>JAMZEH010000016.1:4655000-5255000 GCA_024699665.1 Ostrea denselamellosa
GCTGCAAGTTGACATAGTCTTAACATGTAACATTTTCTATAAAAGTGACATGTAACTCCCCCATCTAGTAAAAATCGCTTTAATTCTGGTACTATAAAACTTCGGAAATTCATGTTGAAAACCGGATGTTGATATGTCCGCATCAAGTACAAGTAAATGTTACAATCATGCCGGAATATGGTAACTCGAGAACGGACTATTTACTCGAACAATATGACCAAAAACATCTCAAGACTGTAATGCCAATAACTCTTATCTTAAGAAAGTTGCTATCATTCCTACGGTCAACTAGATGCAGACTGAGAAGGCCTCATGCAAAAATACAGTGTATCTGGAATTTTTATTGTTGGGAATACCTAGCAGATTTAAAAAAAATATAATGATAATAATAAAAAAAAAATAAAGAAAAGAATAGTTTGAAATCTTAGCGCTATACAGGTAAAAGGGTATCATTTATATGAATAATATATATGACATTTTCTCATCCGCCAAAGAAACCGACATTTTCAATTTGCCAAAGTTTACAGGTCAGAGTAAGGCGTTACGGAGAAGACAGACTTTAGAATCGCCCAACTGTACACCTGGTGTAATAATTTTCCAATTGTCTCTCCAATTTTATTGATACATGTGCTAAATGCCACAGAATAAGTCCTTAGCTGCAATTAAGGTTATCAAACGCCCTACTTGCAACTTCGAGAAGTTAATAAGTAAGGATGAGGTGTTTTATTATGACAGGTAGATTTTGTTATGCGACTGGGAGGTTTTAGAGTGTACGATAAATATTTGTGAAAATCCTCACCCCGGTTGCTTCGTTTTATTATATATTATCATTTACGTACATTGTTGTTGGGATGAAGTATAGTGAGTCTATTTACAGCGCATTATATTTGCTTTAACCAAAATTCCCAGCTTTGCTTGAATTATCATTTGTTATTCTATGAGAATAAATAACCACTCTCATTCTTACTATCATTTCCACATATATGAGCAAAAAAAAAAAAAAAAAAAAAAAAAAAAAAAAGAGAACATAAAGGAGATTTGAAATAAAGGAGTATAAATAAGGATCTTCAATAATTATGACACAGCCATTTTAGTGATGAATTGAACTGTTTTGTGCATTATTGTTTGTTCAAGACTTTGATAAAAATATTCGGATGGAAAACCGTATAACCCATGTACAGCTGAATATTCCTGAAACAAATATTGATTCTAGTATGGCTCTCAGACACCCGTTTAGACTATCACGACATATTTGATGAATGTGTATTTGTATATTGTGTGTTGTTTTTCTGTAACGAAATAAAAACAAAAACAACTGTTTATTGTGTCCTGTCTGCGCCCCCGAAGGACACATGAGGCTGTGGATTGATATGATTGCCAAATCAGATACTCTTGTAAGTCTGGTCAACTGTTTAATTTACAACACTAAAGAAAAAAAACCCTGATATTATTTCTTTTCAGAAAGATATTTATAAATACATGTAATATTTGAATTCGAGCTACATATATATAGTACTACATATTAGGATAAAACATTTACGACTAAGATGGAAAATTATCAAAAGTACATTTTAATGTATGGACTTCTGAACTATTAATTAAAATAGCTCACTACACTAAGGCCGATCTTCTTAATGACACTACGTCACAAGATGGTGATTTAAATGTTCTGTGAAACTGTTGATGTATCTATCGGTTTGGTTGTAAGCCCAGTGGTTAAAGCATCGGGATGGTGAACCGCAGATCCCGAGTTCAAATCCACCAAAGGCTTTTGTTTATGTGCACTGAAATAAATTTTTGAAAATCCTGTTCCCCCAAATTTGAATATTCCCCGCTTTCTGACATATATACTTATTACATATCATAATCAAATCATTTCGTGCTGATTTGAGAAATTCTTTCAAGGTGTAGTGTGTCACCTTAATTTCTTGTTGACGTATAGTATTTTCTAACAAATGTACACAATATTTTTTAATATATATATATATGAACTTTTGTACAAAACTGTCTTGCACACGTGTTTCCCACATTTCTCTAGCTTTCAAATAATGACGAAAGGTCTTTGTTAAATTGTTAGTCATCGTAGTAAAAGGAGACTAGACGTAAGGAGGCTGATGAAAACTGCGAGAGATGGATGAAGAAAACCAGCACCCGCGCTAACCCCTACAAATAGCAATACTGTTATTCAGTATCGAAATAGAAATCAGACATCTCTGTAAATTGGGAAAGAATAAAAATGTTGTTTGCGTTGAAAATTCGTTTTCAGTTACGGAATTGTTAATTAAATATTTCTCAAATCTGATCCTTCAAAATTGTATTACAATTCAGTAATAACTTATTGTTTAATACGGTGTAAAGTTATATATGTTTACACTGGCATTTTAAATATATGCTTACCTTGGGCGTATTTTGAGCAGATAAAACCCAATTTTGCGTTACAGTTGATTGTTACATATCGTCCCCCAAATCCCAGCCAAGTACAGTCCTTGGTACCTTTAGGGTCTAGCGGCTCTCCCTTCCAATTTCTGAAATTTTGTTTAGTTTGGTTAAAGTTTTGTAAATCACGTTTTCAGGAATCTTGGAAAGGTTGGTTCTTCAAAATACACATTAACAGACAGACAGCACGACAGACAGACAGATAGATAAATAGTTTTTTGACATTTTTGTTGTTTTTATAATGATTAACAACAGGCCTATGGGCAACATCGCTCGTCCGAGTCACCTTGGTCTACTGTTGTGATTTTTTCAATAAAATATGAAGCCATATCACTCACCATTCAAAAGTTAAGAGAAAGGTAGAAGTTTTTTAATTTTGAAATATGGGCCAACCTCAGAGGTTATGGTAAGAAAGTTAAGGATCATGGTATGAGATATAATGAATAATACACAAAATATAAAAGCCCTATCTCTCTTAAATGGCTCTGGAGATATTGCCAAGGTTAGTTTTTTTAAAGTAGGTCAAACGCCAAGGTCAAATACAAACACTTTGGTGCCAGAAGAAAGGTCTTGTCACAAGAAATGCACATAATGAAACATGAGAATACTACTGCTTTCTATTCAAAAATTCTGAACAAGGTTAACGTTTCTGACAGCCAGTAACCTCCTTCCCCTACCTTCTTTGACTACAATCACAGGGGCATAAAAAGTCTTGAAACCACGCAACTTAGGAACATTTGCTTTTTTATATTAATATATTCCCATATAAAACCTTTGACAGTACCTTACCCCGAGGCTCCTCAATCGAACAAACTTGGATTTGAACTACCTGAAAATTCTTGCATATTAATATGACTAATAATGGCCCTATTGTTCTTTAGAAGATTTTAAAAGATATTTTCCTATATATTCTTACGTAAAATATGATTCACTATTGCGGCCCCACTCAAAGCCCGCGGGTCGTGATCTGAACAAACGTGAACCTGCACTACCTGGGAATGCTGTCAAATTTTTGAATAATCACGGCCTTGTTCTTATTTTACTATATATTCCCATGTAAAACTTTGATCCCTACCCTATAATTTAAACAAACGTGAATCTATACTGCGTCTGGAAGCTTTCATGTCAATCACTTTTTTCTGGTCTAGTGGTTCTTGAGAAAAATTTCAAATAGCCTCGCCCATTTTGCCGTTTATTTGAACAAACTTGAATTCCCTTTATCTAAGGATGATTTGTACCAAGTTTGATTGAAATTACTCCTGTGGTTCTGAAGAAGAAAATGGAAATGTGAAAAGGTAACGATGACAACAGAGGCTAGACAAATTTCGATCAGAAAAGCTCACTTGATCCTTTGGCTCGAATGAGCTAAAAACGAAGAGCAACATACATACCTGAATTTGTATTATAGTGCTAGGAATAAATTCAGTTGAATTTATTCAATTCCACAAGTTTATCATTTTGTAAACCTTTCTATATCGGTGATTCTTCTGATGCTTGTAAGAAGTGTTGCTTAAGATTTAAAAAAAGATGCTACGCAAAATGTAGCAATATGGACGGCAATATTTGATTTTAGGAATAGCGTGCGTTAAATTTTGCCCTATGCTACATGTAGTAGTAAAGAACTATGATTTCTAGTCGACACTCAAACAAGAGGCGTAAGATTTTATCCACTACAACTTTTTAACTGTAGTCATATAACTCTTGTCAGATAAAATATTTCAACAAACTGAATAGATTGACGCGGTATCGTACTATGTGATAAAGTCATTAGTATTAAGCGTACAATCCATGCTTTAAAACTCACATGACTATGTTATTCGGTGGGTTGTCCGTTTTATAGGGGTATGTCCAAGTTCCCTCGACATTTCTGTCATTCAAACCAGTCCAAAACTCTCCTCGCAGTATAGTGGTTATGTTTGGTAGTATGCCCTGAAGCCATTGCTGTAAATCAAAACTTGGATTTTACCACTTCTACAATAGCTTGATCCCATATTTCACTGATAAGTGAAAGTCAGTATATTACCATGCTTTAAAACAGATTCAATAGCTGCTGAGATTTACTGAGATTTTAACTATTTTTGGTAGCTGTGGTACTTTGTTTATTGGGTTCGGCTCCCGCCGATCAAAGTTGATTCCATGTGGTGTGTCCGAAGAATGCATCAGTCTGCGTGCGCATTACGTCTCGCGTTTTATGATCTATAAATAACTTTTGAAGGAAATTTTGAGGCATTCCAATGCTTACTAGTAGTATTGCCATTGCTTTATTAAGTTTTTTTTATTTTGATGACGTTTGTTTTACGAAAGAACACTTGACAAATATGTCCAAGTAATATGTTACGCTACATTTTTATAGAATCGTTCGTGCAATTCTTAATTTAGTTCATTACTATAACTTTAATTAATGAATTTTTTAAAAATCAGTACAACCGAGACTGCATCCAAAAATTGTTTACTATAAGCCATAAAATCAAAATAAGAGATTGACTATCTAGAAGACATATTAATGTTTATAGCTAAGTATAGTTGTTTCCTAGGGGCACTGACATACGACTACATTAAATGTTTTAGGGCACAATGCGCGTACATATGAAAATCATCTCTTTATGCTTGAGACCGCAGCTATTTTCTTAATTGATATTATTTACGAACTTATACCGATCACCTCCATCAAAACGAATACTTGTTTTTTCACCGAATATTACATGTAACTATTGGAGATGTTCATGGATGTCATTCCGATTTCTGTATCCCATTTCATTTCCATGAAAAATCAGATATACTAATCAATATGTCTAAGTGAAAGCCACTTTTCATTTATTGCAACTTAACAAAGTATATCTTAAAAGGTACTTCATACTATCAATTTAAAACTGTTAAGAATAAAATACTAGTCGACGAACTGGACCCGCAATGTTGTAAATATTGTACAGGTGTAATGAAGGAATGAAGAAGATGATGATGACGACGATGATGATGATAATGAAGATGATAATGGTGATGATGATGATGATACCATTTCTTCCTGATCGTTGACTGCCAGTAATTTAGATGGTTGGTTGATATCTGTCGTCATGCTATAACACTGAGCCTTGGCTTCAAACCAGTTTCTTGTATCATTGATTGTAGAAAAATAGTAACATTCAGCATTGTCATCTCTCTGTTTCCATCCAGGGGGACAAGCATCTAAGCATAAAGATATACAATATGAAAGAAAATACAGTTAGGAATGATTAAAACATAAAACGTGATGACATGTATTTACCTTGATTTAGATTGGGATATTCGCAGATGTACTGAAAGGACAGGGTACAGTCCGAATCATTCCAGATATAATCAGAATTTACGGTAGCACAGTCCTCGTTGCCATTCCACTGATTTGGTTCTTGGTTCCAGTTTCTGAATGGATAATATATAACAATAGGTTGCTAATTCCTCCCACGGCTTGCTTCAGGTTACAAAAAATACAGAGTCCAAAACGCAGGAGTCGGAAATTACATGCTGTTATTATTATTTCTTTGATTGATCATTAAGTACTCCATTTATGACCATGTAGTACAAAGAATATCAAATGATGTAGTACAAAGAATATCAAATGATATTATGTGTACATTATATTTTTTCATGATGAAACTAAATATCATTGTGACCTACTGATTTACATTTGATAAAGCTGATTTTACCGTTAGAAGCGGAGTTTTGCAAACAACGATATGCTATAGTGGATAAGACAGGAAATCTGATTAATATACATGTAATAAATGAAAGATATTCCTTTAGTTTCTAATAATAAAGCTGGTTTTCTACAAAACATCATGCATTTATGAGGTGGCGGGAGAAGTATGAAACACTGATTTTCTGTATATATATATATATATATATATATATATATATATATATATATATATATCCTGTGTGTTGGTGTGTTTTGTGTGTGTATGTGTGTGCAGATGAAGATATGTTTTGCTTTTAAACACAAGTACTTACACCACGGAGATGTTGTAAGGAGTACCGTCTGCCCATCTGTAACTTCCCTCTTGAGCCCGATCATTTAGTCCAGTATAGTATATATTGTTGTGGCCATTCAGTATCATTTGTTGTTCCAACCAATACTGCAGAGTAGATGAAAATTAGTTTATTGAGAAAGAGCGAGTGAAAGAGACAAAGATAATTCAATTTACAATCCACCATCACAGGGTTGTATAAGTGCAGAACCAGTACTGTTAAACCATCAAAACATGATCCCTGTACATGGCATTAATTAGAATTCATCTTTTAGTTAGTGATTAGTGTTCATCTTTAATCTTCAAGAATTATGATACTAAAAATAGCCTTGCCCTGTCATCCATCGAATCAATCTTCATCAGATCGCCTCCCAGCGACATACAGATGGACCTGGCCTTTGAATATGTAGACGACGGTTTGTCGTAGAACTGGTAACATTTTTTATTGGCTCTCACCCATCCCCCACATCCCATGTAATACTCCGTATGCACTGCAAGAGACGGACGGATTTTGTAGTTATATCCTGAATGTTTTCCATCCACCCCATATTCTTTCTTACATTATTTTTTTTTACAATGCTATGTTCAGCTCCTTGGTTAATAATGGAATATAATGAGAGAATCTCACCACTTTTGGACTCTTTGTAACAGATATAGTTAAATCGTTTGTTGCAATCTTGATCCGAGAACGTCCCGTCTGTTTTTAATATTGCACAATCCTCGTTGTTATTAATATGATCCGGTTCCTTGGCCCAGTTCCTGAGGAAAGTCAAAGACTTTCAATTAGTTAGATTATAATGCTATCTTGAAAGCAAAGGAAATAGATCACACACAATCTGAGTCGGCACATTATTGAAAACATTAATGGCTTCCAAGAGCAAAGTTTGGTACGTATCTATACTGTATTTGTAGAGTCCTCAGTGTCATTAGTTGGTTTTTTATTCATCTATTACCAAGACTTATGTTTATTTATAAGATTTTTATTTTGTTTTAGTAACTGCACTGGCACACAGTTAGTGATGAAAAAGACACATCTGTTGAATCACGTTCAATCCAACATTAGCTATACCAGTTATAAAACACCGAGTAAACCTTGATAAACATGTTTATCAATGACGAGAAAGATACTGACAGCAGAGAGAAGTTTTTTTTCAAACCTTCTCACTTATGTCCGATAACGATAAGACCTAGAAATAAATCCTGGTTCAGAAAATATTCCATCTAAGAAACCGCGTGAGCAGTGAAAAAAAAAACAATTTTGATTTAGATAAATTTAAAAAAAAAAGTACGATACGAAGTTAACAATATCAAAAATAGAGATGTCAAACTATACTGACGCAAAAAAGAAAAGCAGCCTACAATTTTCGATAGCATTTTCATTATTTCATTCAAATGTAACATTCTATTTCTACAGCTAAGAGAATATAAACATCAATTCAATCCCTTGGGGACCCGGGTCAGAATAGGTACTCAGTACCCTTTGCTTGTACGGAAGAGGCGACTAAATGGGGCGGTTCTTCGAATGAGACCGCAAAAACCGAGGTCACGTGTCACAGCAGGTGTGGCACGTTAAAGATCCCTCCCTGTTCAAAGGTCATAAGTGCCGAGCATAGGCCTAAATTTTACAGCCCTTCACCGGCAATGGTGACGTCTCCATATGAGTGAAAAATTCTCAAGTCCCGTTAAAAAATATTCAACCATCCGTCTACTCTACACGGTGAAGTTACAGTCATCACTGATTAGAAATGTCAAGTCTGAAGAGGTGTGGTAGCCATTGAAATTTTCCTACTGCAAAAACGAATACTAGTATGTGTCCCGTTAGTATATATTTGTGTTCACATTCTGCGATACACAGGGTTTGTAGCATTGTTTTGGTGAAGGTACTCCAATGTGCGTAACGCCACAAGGCGCCGAACATTGTCATTTAGACGAAAAAAAAATGTGCTGGCGGACAAACGGCATGGCTTCAAGTTGCAGAGCAGTGTCAATCTACCGTTGAGCTGTCAAATTGACTTCCATGATGATCAAGCTGTTTCCACCACGCAGTTATTTGTATAACGTTCACCGCGTCGTCGAAAAATACCGACGCTCATATGGGCGGTAACGCATGGAAAACACATTAGGACGGTGTCGTCACAATCACTGGAGTCTGGTGTGACGTCGGTGATGATTAAGGGACATTCCGACTGCACAGTGACGTGGCTTGCTGCCGTAAATTAAGAGCGAAAACGCCTCAGCACAGTATTTTGGCTTATTCTTGGAGTAGGCGTCTCCAATGTCCTAGTCACAGTACAGCTGTACATGTGCAGTTCTAAATTGGTTGTGAAGTGCTATAACTTTATGAGACCATCCTGACGGGGCGACGTAACCTTCCGCCTGCCAGTTCAGGGGCGGTAGACAGTTGCAATCATTGTAGAAAAGAAATATCATGAACAGTGTGCTTTTAAGGAAATTTATTGCTCTTGCTTCTGTGGGGTTCCAGTAACCGCTGTACTGCGTGCATCTTTAGGTAGCCTAGATTAATTGATTGATTGTATATTGTTTAACGTCTCTCTCGAGAATATTTTACTCATATGGAGACGTCACCATTGCCGGTGAAGGGCTGCAGAATTTAGGCCTATGCTCAGCACTTATGACCTTTGATCAGGAGGGATCTTTAACGTGCCACACCTGCTGTGACACGTGACCTCGGTTTATGCGGTCTCATCCGAAGGACCGCTCCATTTAGTCGCCTCTTACGACAAGCAAGGGTAGGTACCCTAGACATTCTGTATACAGTATGAGAAACCAAGTGTAATGTTGGACTATTCTTACCAGATACTTGAAGGATGGAAATGTAACAAACAGGACTAAGACGCATGAGATGTATGCTAGCATTTTCAGTATTTTGTAATTGTGTATTCAATAGTATTGAAATGGTAGCGAAAGATCTTATTAACAAAATTTCTGTTCTTCTGGTTAACAAGACTAATGGGTCAGATAATATAAAGTCTACCAACTTTAGCGTCCTAATTCCTTTGCATTTTCTGTTCAATCAGTCTAAAATTATGTTCATTTTCTAAACAATGGGAGGGCTATTTTAAATGATATATTTACAAAATGTGACCTATCAGTATTGTCAAATATTGACCTGTATCATTGTTAGTTGTCTTGGTAAAATTATGGAACCAAATTACTTCACCAGACAATCGCAAAATTATTGCATTCCTAAGTGCAGGTTGAACATTTATGAATCATTTTTCTGTAACAAGAGCAATATGATAATAGATTTCTAACTTCTAGAAATAAGACAATTGCTTGCATTTCAAAAAATCACCACCCTCCGTCTTTTCTCTCTCTCTTTCTCTCACTCTCTTTTGAAAACTCTGTTAGAATTCAATTTGCTCGAAACTAAAACACAACTGTGTTTTGAATAAATATCTATTCTGGTGTAACATTATAGACAATCCTTTGAGCTCTTGTGATAAAATAGTAGATGATATATACCTACCATTTCCTTTTCTCATGTGTGAAATCCGAAATAAATGATCTATTTTAACACCAAATTGTATTTTTGTACACGCATATTTGCATCTACTGACTTGATCATCTTTTGATCTTTGATAACATTGTGCTTATTTTGTGTAGACATTAATTGTCATTCAAGGGAGGGAGTTTTAAGTTTTGCGACCTTGTGCTCTTATCAGCGTCAACTTGGATTCTTACGACACCTCGTGCTAAATAATGACACCTTCCCGCCCATTGTATTATTTTGCACTTTTACATGCATGGAAGGCAAAACAAATGTATGCCAACAGGAAGTGGGAAGAGAGACCGCCACCCGGTTCTATGTACCTGCAGTGTGTTATATGTACAGCTAGCCTTTTTTGTACCTACTATTTTTTACTTACAAAACTTCCGCTTGTACTGACTAAGGGACTAAGGAACAGGCTGTCCCAAAAATTTCACATTGATATAGTTGGTCATATATATATATATATATATATATATATATATATATATATATATAGATATATATATGGCACTTGGACTTTGGACAAACTTTTTAATCAATAAATTATTTTTTCTTTTGTTTTAAGTAAAATGGAAACTTATTTCTATTTACTTTCTGCACAGTTTGGTCGTTTTTGTTTGTTTTTGTTTTTATTATCATCCTCCTCATCATCATCAATTTATTTCTACGAACTATATGTACTTAAAATGACGATTTTCGTCAGAAAAGGACAGCACATGCTTTGAGTAATTTTTCCATGTTTTTGAGGCCAAATGAAGCCTAAATCAAATCCTGTTCTTTAGATGAATAGCAGTTGGATCTACTTACACATATTGCTGTAGATATGGATCATTGTTAAACCATTTCCAGCCTTGAGTTGCCTTGATGAGACCAGTCCAGAAATATCTATCTGTGGCTCCTACTACCGGCATTTCTCCAAGTATATATGTCTGAATGATTATATAGAAATGATGAATATTTCAGCAAATAATAATAATAATCATAATAATAATAATAATAAGAAGAAGAAGAAGAAAAAGTCGATCTATACACTCATGACTGTTTGCAACATTACATACATGAAATTGTCAACTAGTCGTAAAATCTTGCAAATTCTTATATTACTTTCACTGAATCTTTTCTCTTTTGAAATTGGCATTGCTTTCATCGTCTGTAATGAATACATGTATGTCGGGTATTGAAGGTATCTAACTACCTTAATCACCCGATGAAACACAAAGAAAAAAATTATTGTATTTTCCACAGAAATGTTTGGGCCAGGTTTATTTCCCAGCAACAATATATTCTATAGCAGAGAAGTCAGACGTCAAATGATTAATTTGACTTATACTGTCTAGATGAGTATATGAAATACATACATTCACATTGGTTCCTGTGTGAAGATAATCTTAAATATCATTCATTATGTTTAGAGGCAAATAATTAGGGTGTGGATATCAGAATTATATGGCGGAAGTGACCTTCAGATGACGGTCAACAGCGACAGTACAAGTGTAACACGGGTAATTATTTTTACATTATATTACTGTAGATGGACAAAATCGTTAAAAAAAATTAACACCCTAAACTACATTTTTAATTTTTTCCCCGCAACAAAACAACTCTCAAATCCACGTGTTTTTCCACATGTGTGTAAACAGCCTGAGTGCACATTAGGAATTAGCCTCAGCTACCAACAGCAAATAGTTCCACTGTAAACAATTCATTATTTCCACACAATACACAAAATTTCCTAATCAGTGTACAAAATGTAAGATAAAGAAATAAGAGAAAATGAGAAAAAAATTAAATCGCACATGAAAAAAAGTTATTCCAACAACAATTCTAAGTTGATTTTGATTGGACGATTATCGGTGTGATACCTACATGTGGTTTAGTGCCCCAGTTCGATATCATTAAGACCCTTTATGCCATCCCTTCGCTATCCATCTTGGTGATTTTAAAATACAAGGGTTTGGAAATCATGATTTATTCAAATGTATGAAACTTTCTTTTTGGGTAATGTATTTCGAGACCTGTACAATTTCCTTCTATAAGGATAGTCGGAAGAATTTTTTTTATAGAAATTGTTGTTATTGTTGAGCTACTGTAAACAATTATAATAAATAGTTCGTTTCTCGGACACTAATCGTTTTTTATTTATTTATTTTATTTTCATTTATTTATTGTTTGCAAATATAACATTCTCAAATTAATGGGGTACTAAACTAACCTCACATATGCATCTATCAAATCAGATGACATCATAAGAAGTTTTAATTTCATATATCACTTTTAATTTCATAGTATCATCTAACTGCTGATAACTGTAAGTAATTCATCTACTTCTCAGTTTCATGGAATTTACAAATTCGTGAAAATAACACCTCTGCCGATTTCGTAAAACATTCAATAATTTTTAAATTTAGCACAAAAAATCTTATGAGCAAATAAGAAGAAAATATATACTTATTAGAAATTTTTGATGTATAGTATATTAAGTTACACATAGATACTTATCATTAATCATATTGTGCATCAATGGGTATTGATAGAACGGAACTTGTTGAGAGCATTTTGAAACAACACATAACTTCTATTCGTTTTCCTATACAAAAAGTCCCGACTCTTGTAAAAGTAGATCAACCGTGACAAAAGGTTAACTTAACGTAAAGACATTCCCATAACAATCCTTCAATGCATCCCCTCAACTCACGTTGTTTCAATGTTAAAAGGTAATTTAAAAAAATGTTGAAACGGTGAACAAGCGTTATTCAATATTGATCCAACGTTGCAATATCAGTATTGGAGGTGCAATATCTTTCAACTTGAACTTAATTTTTCAACATTGAAAAAATGTTGGAGTTTTCAAGTTTTTTCAATGTTGAACATCTTTACATAGAAACAAGCTGGGCAATTTGAATAAAGCAGCACATTTATATACCGTTTCAACGTTGGCTTAATATTGACATTTCAACGTTGATTCAAACAAACTTTGTTATTTCTCTTTATAATTTTACAAACAGGCAAATAAGATTTAGTTTTAATCAACATGGTACTAGTGACATTTTGCTCAAATACAAATCTGCATTTGTTTTACAACCGCCGTGAGCCCTATTATCGTCCTCAGGTAAATATTATTTTAACGTTCAATCAACCTTAGAATTTCAATTTTCGAAAATAATCCACTTTTCACTGTCCACTGATGAAAAGACGTCACCAGCTTCAGTGAATTGTCACAGAACTTATCACGTGCATAGCGCTCAGGGTCATAGTAGTACGGGTTTTAAAAAAAAAATATATCATATCAACGTCTGCTGTGACACAGGACCTCTGTGTTTAATATCATATCCGAAGATCCGTGGCTTCTGGGAGTTTTGCGAAGGATCAGTTATTTCGTATGATAAACGTTTTAGGATTGGCACAGTGACGGTATCGAACTCGGTCTCCTGACCATTAAACTACCGCTACCTGTATTATATCCAGAAGCGTCTGAACACGTAATATTTTATTGCCACAATCCTTATTTACAAAGGTTTTGATTGTTTTCCGCCACACTCAACAATTTTTCAGTTATTTGGTGACGTCCAGTTTTTATTGGTGGAGGAGAGAACCCAGATACAATGTACCCGGGAAGAGACCACCGACCTTCCGAAAGTAAACTGGTAAACTTTCTCATATATATCGGCATAAGCGAGAATCGAACCCGCGCGACTAGAGGTTTGTGATTTCGAGCGCAATGCTATATATATATATATATATATATATATATATATATATATATATACCTTTTTGAGTGCAATGCTCTAACCACTTGGCCACAGCGGGTCCTTATTTACCAAAGGAATGGAAATTTACTAACCAGTGGTCAAGATAGGCTAGAAGGTATGGATGCTTTACCGTGCAACTATTTACTAAACATAAGATTATTTTAAAAATCCTTTTCATTCATATGCAATGTATATGTCTGATGACAATAAAAACTATATTTCGTGAAAAAGGCATCCGCGAATCTATCATAGTACAAGTTAATTAACGCGAGTTTATCGTAGTACAAGTTAACACTAGTTTGGACATTGTTGGACTAGTATGCCTATACGTCATCGTTCTTGTTCACTGTCGATCATCGAAGTTCACAAAATTTCTTCAGAATTTGAAATCTGTTTAAATGATTTAGAATGATAAAATGCAAGACTTGTCACAGGATTGTCGATTGCAAAAAACTATGAGATATATAACTTAATTGTAATACAAGGAAACAGTAACTCTTTTTATGGTTAATGCAAGGATTTGTCAGTCCAAGCAACGTAATATTGACCAATGTGAAGATAACGATATTAATTTTATTTTTAAAATTGAAATTATCATTCACCGATAACCATTCACCTATATGAAGTTGTGATAAAACAAAAGAATTACTCCATCGTTTGAGTTGTCCAAAGTCACCAGTTTGGCAGGCCCTGCGTCAAAAACCTTGCTGGCACACCACTGTCTAGCCTGATCCCAGGTTAGTAACTGTGAGGGATCGCTGTAGTTACTGAAGTAGTAGCAGGAGTTGTCCGTTATCATCCACCCCATAGGACACCCTGTATCTGATATCACAAAATACACGTATTTCACGAGATTCAGTTAAACATCAATATTCCTGCGGAGCTACAACTTTTGAAAGGTGCAATTTTTTGTATAAAATAAATACATGTGTTTTACGAGGTTTCGTACAAATTTGAAACTATTTCCTGGGAGCTACGACGAATGATGTATACAGTTTTTTTTAAACAGCTGATAAATCATAATTGTTCATATTTAGTCGAAAGTGAAGGTTAAGTTATGACAAAAATAAAAAAAAATTAATAAGGAAATTAAAAAAAAAAAAAAAAAAAAAAAAAAAAGAACAACAAAAAAAAAAAACAAAAAAAACTCCAATGATTTATACATTAATTGTAAAAAAAAAAGTTAATAGTTGAAGAAATTTTATAATAATGACTTTGCTTTATTTTTACATAAGGAAATAACTAATATATTCAGTTTAAAGTTTTAGAGCCAAACATCTATCTCTGCTGTGGTCGTCAATTCCAAGGTTTTAAGTACTTCCCATATGATTAAATCTCCGGGATCTGTGACATGTTTTCCAGGATATGAAATTAGAGGAATATATCTTGGAACTGGCTGGATTTACAGTGATCATAAAGACCCTACTAATACCTTGTGTGTAACCCACTAATACCTTCCAGATTGCAAGTGCATGCACGTGTTCCTGAATGTAAATACCTTGTGTTTGATCCAGTTCACAAATGAAGCCCATTCTTCTCGTACACTGCCAGTTTGTCATCTTTGCTTGAATGTTGATAGCTCCACAAGTGTCTTTGGGGTTGTTTGTAGGATACGTTTCCCAGGAACTACACATACAATGAAGTCAAATGTTTGTGCTGTTGTATTTGAATAATGTGAATGAAAATGCAGTACAGCATCCCGCATTTATTTATACAAATCAATATAATCATAGTAGCTACTGACGGGAAATCACAAATACATCGCTTATTTTAAGTGTCGACATTCTTATTCACTGTAACGATTTCACAATCATTATAAAAATGCAGAGTTTTAAACTATCAATCAAGAAATCGAGCGAATAGATTTATAATTCTGAAGAGTCAACATGTACCGTTTTGATTTTAACTGTCATTTACATTTTTCCTAAGTATCAAATTCTACCTCCAATGTTTTCGGACTTAAAAAAATGTTATACTTGCATAGATAAGTTATACAGAGGCTGGGAGCCATCCCATGTCCACGCTCCCGATGATGTCAATGTCCCGTCGAATCTAAGATCTGTAAGACTGGTCCAAAAGCCATCGGTGGTGTATCCCGATACCAGCTGCTTCAGATTAGTCTGAGTAAAGTTATTAGCTGTATTACTTATTTAATTAACTACCTGCAGAAGAAACTTGTATTTTTATGTGTTCAGAAATATCAATCGGCATGGGTAGAATATGAAATAGGCTATCGTCCTGTCCGTATCTCAATGTATATTGCAAGAAATCAGTACTCAAAACTACCTTATGCGTTTTACAATGTTTTATACTCACATTTCGGACTACATAATGTCCAGTAAAATAACTGTAAATTGAAGGTACTAAATTTTTTTCTGTCTCCGAACTATACATTTCCTCTCAATAGTGATTGGTGGAAAATGTGAAAATATACAATATTTCAAGGGTTGAAATGTTGTTCAATTCAGTGCTGATCTAATTTACGTACAACCTAACAATTTTACAAACTATACATTTCGGAGAAACAACCTTGAGGCCTCTTTTCCTAGCATACCAGAAATACCGCAGAAGTTGCGATTGCTTCCTCTATTGACTCTCTGATTTGGTTACACTGACGCCGGTTTTAAGAGCATCTCTGTATTTTAAACATATCAATTTACATACTTTTACATGTCCATAAAGTATACCTATATAAAAGAAAAGTACTTTGTACTATATTTGCATTAACTTCCACATCATGCACACATGCATCTTTTTCACTGTCTAGTATGTCTCTTTAACATTTTTAGAAAAATGTTATTTGTGAAGACGGATAGCTGTTTTAAAAAGCTTTACTTTTTATATCACACACAATGGTGTGAATTAGCCAAATTAAATCTCGCGCTTTTAAGTAAATACGGAAACGTATTATTGACAAACTATTGAAAAATATCTTTTCTGTGTCCTACATATGAGTCGTGCTAAGTCGTACGTACTATATGATAAGTCGTTCGTACAACGTATACTAAGTCGTACGTACTACATGATAAGTCGTTCGTACAACGTATACTAAGTCGTACGTACTATACGATAAGTCGTACGTCCAACGTATACTACGTCATACTAAGTCATTAAATATACACTGAGTATATGTAATATCATTGTAACGATAGGTTAAACAAAGTTTGTCAATCAACAAGTTGTAGTAGCCATGGAGTAGCTTTCTTCAACATAACTGGTCGAAACAGCATTATGATATCAACACTGAACATTATCGTTTATGCGACATTTTCATATAATTGTAATGTCAATGTTTATTCGGCATAAAGTACAGACAGGAAGTTTTTCATATCAAAATCATGTTGATATGTAAATATTTTATCGTGGGTGTTAAACTATAACAAACTAAAGAGCGTAATACTTTATAAATATACTGTATCGGTCACATGAAGTTTTTAATTTTATTATTTCGTTTATCAATATTGCAGTATCCAATTGTGTTTGAGAAGAAATACACAACTTTTATTCCGAAGCCTTCTTTGTTTAAATTTTAAATCTGAGAATGTACGGCCCTTTAGTTGATATAACTAAAGTATAGAGGACCCTAACGAATGTGTCAGATTGTAATTATAAGGACATTGAGTACAAAGGTTAACTGAGCAGAAAATAATAAATTGATATTTCAATGTCATAACTGTTTTCTACTCTAAGGACATATTACTGAAACATCAATGTTTGTGCATTTCATTTTTGAGTTTTATGTATAGTGCACATTCACGTTTAGCTTTTTATCACCTTGATGGTCATAACAGAAAGAAATATGTGATAATTCTGTATTGCATGAAACCTTTTCTCCGGTGAGTATACTAAATCCTAGGAGGCAATTTGAATCCTGTCATAGATTTACTTCTCAGGAAAACCATGGCTACCTCTTTAATGTATACCATCATTTACTAAGCACTGACTTCAATACGTCATGGGTGATCATCTTACAAGTGTAAAATAACTTCTCTACAAAATTTTAATCAAATCGTACTGGAAAACGAAAACTCCTGTACTTCAAAACACTACAGAATACATGATGATCAAGATGGAATACGTATTACCTTTGGTTTCTTCCAAAGAAATTTAAAAATAAATAGTGATTTGCCATTTTGAGATTTGGACGATTTATCCGAGAATGGGTCTATACTGCTGGTGTATAATATTGCTATAATTTTACGAGTGTTATACTAACCAAGTCTGCAGCGTTGTTAATCTGGACCAACCTGGAAAAGGTAGTCCCGCAGTCGAAGTTTGCATTCTTTCTGGACACCTGTTTGGTTGTGACCACTTGGTAGCAGTAACCATTTTGAAGGTCGTTCCAGCCAGGGTCACATCCAAGGTTTATATATTCTCCATAAGCAGATCCTGAGGAAATGTTATACTTAGGTAGCTATGATCACAGACTACTGATGGCACTCTTCTATATTAAACTATTGTGTTGTTTATAGAATTAATTATTATCATAAGAATATACCAGTACTGCTAGTTGTTACATGATATATTATAAGAAATAGAACATACATAAAAATATGATTTAGAATTTGGAGGAAATGAACATCTATGTGTGCCATCCATTCACTGGAATTCTCTGTTACGTACAAATTAACACTGGGACTTTATTCTTATTTGTATTTTTCTTGTGTGAAATAAACTACAAATTGATAGAACTGTTTGTGATCAAAAAGAAAAAAAGGCGTGAAATAGCATTCTTCAAAATGAAATTTTCATACAAACAACTGGTTGGTTGTATATTGTTCAACATTCCGCTCGTAGAATTTTAACTCATATGGAGACGTCACTATTGCCGGTGAAGGGCTGCAAAATAATAGGTCTATGTTTGGCACTTACTGCTTTTAAGCAGGAAGGGATCTTTATCGTTCCACACCTGCTGTGACACGAGACCTCTATTTCTGTTAATCGTTCCATTAAGTTGATTCTTACGACAAACAAGGGGTACTGAGGTCCTATTCTAAACTTAATCGCAGGGAGAGGATTCTTTCAAGATTTTATTGCTTTCCAAACTAGGATAATTCCAGTAACTCAGGGAATTGATACAACACATCCTCTGCCAAACAGCATATAGGAATGGACAATATAGATTCAAATAAACTTTGAAAGAAGCGTTGTAATCCATCATTTGCGGTGTCTTTTTCATCCATAACAGAGGGATTGCAGAGCTCTAATTGACTATAACAGAGGGCGAAACATAACAGAGGGATTGCAGAGTCAAATTAACTGCAACAGAGGGCAAAACATAACAGAGGGATTGTATTGTCAAATTGACTATAACAGAGGGCAAAACATAACAGGGGTATTGCAGAGCTCTAATTGACTATAACAGAGGGCGAAACATAACAGAGGGATTGCAGAGTCAAATTAACTGCAACAGAGGGCAAAACATAACAGAGGGATTGTAGACCGCAAAACGTATGTCTGCAGGAACAGTTTTTAAAGTTTCTAATTAAATATACAAGGGAAATGCATTATTGACAATTAGAGTAAGTCCTGGCTTCTATGACGGATTCTGCAATTTTTATCCGTCTTCGGAACTGTTAGTCGCCAACTTCGAAACTGTTAATTGCCAAACTTCGGAACTGTTAATTGCCAAACTTCGGAATTGTTAATCGCCAAACTCGAGAACTTTCTTTTTATAAGCATGTACTCGTCAATGTAGGTGTAGGCGTGGGACAAGAATATCATCATTTTCATTTACCTTTCAAAGTTCCAGTTTGTTTTAAGAAAGACTCTACACTTACCTGATATAGATAGCAAAAGAAATAGTCCAACAGACTTCATATTAGTGGGTAATATTAAACGTTATATCAATAAAAAACGTCAAAACATGGTACACTTTACAGCAGTACTACCCTTACAAAAGGGGGAGAGATATGACAGTGACTTTTGATCAGGGTGACTGGATCAGACTAGCACAGGCTGTTATTGATAACAGATGGAGATATTGCCTTTAATATGATTTTACATTGCCCGTCCAATATAATGTTTACTTCAAATATGTAAATACTGATGCATGTACTGTAACAGTCCCTTTACTATCTTATTAGCTCCTTATAGCTGTGTATGAAAATATCATTGTATCTTCTTTCATACAAAAAAGTCTGCAAAACGTGTTTTGTTTGGCGCGACACCATATTTCCATGAACATGTAAGAGGTAACAGACGATTGAGTGTAAAAAAAAAATGCATAGATATCTCTTATCGACTAATCAAGAATTCAGTAAAAAGGATATGCACATCTAAAACAGTCTTCAAATATAAATTTTAAACTCTCCAAATCTTGACCTGCAGACATACGGAAGATAGTTCTTTATATTTATTATCGAAAGTAAATAATATATAAAATGAGAATGGATACTGTTAACTTCGTATCAAATAAAAGTACGTGAGCATTCTATACAGCGATAATATCCCTGATGATGTGTTTGTTGTCACACGTGATATCTTTTATGTACGTGTATGTATGACAGTGACCGCACGGGCCTTTTAAGGACATCGAAGCTCCACCACCAAATAAAAATATTATAGAATTTTATAAAACTATTTATGTAAATATTTTAATATTGCTAAATAATCACATTTATTACAAAAAAGAAATTCCTGTGAAACCATTTTTATTTTTCCATTTTTCACAAATCTTTACTCCAAACTTCAATGAAAAAACATCCTTCAAGATCGTCTCCTATTGGTGCATTTCATGTTTTGATGACGGATATACATGGTTGATTGATCAAATAATAGAAAATCTTACGTAAACACAGAAAAATCCTACTTCATTTGATGCGTCCAAAATCTTGGGTATCCTATGACCGTAAGATAATATCTACATCTCGTAATTACCAGGGTACATCATGACAATTGACAAGCACGTTATCACTGATCATGTTAAGGAATTGGTATTGTGATACACTATGTTACTTAAATATTCTACTGCCTCTTTTCATACAGGAGAGTCATTTGATAAGTTATAGCTATGAAATGAGATTGAATGTATATGTAGATTATCAAAAATAATCCCCTCCCTTACACATTTCACAATAATAATCTCTAATGGTGGTGACATTAAATTCTTATTGCAACCAATATTTGCGTGAGCAGCTCGAATTTACACTACGAAAAAGTAATCAACAACTTAATGAATTTAAAAGGCTCTATGTTACTTTTTATAACGAAAAACATTCAATCTCATAGGACATCAAATCAACATATATCAAAAATGATGATTGAGCATTTCCTAACTATTTGATGGCATCTACAATTATACAATTATCTTTAATTCTGATTAGAGATTAGAGATATTTTTCGCCTCTAGATTTGATGAATTAAGTTTTGAGTTAATTAAAACATTATGTGGTTGAAACAGTGATATCTGGTTGAATTAAAGCAATATCTAGATGAATTAGTGCTATTTCTCTGGTTGAACTGAAGCAAACTCTGTTTGAATTAGACTGTTCTCTGGTTGAGTTAAAGCGATCTCTGGTTGAATTAATGGGAACTCTGTAATAATTAAAGGGTGTCTGGTTGAATCGAGCGAGCGATTTCTGGTTGCATTAAAGCAATCTTTGGTTAAATTAGAAAGATCTCATGATAAATTAGAACGATCTCTAGATAGATTAGAACGATCTCTAGATAAATCAGAAGGATCTCTAGATAAATCAGAAAGATCTCTAGATAAATCTGAAAAATCTCTAGATAAATTAGAACGATCTCTAGATAAATTAGAGGTATTTCTGGTTAAAATGAAGTGAACTCTGGCTGAATTATAGCAAACTAATTTGACAGGAGAGAGCAACAACAACTCTAATATGCAATAAAGATCGTGAGGTAAAATGAAGCCCACTCTACATCAGATGAAGAGAGCAAGAAAGCAATCAGATGAGACTATCCTCAAAAGAACTAGAGAACAATGACAGTTTGGAAATATCATTGAATTCTTTTCAAATATTTGGAGACATCCTAGATGAATTGGGGAACATTATGATTATATGAAATTAGAAAGGGTGCCGGTCAGGTAAACATTATGCAATCAGTCAGCTAAATATTACACTATTACACAACATCTCTATCTTCTCTGTCTCTTATGTACGTATACCGAGGGGAGAAATGATACACTATGATAATCAATACTACTATAATAAATTATTTTGAAGAAATGTTACTTCCTTTAGGTGTAGGTACTGAACCAATCTAGGTTACATGTACTCTTTATCTCAGTGATGTTTGTGTTTGTACATAGACAAGTCGCTGATATACATATGTCTTATCTCGTGAACTATGAAAATCCACAGCTAGTAATCTTCATGTTCCCATTGAACGATATGAATGTCAGAAGTGTAATCTAATATTCATGTGTACCAGATGGGGGGGGGGGGGGGGGACCAAAACTTGGAGACATTTACTGATTCGAAGATTTAAATACGCATGCGTTATATGCATAGAATTATCATACATTATGTTTTTCATCTGAATAAAATGATAGTACGTTATTACCTTACATTATTATTGATATTTTAATAAAAACAAGATATACGACCACATGTAAATATTTTATTTATACACACATTAAAATATCTGTAACCTTCAATGAATCTCCCCGATGAGAAAATAATACACGTAAAAATGTACGGTGATTTAACACATAAAGGATAGTACATGCAAATAACATCAGATGGCGAGCTCAAACGAAGCACTTACATATTGTTATCTGAATTCATCCGTATTTCATAATAAAGGTAGCAAATTTACTGAAAAGCCTTGAAATAAATTACTTTGAAATAGATTAAGTAACCATTTTATAAATCATCATATAAATATGAAATTTTCTTTGTGTTACATCGCATTTCACAAAATAAGATACATTCACATATATATTTTTACTGAAATCTTTATTCAAAATTTGTGTTTAAAACACAAATGTTGTCTGGGTCCCCCTCTTCTCTGATGTCAATTCATGGTTTCTTTGTCTGAAATAGAACAAACTTTCTTTCCTTAAGAATGACACAACATTTTCAATAAGATATGACCTTTTTAAAGGAATATTTGAATGAATTACCGAGAGTGAGGATTTAAACGCATGTGATTTAGTATAATGTAATGTGTGCAATGTAATAAAGTGTAGTGTAACGTAGTGTAGTATAAAGTAGTGAAGTGTAGAATTGTGTCCTGAGGTGTATTCTATGTAATGTAATGTATGTAATATAATGTATGTAATGTATGTAATGTATGTAATGTATGTAATGTATGTAATGTAATGTATGTAATGTAATATAATGTATGTAATGTATGTAATGTATGTAATGTATGTAATGTATGTAATGTAATGTATGTAATGTAATGTATGTAATGTAATGTATGTAATGTATGTTATGTAATGTATGTTATGTAATGTAATGTATGTAATGTAATGTATGTATGTATGTAATGTAATGTATGTTATGTAATGTAATGTATGTAATGTAATGTATGTAATGTAATGTATGTAATGTAACGTGTGTAATGTAATGTAATGTGTGTAATGTATGTAATGTATGTAATATAATGTATGTAATGTATGTAATACATGTAATATATGTATGTAATGTAATGTATATAGTGTATATAATGTAGTGTAATGTATGTAATGTAATGTATGTAATGTAATGTAATGTATGTAATGTAATGTATTTAATGTATTGTATATGATGTATTGTAATGTATGTAATGTAGTGTTGTACAATGTAGTGTTGAATAATGTCGTGAAGTGTATGATAGTGTCGTGTAGTGCACTGTAGTGTAGTATAATGTAGTATAATGTGAAGTGTGAGCATAGTGTTGTGTAATGTGTTCAGAGAAGTGTAAAATAGTGTCGTGTGTTGTTTAGGTTAATGTACTGTAGTTTAATGTAGTACAGTTTCGTACAGTCAAGTGTAACATTGTACAGAGTAGTGTAGTACTGTGTAGTGTATTGCAGTGTAGAATAGTGTACTATATGAAGTACAATATGGTGTTGCGCCAGGTTTAGTAATGTACGCGTGTATTTATCGTAGAACTGATGTAGATGTTAGGTAAATATGATTCCATGTTTAGTAAGACATGAAAATGAAGACATCAGTTCTTATTCATCGCATTAGGTAAATTTCTTTCCTCTGTTACGGGATTGAAATGTAGATATAGTTTCAACTATGGTGATTCCAGGCCTTCCTGTTATCAAAATGTGAAATGTGACTGGGCATTTGGAGAGTTTCCGGTTACTACCAGAACACCATTTTATTTTGAATTTACACTCTGCGGTCAAGTGATTTCTAAGCTTTGTAGACGCTATTTATACGGTAACATAGTCCGAGTTTTCAAACGCGATAAAATGTGCTGCAAAGGGCTGTCACGCCGATACAAGAGAAAAGTGGGGCAGGGGCATTGAGGTAGGAGCAAACTTCTTGGATCTTTCCGGCAAGTTCGTGAAAGGCGCCTCGAATGTATTACGTTCACCGGAAGTGCAACATTTATACAAAATGGATGCCGCCAACCACTGTACAAGTCACTGACTAGTATTTATTAACATGTTTTTAAACTTACTATGGGGAATCTCATCGTTTGTAGCGAATATTTATTGCAATATTATTAGACAATAAAGAATTCTTATAATCGTAGTTTTATTTGATATAAGAATGGAGACTAACTGTTTGCCGGTAAGTCCCGAGAATGTGCGATTGGAGCGACAGGCCAACGACGATCGACCCGATAATTTTGCAAATACAGAGAGGAGATGTTTGCGATAGTGATCTTTGTTCATTGTAGCAGTGAATTGCAACGGCGATCTGTGGTCAGTGGAACGACGAAATATTGTTCATTTTTGGAGACTTGAAAAACTAATAGTTGGACAGAAGTGCTTTAAAAATAAATGTTTGCTTTGCCTCGGACTAGAATGACATTAAATTATTGGAAGAAATGCTTCACGTGACTGCCGTCTAAATTTGTTTAGACGGCGAGTATCAAAATTTAGACGGCAACATGGTGGTCGCTTAGCTTTGTCTGTTTAGTATTAATCTGTTCATAAATGAATTCATTGCATTTCTTTCTTATATTTATTAACATACAAAAAATAGGTTTGGTCCTCGACGAAACAAATCACTCTTTGGGTTTGTTACAGCCTGTCTACAGAAATACATGTATGTCGGGTTGTTCAAGTTCATAGAAGACTCGGCTTCGCTTTGCCTTCTATGGACTTGAACAACCCGACATATTTCTGTAGACAGCCAGTAACAAACCTAACAAGTAATATTGTACTGATGATTTACCAAATTAAACTTATCAATGTGATATGTGCTATTTCGCTATATTAACAATTGCATGACACGTAAATAAAACACGTAAATATTTCATATTGCGTTATCAGGTTAATGACAACAAGAAATGATATCATCAAGATGCTGATGGAAATCTAAATAGCCCCCTACCCCTCCCTCTTTTTGATCATCCCAAATGTTAAACACCTTCTAAAGCTCCTAGCGGGTATGGTTATATGGTAGAGATAAAGGTTTTTCTCACTTCCATAACACAGAAAGTAGAAAAGCTTAGCTAATGTTGCTTCGTCGAAATTCTCACGTTTGCACGATCCACCTTTACACCACAGGGTAAACTCTTATCGAAGTTGAATAACACAATAGTTCTGTAGTTTCTCGCACTTTCTTCTGAAATATTCGTGTTTCAATACAGAGAATAATCTTCTTTTATGTATAGACTGGGTGTTCACGGCATTTCCTATGGACTAGACAATTCCTTATCTCGTGGATTGATTGTTTGTTGTTTTCTTCCACACTCGACAATTTTTCAGTTATTTGTTGGCGTTCAGTTTATATTGGTGGACGAGAGAACCCAGATACAATGTACCCGAAAAGAGACCATCGGCCTTCCGAAAGTAACCGGCAAACTTTCTCACATATATCGAGCGAGAATCGAACCCGCACCGACTAGCTAGAGGTGAGAAGCCTTGATTTTGAGAGCGATGCTCTAACCACTCGGCCACGGAGGCCCCCAATCCTGTGGCGATCCGGGTTAGAATAGGTCCCCAGTATCCCTTGATTGTCGTAAGAGGCGACTAAATGGAGCGGTCCTTTGGATAAGGCCGCAAAACCGAGGCTCTGTGTTACAGCAGGTGTGGCACGATAAAGACCCCTCCGTGCTCAAAGGCCGTGAGCGCCGAACATAGGCCTAAATTTTGAAACCCTTCACCGGCAATGGTGACGTCTCCATATGAGTGAAAAATTCTCGAACAGGACGTTAAACAACATACAATAAACCACGGCAATTCTCCCTTCCCCCGTTCGTCAACTGCTATTATATCGAGAAGCAGTTCCATTGCAAGCTTACATAATTTAACCAATCCTATTTAATTTAAGCTCTGGTATATTTTCTTCCGCTTATAATGACCTTGCATGAAACCGGAAATCCATAGCACTAACAAGTCATAAATGCTTGTATAGAATTCCGGTAAAAAGCGGTGTTCCGGTAGTAACTTGAAACAATCCTTATTGAAATAAAACGTATGCATAAAATGTAATTTGAAAATAAAAATATACATAGAAATGTTATTGTGCAATAGGTATAGTCGAAATACAAATATAAAAATCACCAATGATCCCAGTAGCGATCATGCAAGATTTGTTGTATATTTGGCATATCCCCATTAAGTAATCACCACCACCACCAGCATTAAATTTATAACGGGTCTTATAGAGACCTTAAACTTTTTTTCTGGAAACCACCAAGAGGAAGTAAATAACAGAAAGTCATAAGTATTCTTCATGTTTTTGTACGTATACTTTTCCTTTAACGTTTTCTAATGACAAGTTTGGTGGTGCCTTGTGGCAGATTGGCTGGTCCTCCCATTCATACCCTACAGAGAACCAGAACGCGTATTCTGACAGATAGAGCAAAATTACACCACAAAAAGCACGTGCTTGTCATAAATGACACGAGAGGATTAATTATCGATGCAATTAACGGTGGCATAATTGGTAAGTTTACACATTCCATTTCTTAACCCATGTATCATTGAATCACAGTCCTTTATTTCAAATGGTAAAATGTGTAGTTATATCATTAATTAAGATAAAATTCAAATTTCCTGGAAATCGGAATCTTAATGTTGTTCTATTCTTTGTCAAAGCTAAAAGTACTTGACTGAATGAAATCTTTCAAATCACGTAATGGGGGGGGGGGGGGGGCGTTTTTGATTTGAATTTAAATTAAAAAAAAAATTTTACTCGATGTCATACTTTTAATTTTCGTAATATATCATTCTGTTTCTTTGTTATTCGTGTATACATGTCTGTGGGAGTGATCTGTCATCTGATACAGGTGTAGTGTGTGTGAGCGCGTGTATTGGGTGGGGATAAAATTTTAATTTGAAATTTGAATGTAAAATGTCATCTCGCTACTACCTACATCTATGCTAAAAGAAAATATCTAGTCAACGCAAAAACGTACCCTAGGGGGCTTACTTGCTTAAAACAAATACTTATATATGTAATTACCGTAGGTACTGTAAAGCTAAATTGATTCGCTTCTGGTTTTTTTCACGATTTGTAGTTTAATTACGTTTTCGCACAAATTTAGATCACAGTTGTTGTGTCCATTTTATGTTTATGATGTTATGCTTTAGTTATATCAACTTCCACAGTTTGGATCTGCAGTGAAAATTGCGAATACTAAGCTACACCAACAGTTTTTAATGTAGAAGAAATATTATGTCATGTAAGTATATATACTCAAATACAGGTATATAAATGTCTAATTTATTTCATTTTGAATGATTTTGAAATAAATATATATTATGATGTGCAATGTAGGGAGCCCCAGGAATCGGTGTCCATAATCGCGTTCTTGCTGTTGTGTTCAGCAAAATAAAATCCCAGAAGCAGAAAAGTAAGCACTGAATAATATTATACTCCTGGAGTAGTAAGTGTTAGTATTATGATGATATAGATTTGTAAACTGAGAATTTTTCAATTCATGATCATTTATTTCTCGGATTATCAAAAATGACCAGGTTATTTATCACATACTATGCACCTCAGTCATTTCTCATATCAAAACATCGCTAAACATGGAGTGGTATTAGAGGAAATTTAATTTACTGGTGACCAAATGATAATGCGATTCATTGACTAAAGTAACGATGCGATTCATTGACTGAAGTAACGATGCGATTCATTGACTAAAGTAATGATGCGATTCATTGACTAAAGTAACGATGCGATTCATTGACTAAAGTAATGATGCGATTCATTGACTAAAGTAACGATGCGATTCATTGACTAAAGTAATGATGCGATTCATTGACTAAAGTAACGATGCGATTCAATGACTAAAGTAATGATGCGATTCATTGACTAAAGTAACGATGCGATTCATTGACTAAAGTAATGATGCGATTCATTGACTAAAGTAACGATGCGATTCATTGACTAAAGTAATGATGCGATTCATTGACTAAAGTAACGATGCGATTCATTGACTAAAGTAATGATGCGATTCATTGACTAACGTAACGATGCGATTCATTGACTAAAGTAATGATGCGATTCATTGACTAAAGTAACGATGCGATTCATTGACTAAAGTAACGATGCGATTCATTGACTAAAGTAATGATGCGATTCATTGACTGAAGTAACGATGCGATTCATTGACTAAAGTAATGATGCGATTCATTGACTAAAGTAATGATGCGATTCATTGACTAAAGTAATTATGCGATTCATTATTTAAAGTAATGATACGATTCATTGACTAAAGTAATGATACGATTCATTGACTAAAGTAATGATGCTGAAACTGGAATTAAAAATAATGCTAGGTTCCCGAATAGTTTAGTAGTTTGATCTGGATTATTGTGACAATATGAATTATCCATCCAGTCTAATGAATATATTCGATATTCCACTTGTATAAATTTAAGTGGAATATCATATATATATATATATATATATATATATATATATATATATATATATACACACACACAACTGTTACCTAGGAAAGGTATGAAAATCTAATAATGATTTGAATAATGAATTCTGGATTTGCTGTAACACAAGCAAATGTGTTTACCTAAACGTTCCAAAATTGGTATTATTCCTAAGAAAGTTCTAGAAGATGTGGGCGCCAATTATATACTTATGTACACACGGGATGCAAACAAATGTTTTCAAAGACGTTTAATTGTATCATACACATATAAATATCATAAGCTTGCATGTAACTATAAAAACCATATGCTACTGTTTTATAATTTGGGTCGTGATTGGCCGATACGGAAAGTTCAAAGTTCGCGTTTTCATGGATGTTGAAGGATAACCTCCGAGGTCGAGAAATGTAGGACATACTAGATCCATTTAAAAAACTATTTCAAGTTTGATTTTAACGAATTATATCAACTGCTTTGAATAAAAACCCTATGTGGAAGAGGATGATGCTGTTTTGAAATATAAAAGATGAGGTGTTTTCATCTGATATATTTCAAAGGCTGAGAGACATTTTGTATGTCTACATTTTAATAATTCTAACTGCAATTTAATGATAAACCCATGTCGTCCTGTGTTAGGTCACATGGATTCATACGTAGCAATTTGCGTTTTTTTTAAAGTTGAAAGTTTAAAAGATATGAATTTTCATTTAATTAGAAAGAATGTTAGGGGAAGGGCGGAGCATTACAAAATAATGTATTTTTCTGTATAAATATCAGCCAATCAAATTGGCCTTCACAAATGAAATTGAATCATTTGAAAATAGAATTTGGCGTTTGGAGAAGGGATCAGAACATTTTTTTACCTAGTTCTCAAAACTTAGATGTCAAGGATATTAGTGAAGGAAACGGTACGCAAATCAAGGGCAAAGTAGTTCTTAATCTTTTTTTCAATATGTATATCTAAACTTGTGTGGAAGCAAGCAAGTTCAGAGAAAATTTCTAGGATTTATTTTCCGGTGATCAGAGAATCTGTTAAGATTAAAGTATATTGAGTTAGTGGAGAAATGACAAATGATTACAGCGTTTAGTTTGCATGATTGATAACAAGCACAAGAAATCTTAAACGCACTACAACATTTGAATCAGCACACAGGAGTGGTATGCAGTATTTGTTCTTTATTTCAGTTAAGCAAACAAGAAAGAAGCATAAAGATGCCGTGCATTATATACAAGCTAGCAGTGTGATAAACAACAGAAAGTTTGTAGAAGCACATGTCTTTGTCGACACCATCAATATCTATAACCGATTAGTTGTTCGAAGATGTTGAATAAAATTGCTGTTAAACTGCCACCCTTGAAACGCGGAACATCAAAGACTACCTTCTTAGGTACACTTCCGGCGCCAGCACTACTGAAGGCAAAGCTTCCGGCTCCGGCTCCGGCTCCGGCTCCGGCTCCTCCTGATCCGAATTGCATAAAGCCTGGTTCTCCCCCTCCAACAAATGCAGCTCCTCCTGTGAAAGGACCCGTTCCTCCACTGGAAAAAGCTTTTCCATTACCGCTGGTAAACGTGAAACCTCTGGTATTTCCATCAGCGCTTCTAAAATTTAAATCCATGGTTAAAAGAGGGCGTTGCAATATTCGACTACAAGGTAAGTGATTTGACTGGATATATAAGAATAATTGATTGACATGGATTATTATACTGAATATTTCTAATTTAGTTTCTGATATAATACAATACATGAGTCATTAATCTTCGCGGCCTTTAATCTTCGTTGTTTTCAGGGTATAGGCATGTCCCGAGAATCAAATCTTATACAAGTGAGAGACTTTAAAGAATAAAAACTTTAACGAAATTGAACATGTTTATTTTTCGAAAACCAAGAAAATTTTATTTCAGGAAAATAGATAAATAATATCACATGCTAAAATCCATATCAACCCCCAATGGTCCATATCAACCCCCCAATGGTCCATATCAACCCGAGCGCTGAATTGATATATTGGGCTACTCGGACATATGAAATGGATTTTAGGATGTAATATTTTCATCAACAATATCTAATATAGCCAAGTTCTTGGATATCTGATGGTGGTAGTTGAATAGATTTAACGCCTGCTGCCTAATCCAGTAAATGTTTCCATCTTGAATAAAATATTTCTTAAAACAGTGATATATTTCAGTGATTGTGTATATCAGTTCATGCAACTTCATAGCGTTAACTTAAAACCCAAACACGATGAAAATCAACACACCTGAAAAAAGTTCCCTCAGAATTTCCGTCTCTGAAGTTTTTTTTTTCTCCTCTGGGAACATTTCCGAACTCATGGATCTGGGTGGGACGACCGGAACCTGATGTCATCACGAACCCTCTGTTTGGTTCTCCACCCCCAAACCCACTGCCCATAACAAAGCCGTTTCCTCCTCCACTGGTAAAAGCGAACCCCCCGGAGTTTCCACCTGGACTCCTACACAAATACACGTGAGATGCTGTACAGGTTCAACTCTATCGTGATTATTTTAACAGCGTTTAAAGTCATCTAACTTTTAAGCACATCTTTGCCTTATCCTGAATATTTTATATCCATTATCATTTCTGAATATCATAGTACATCTATATGTGACAAATAATATAATATCAAATATGTATATACATGAGTACGAAGATGGCCAAAGATGCAAATACACCTAAAAATAAAGATACAGCCTATTCTGTTTTCACATATACATCTAGTTTTAAGTTATAAAAGGCGATAATCTGGTAATCCTAGCACTGTCTGAAAACTGTCTGAAATTGTATCCTTCATAAAATTCAACAAAATACAATTTTGATGACATGTTAACCTGAATAAAACGCCCTCGCCGTTTTTGTCCTTGATGACTTTTTCTGTGCCAGGGGGGATGTTGTTTAGGTCTATTTTTCGCATTCTCTGCATATTTCCTTGTGGATCAAACGGTCCAAAATTGCCATTTAACATATCAAATGGGTTGTATCCCCCTGAAAATAAAACGACAGGTAACGATTATTTTCAAGCATTGTCCATGATACAGTGTTTTACAATTTATTTTATGCACACACAAAATTAAAGTACAATGTACCTGGTAATAGGCCCCTAAAAACTTGTTTTTCTATTTTTGTTAGAAAAGGTCGATACCAGGAAAGAGGGGGTGGGGGTGGGGGGCTTATAAGAATGCTTTAAAATGTAAGTAAAGGCTTTTATATTATGGTATCTAAATGAGAATTCTTGAAGATTTGCAATAAATAATAAGCAGGACTTTTATTATTTGAATGCATAAAATTCTACTGTTCCCTTTATCCTAAAATTCCATTACTATGATTTAGCACAAAAATCAAATATTTATGTGGGTTTTTATCTATCTATTCCATTGTGGCTTTTGATCTTTTAAGTTTCAATGAAAACAAAATGGTAGACGTTTTTGAAGTTTCTTGTTTGATGTACAATCTCTAGCTGTTTATGATTCACAAAATTGATGTCCTTCGTGTGTTGAAATCTTTCGAGAAAATCCTGGAGAAAAATTGAACTGACACAAGCATATTTCCGTGAGTGGTAAGCCACTTTGATTTTCCTACAATGGCAATTCAACATCTGTCAGGTGTCCCGTTGGCTATCATTAAACTGAGAACGTTTCCTTGATTTGATAACAAACTGACAATGCTGTTTACGTTCACTTAATGAAATTAATTCAGGCAAGTTTTAAATGGAAGCATGCACTGCAATGTGTCACATTAAAAAAATGTAACTTTTTGATGCATAAGTAAATTACTCCATTGTGAAAGGACAATTTCTGTAAAGAACCATGTAATGATTGTATTTCAAAGTAGACACAGACCTTTATGAACAGAAGAAATTAAAATGATTAAAATATGATATTCTAAAATAATTTCTCTATAACATTCAGAGTTACAAAAATTTTAATCGAATGAATCGATAATACAAAATGCATATTAATCTATGTACTTACCTGGCCAAAACATTCCGTCTGCCATACTCACCACGCCTAGAATTAATATCACTGCTTTCATTATTTTTAATCCTGAAAAAGCAGTCACTCTTTACTTTCACATTAACCATAATTACATCTTAACATATTACATGTACGTATTTAAAAAAAAATTTCTAGTGAATTATGTTCTGTCTTCTCAATGGACGAGGACAACCGACTGTCATTGGAGATACAAGAAACAGAGAGTGTTTTATTCTTGTAATTTCTTGTTTTATCGAACGCTTTATGGAGTGAACTATAAACCTATGTCTCTGTGCCCTTCTGCGTTGGAATGATTGCTGTCATAGAGTGCAGAACGATATAAAATTATGTGACGTTGCAGGGACAGATCCAGACAAGTTTGGAAAGAAGTGCTACATAAAATGATACTTTTACCACCCCCACCCCCAATGAAGGAAATTACAAGCCCCACAATGGCATAAAATGACCAATCGTGTTCAAAATGGTCGACCAAAAGGTGGATGCAACCCTCATACCCCTCTCCCCAAAAACCCGTCCAGATTACGTTGGAAATATATGTTTCGAGAATGTGCTTACTGGATCATTGGCTAGAGAGTTTTTCCCTACCGCCTTTTCCGAAGGGAAGTATTAGTTTTCACTCGGTTTGTCCGTCCGGCCGTCCGTCTGATTGTCAGTTATTCTGCTTGACTTTTCGCGATTTTTCTCCGCACTGGATGAAGATATCCAACTGAAATTTTATATATGCCTTTGTCTTGGATAGTTTGAGTTTCGCTTTGCATAACCTACTTTTGACTAAATTATGACCCTTAATGAATTTCAAGAATACGTTTTTCGGACTTTCTCCGCATTGGATGAAGATATTCAATTGAAATTTGATATGTGGCTTTGTCTTGGTTAGTTACAGATAAGTTTGAATTTTGTTATGCTTGACCTACTTTTGACTGAATTATCCTACTGGTAGGGTACTTTGTATTGCCGTCAATACACTCGGAATGCTTGTTTTTTAAAAGTTGGTTTTATATTTTATCTGATGATCCAACAATTATCCATTTCCTGATTTATCTACTTACAATTTTCCCTGGATTTCCCCCTACAAACGTTTATTAATTTTTATATCTAATCATTCCTTTCATACTTATTTTGCTTTTTTTTCATACGTTCTAATTTTGAAAGAAAAAGTTAACAAGCTCTTGTATCCTCCAACCCCACAATAAATGGCAATGTTATACACAATAAATGACAATGTTATACACAATAAATGACAATGTTATACACAATAAATGGTAATGCTATATGAATGCATAAAATAAAACCAATTCTTATGCCTCTGCACTATATTGTGTTATTTTTCGCGCATGTAACTAGACGGCACTAGTCAAGTCAGATGTAAAATTGTTTCGAAATGTGAATCAAATATATTATTAAAACAGAAATATTTCAATTACAAACGCAATTTGCGCCAAACAATGTCGATCTTTTGGCCAAACTTCTAAAGGGGCATTACTCCCAGAAAAAAAATCAAATCAGAATTTCCTGTGAATATGCACATCTAGTTGGTGTGTCCATATTAAATACAAAGTTATGTGATATTCTGTTCAATAGTTTCGGTCAAAACATTATATCTCAACAAGTCATTATGTGGATGAAAACATCTTATAAGATAGCAAAAAATTCTAGATAGATCAGGTGATCCTGATAAATGAATTTTCACATTTATGCTACATAGTTTTGACATGCCTACTGCAAATACCTGCACGCACGTGTAATCATGTGAATAAAGTTCCACATTTTCGACTAAACTATCTAAATATTTTGAATATACTAATAATTTGTTTATTGTTATTGTCCTTATGAGCATATACATGCCATTTTAACATTCCCCATACCCAACAGATGTACACTGCTCGAATGAACTAGAAAATCGATCTGTAGCGTTGGCAAGCATTTGTCATTGTCTTGTCATTTGGGGAGGCGAACTGGATCGAACGGAGGCTTGTACGTGTGTGTCCAACTAACATGTTTTGATTTAAATTCAGATTTTCACTTATTTCTGTCAATATCTTAAAGACAACACCTGATAAAAAAAACCCCCAAAGTTGTTATACTTATCATTAATTCAAACAGTTAATAAGCACTATTAATTAAATTCAACAAATAAACTCTGCCTCTTATGGCACTTTAAAGCGTCCAAAAAATAAATCTCCGTGTATGAACCAATGATTTTTGTTTCCTTTTGGAATATTATAAAGTAAATAAAAAATATAATGCACAATGTCAATATGTAACCATGTTAATGGTTTAAACCAATAGAAGCTGAGAGAATTACGTAGTACGTTCTGGATTCTTCTTGGAACGATTTGGAAATTAAAAAAATTAACAGGTTGATTAATTTTTGCAATTCTTCCAATTTTGAAATTGAAGTGCAAAAGTATGCGCCTGACTAAAAAAAAAAAAATCTCACCAATTTGTGTTAGACTGGTATTTTAATTAATTTTCAGCATTTTCCTTTATATGTTGTACATTGTAATATTTTTCGATAATTGTTTAGTGGCTTATAACGCAGAATTATTGACAAGATCGATCAATTAATTAGGCAATTAACAATTTGTAGCACACGCGCATTTAGGGCAATGAAGCATAATTGATACCTGTTTATTGTTTACACCCGCCAGGTACAGGTATATAGACATATATGTACATAAGTGTAAACAATTATTGCTTTCACCAATTGCCGCTCCATGACCACAGATCGCTATTGTACTCGCCGCTCCAATGAGCAGACATCGCCGTTAAGGTCTAATTTTGTTTTTATTTTACTAATTCATTTATTTATTCAGTTTGCAAAATTACTGGGGCAGCGACCGCCGCCCCTTTGCTGACGCCCTTGGTAATACGGGGGTAGAGTAAGCCGGAGAATCAGAAGACTTCCTCGTTATTTTTTTTTTTTTTTTTTTTTTTTTTTTTTTTTTTTTACACATCCGTCTATTTACAATGTCATTAGAACTTAATTAACAAAGAAGATGTTTTAATAGTAGGGATACTTGTGAAGAAGTATTAAAAACCAGAGATAAGTGACAGAGAATCGTAGATTGTTTCACTGGGTTCGAACCCTACTGAAAACATGTCCTCTTATTTTCTACTTTGCAAAATCTGAATTTTCAAAGATAGTCATCTTAAAATTCTAGTCAGTTTGGTTAATTTCATTATTACTTTTATGACATATCAAGCATGAGTGTTTTGCCAAAAATGATTTGTGTATCAGGTGTCCTTAAAAGGACATCACTGGATCAAGTCGTTTCCGGTTTTTTCACTATGCACTATTCACCGTCTAGTCGTTTTAGCATCATGTTAAGTTTTGGGTTAAAATGTCTATCTTTAGTTGTCAGATGTGTATAGCTGGACTGTTTTGCTATATGAATGTTACAACTAACAGAGTGGGTTAGATATTTCATGTACATCCCTGGCCACTGGAATTATTTCAGACCAGTTTACGATACTGAATTAATGTGTACACCAGAGCTAGTCAATGTTATGGGAGGTATTAGATCTAGAAATGTAGCTGAGTAGCTTACATCAGCCTAATCTGACGCACACATTATACACGTGTATTCATAGATACTAATTTTGCAAAATTTAATTATCAAATTCCTTGTACTCGTCTTTACTTCTCGAATAATCAGAGACTTTCATTATATTTGCTTCTGCTCACAAAGTTTAAAATGTTTGAAAGACTCCCATCAAGTGTTTAACGGGAGTACATGAAATTAATACGGTAGAGTTCAGACTGTTTTACAATGCCTTCAACATATAGCTTATAAAAGTTTTTAAAAATATTATTTTGCTTATGTGTTAAGCGGAAAAAATCAATATATTTTTCCATTACATACTAATACGTATATCTAATAATTCAATATAGCTCTATTCTAAATCCATATATATATAGATATTAAAATTAACTTACCTGTATGCTCCCTGTCTTATTTTGATTCTAGCCTTTTCTCTGTGTGACTTGAGTATTTAATGATTCATTAAATCAAATTCCCCCGTACTTTCACATTACCCCTTAGTGTCGCGACATTTCTGGATAGTGTAAAATTTGTTTTAATTGACATTTTATGTTAATTTGTGGTTTTCTGGAAAAGACGTTTATGGTTTATTACGCAATAGTAAATTAATTTGATAAACGGCAAAAGAGCCATCATGAGCGTTGTTCAACACGTGAGCTTCATAACGTTTTAATTCAAGGCAAAATTAATGTTTGTGATGATGTAAACCCGTTATCACATGACTGTTTTGTGTATATTGAAAAGACCATAAGAAAATTTCATTTTTTTTTTAAAGTCATTACTATTATAATAGAGCAAATCCATATAGGCCTACTGTTTTATTAATGATACTAATTGAAAGTATAGAAGAGCCGTATATACCCTGCCAAATAATCTCACTAAAAGTATTAATTTTTTGTTGTTTTCATTTGCTCAATGCAGCGCAGCCTTGTTTGTGTGATTTGCTGAACATCACGAAAACTTTGCTTACAGTTTATAAAATTTTCGACAATTATTTGTAGGAACTTAGTTACTTTACATAGGTATGTCAAACTGTCAATTACAATGGTGAATCCACACCAAACTAATTGTTGTAGATTGATAGACAGACAGAATAGGCAAAACACTGTTTAATTATCAAATGCACTAAGGGTCATGAATTCAGACAATGTATATATAAATTGTCATTAATATCATCATTTACTGATTTGAAAGCTGGCTGCGTTAGTCTAGTGTTGAAGGCGCTCTCTTCGCAGTCATAAGGTCCCGAGTTCGATTCTCGATAAACATGCTTGAAGGTATCACTTCTTCGACAAACGACGTGGAAGCCACGAGTCTTTCCGATGTGACCTTAGAAACGGTCTCTTCGTGTTATGGTAGGCGTTGACATGTTAAAGAACCCTCACTGTTTGAGTGCTTAAGGAGGGTCAAAAATTTTGTGACACTTCGCCTGAAACTGGTTAAGATTTGTCCACAGGTTTGTGACGTTCCTGAAGACAATAAAATACATTTTCTCTTTCATCTAGTAGTTGTACTTAAGGAATAAATATACTCTCATGAGGTATACAAATTGAACGCTTTATTCCTTATGTTTATATATGGGACACGGTTTTCTCTGAATGAGTCAGATCTTTTTTTTTTTTTATTCTTTTTTTTATTTATTTATTTATTTTTTTTTTGTCAAGTTAAAAAGTTGATTGTACGCCTTGCAGTGCCCATATCGAGAGATATGGTACAATGAAACAGCGAAGGTTTATCACTGTCGAGACATTGGTGAATATACTAGTAATATATGCTATGCATGATAGCTAATAATAGTTTGAAATTGTAGTATATACTAATGATATCTCTTTAATCAGTTATCTTCAAAAATTATAGCCAAAACTCAAACATAAAACTATACAATGTCCAATACTTCTTTTTTTATTCAGAAAGGATTTTATTGCGAATTATATTCTGTTGGCGGATTTATTTAAGAAATAAATTTCTTTTGGAAAATACAGGAGGCCTTGAACTGCGGCGCTTTACGCCAGCATATTTCACGACGCGCGTTAGCGCTTCATGAGAAGTATACTGGCAAGGAGTGCTGCTGTTCATAGTCATGTATTTTCAGAACTGAATTTTCTTATAGTTACATTTTTACTTTTATTTATGTGAATATTCCAAGCCGTTAAAATAGTTATACTATATTTATCAAGATTCACGCGCACACTGTTCACATTCATGAGGAAATGGCTATCATTTAAATTGGTAAAGATATCAATATCAAAATCATTGGAAATGTAAATGTTCATGAAAGACAACGTTGAGAGAAATGCTGATTGTATTCCCATTTTTTAAATAATAGAGTTATACCGCATGTTTACAAAAACTTTTCAGACTTGCTCGTGATGCATCGTCAATGTAATTTGATTCCACTTATGTGATAAAATAATTCATAATGAATATATTTATGCACTTCGGTCTGAAAAAATGCTTTCTGAAAGTGAGGAAAAAATATATTTATATACAGATTAACATATATCTACATTTTCTTGTCGATTTCAGTTTTCTTTACATCAAATAAAGCTGAAACAGCCAACACCAGCATAAAGGAAATCTATATATCAAAACCCTTGTTTTATACTAAAGAACATTGACATATACCAATATTCTTGCAAAATGATGCCGTACTTCAAAAATGTTGCCTAATTAATCTAAAATGGGATACTATGGAAAACGATTTTTGTTGACAAATATAAAACAAGACTGTACAATTTCCCAAGGAAGCTCTTTGTGAGAAAACTACATTGAACATTCAAACAATTTCGTTTCGTTTCTTCAAAGAAAACCTAAAAAGATCATGTAAATCTTTCTTACATCGTTTCATCGGAGTGCACTAACTTGTCACTCAACATTATGTAGAACCGCCTTTTATCTATACAAATTATTGAATATCATTATTTTGAATGATGTATCTCGACTGTTGTAACATTTTTGAAAAAGATTTGTAGAAATCTAATTTCAGAATAACAGTAGAAAGTTTGCTTACGGGCTCTGACTCACAACAGTTAAAAAATATCAGGTGTTGGCTTCGTAAATACAAGTCACCACTTTAGCTGTTGCGTTTAATTCTATCCTGTCTTTACGTGAAATAACACGTGTATAGAAGCATCAAACAGTATCAGTTTTTAATACAGTCTGAAATTTCATCATGGTTGATTTTATGAATATTACACAAGCTTGCATGAATTTTATTCATTTAGCTCTCAAATTCTGATTTTCTAATTTGTTAACCCCAGAAAGTGTCAGAGATAATGGTCGGGAAACAACTTAAAACATGACTTGAGAATTTTAGCTAGTTCACACTCATTTGTATATTCACATCAAGAATCTGGCTTGACGTTCGTTTACATTTCAGATTTCCTGAACAGTGCAAACCTGCACATAAACTGATAGCGATGGATGCATAAAGCGCTGTTTTGGGAAAATCTGTGCACAGTGCTGGCTCATGGTTAAAGATTAACTGACATATTTTCATAACCAATTATCAAGACAGATTTCAATCATATTTCGAGGATAGTAGGAATATTAAAAAAAAAAAATTGGTGATACATTAAGTTTTGAATAAATCTGATCAAATTAAATTCAGGCTCCAGTCCACAAATAAGAATAACCATGAGATGGGTTTGGAAGTATGCTACTATTACAAACAAAATAAATAAAATAGCGGACTTGAGGCATCAGTATGTATAGAAGGGTTTGTCTACTCCTCATTTGGTTATGATATCCTTAAAATAAAATTCCAGGAAAGCCCACTCTTTCCTATGTATGAAAAATACCTGTATCATCGCTTTGATGAAGTACCTATGTAATAAAAGACAGAGAAAACGCAATATACAGTAAAGGTTTCAAAGATGTGTGGTTTTATCGTTTTTTTTTTATGTCTATATCAATCACAGCTAGGAATTAATACCTTACATCCCCCCCCCAAAAAAAACCCCCAAAACAAACAACCCCCAAAAACCAGATTGGAACGTTTCCTAAAAAAATGCACTTCTAGAAACTTCGACCAGGAAGAAAAACACAGTTATCTCTGCAAGATAGTTTGATAAAATTTGGATTAAACACAAGAAAAAAGCCGGATACGTTGAGTAGTTTACCCCAAGTTTGACGTTTTCTTGGACTTTTATAGCCTTAAAAACAACAACAGAAAAAAAAAAAAAAAAAAAAAAAAAGAAACAAAAAAAAAAAAAATATTAAAAACAAAAAAAAATCAAAAAAAAAAAAAAAATAAAATCGTGCGACAAAGGTAAAAATGTTAGAAACACTCTTGTAGTCTTGCAGATCTTCTGAAGTTGTATGATAGAAATTGTATGCAAGGTTGATGAAACCTCGTGCTATGCAATTGATTGGAGAGCGAAAGCTCTTGTCTTAAAGTTGCAAGTTTTGTGTGTGTGTGTGTGTGTGTGTGTGAATAGGGCCAAAAAGATGCAAATCTGAAGGGCCGAGGTATTGTATAGAAGAATATGTTATCAATTTTGCTGGCTCTTCATTTTAAGGATTGAATGTATAGCCTCGAGATCACAAGGTCACGTTGCAAGGATATGTGCTTAATTGTTTCTGAGAGGTGATTAATTTTGGCCTACAGAAGAAAAATAAGAAGTCCAACTCAAACCACAAAAAACAATTTGACCTTTAATTATTTTCTACGTCTTCAAATAACATTTTCCCTGGTTTTTTTTTATTGTAATATACAACTTTGGCCTAAATTTTACAAAATGCACAGCCAACGTTAAGATAACGTTCATTGAAATTTCAGTATGTTCTTAATTCGCAAAATTCCAGAGACATACAGGTGGAAGAATGAAGGAAATTGCGTGCATATCATTTTTAATTAATGTAGATAATGCTTGTATACATGTATTGCACATATACATGTATATATATATATATATATATATATATATATATGTGTGTGTGTGTGTGTGTGTGTGTGTGTGTGTGTGTGTGAATATTTGTCACTTTGTTCACTTTTCTGTACTAATTAATTAGAGTTTAATGATATATAAGGTGTATCAGTCTCAGCCGGTATTTTTGATGCGTTTCATACCAATCGTTCTTTACATACTGATTCTAACTACAAATTACTCCGTTTACCTCATCAAGATTCATAGGACTCACGGCGGGTGTGACCGGTCAACAGGAGTTGATTACTCCACCTCGGATTCTGATCCCACCTCTGATATGTTCGCGGTTTCCTGTTAATTAGGGCATGTCCTATTCGTCCAATGGAACACACACACACACACACACACACACACACACACACACGGGATGTACTGTCTTCTCTGGACAAAACGAAAAAAAGTTTTACACGAGTAGACTAAAGACAACAAAAGATACAGAAAATGCTACTGCTAACTCTACACCAAAACTGCAAATGTGTTTAGACTGTAAATTACATGTTTTGTTAACTAACATGCTTTCAAGGAGTGAGTTAGAATACGCCCTATTCGTCTCGGTGATATTACTTTTCATGCATTTTGAACAAATTGCAAAAAGAAAAATCATGTCTTGGGCAGAAGGATAAAATCGACAATTACAGAATAAACAAAAAACTTATCAGAGTTTTGGTTTTGTCTTATAATGGCCCAAATCAACTGAGGGATTAGTGGTATTCTGACATGAAGCTTAAAGCCGCATGTAAAGCGTTGGAAAATTAAATAGGTACGCATTCTTGTTGGTTGATTGGTTATATATTGTTAAATGTCCAGTTTGAGAATTTTTCACTTATATCGAGACGTCATCGTTGTCGGTGAAGGGCTGCAAAATGTGGTCAATGCTCGGCGCTTACGGCAGGGAGGGATCTTTATCGTGTCACACCTGCTGTGTCACGGGCCTCGTTTTTTTGGAGGGGGTGTTTTTTTTTTGTTTTTTGTTTTTTGTTTTGTTTTGTTTTGTTGTTGACAAGCAAGGGGTACTGAGGACCTATTCTAATTCAGATCCCCACGGGATTGAAGTCCTGTAAACTAGTATTTAACCTTGTAAATTAGTACATAACTAAACTGTTAAAAGGATTTTGAGTTAGAAATAAAATGAAATATACAGCTATTATAGTGTTGGGGAAATGATCAAGCAAGTAGCCGAAGCTCGAAATCTGATGAAGGTTTAGCCCATATCATTATGGTGAAGTCAGAGGGTTGATAACTATTCGTCTATGCATCCAAGAGTTTTTAGTTTGATTTTTCTGGGTAACAGACCAATTTGGGTCATGACCATTAAACAATAATGCCATGGTCCCCACCCCCACCCCCTATCGATGATTATTATCATTGAAATGTGTAGCTACTGGCAAATCTTTATTGGTATTGACAGAAGACCACAGTGGTTGTCACCAGTTTCCGGAGGTCTATTGTTTCTTTTATATATCATTTCTGGCAGACATGGTGTCTGATGCAATAAATGCATTTATTAACTATGCAGGAAAAATTGCCAGTATTTTTTAATTGCAACCTGCGACAGGACCGCTAAAACTGTCAGTGTCTGAACTATATTTGTATAATTGACATCTAACCAAGGTCTGAACATTTTGAACCCTCCATTGGTCAAAGCCCTCACTACAATGTCCTTCAGCCATTCGGTTATGTGGCCAAAGAATGGACAGCAATTTTCTCAGAATACTGTTGAGGTTGCTGATGGCGGGGTTGTAAATAGTGACTAGTGGTACCCTGTCATGTTAAAGGTTCATTGTCCTGAAAGAGAGGGACTGTCTGTCATGACGAAACATCTCATCAATTGCGGACTGTACCTTGCAAGAATCATATCCTGGCACTTTGTCAGATGGGTTTTGAGGACTTGACTAGGAAAGTACTGGAGTAGAGGAGATGCGATGGATGCGGGTGGTTAAACACTTGGACACATCTTTGAAAGTATGAGGTAGATGACAACTGGATGGCGTAATGTACAAATGAGAGTCGTCGGGAGATTGAACTCAATTTTTCCTGTTTATAAATCTGGGTGTGGTATCCAAGAAAAAATTCTTGGACGTGGAAATTTCCACAATAAACTTGATGGAATAGTGGAAAGAGTTCGAAATTGTGATAAAGGCGTTGAGGCTTTGACGACAGTCAACCCACTTCACCTTAATGTCATCCATGAAACGTAGCCAACTAAGAGGTGAATAATGTAGAAGGATACGTTCCAGTCTTCCCATACGATGTTGGCATAAGATGGTGCCATTTTGATTCCCATAGCCGTGCCACTGATTTGCAGGTAATGTTCATCGCATAACCATGGATTTATTATTATAACTTAAGAAAATATTAAAGAAGCTGAATGAGTGATTATGTCGAAGGATATTGTTTGTTTGTTTGTTTTACGTCCCGTCGAGAATTTTTCACTCATATTGAGACGTCAGCTGCTGTAGGCGAAGTACCACAAATTTAGACCTATGCTTAGCGCCCAGGGCCGTAGCAGTGAGGGTTCTTTAACGTGCCAACGCCTACCGTGATACGGGACCTCCGTTTTTAAGGTCATGTCCGAAAGACCCGTGATTCTTACTTCTAAATGCCGAGCGTTTGGCGAAGGAGCAATCACTACTTATTTTTCGTCTTAGGTTTGACGCGGCCATGACACGAGCGGGGCTCGAACTCACGACCTCCCGGTTACGAAGCGAACGCTCTAACCACTGACCTACCGCGACCGGTGACCCTATTTTTCCAAACCTCTTTACAAGCCTCGATACCCTTATCATCTGGAATGTTGGTGTAAAGTGAAATAACATCCTTGGTCACAAGGAGGGTATGTTCTGGCAGGCCTGATCAAGGGGTTTTATTTAGGTAATCAGTCGTGTCCCTGAGGTATGACGGTAAATCCTCTACATGCTGACTGAGACGTAGATAAAGGAATTCAGAGATTTTCTCCGTGGGATGGCGCTGGCTATAGGACGGTCTATCATGTCCTTTTTAAATGAATTTTTGGCAGTAAATAAAATTGTCCTGGTCTATAGTCGTTGAGAATAAGCACATTAAAAACGTTTCTACCGATCACATCCTTGTTGTGTATTTTCAGGAGGGTTTCGGTGATCTTGGCAGAAAACTCCTTGGTGGGATTAGACTGGAACTTTTTTTTATAAAAGCGGTCGTTCGAGTGCTGCCGATGATTCTCTATTAAGTACTTATCTTTATTCATAAAAACAGTTGGACATTTGACTTTTTGATGGCAATATTTTCCCGTTTTTTTCAATGTTTGCAACGCTAACTAAATGTTAGCTATGAAATAATACTTCATGGCATTAATTATTTGAAGATGATAATCAATCGAAATTATTTTTATCTGAAGTATATAATCTTTTTTTTTTTTTTAGATAGATGATGCGAGCCACGCAGATAACGCGACACAAAAAGTGATATCACTACCTCTTTCAAAGCTGTCAATGGAAAAAAGCTCGAGTACTTTAAATAGACGACAGAATACGACAAATAAAACTGATGACCTTGGATTTAGTAGAACTACATTTGCCTGACGAGATATTCTCAGAAATTCCTTCAGTAAAGTTGTTTATACCCCTCGAAGCGGGCAGCCCCTTGTTTGTTTACATTATTTTGTTGTGCACCTTCACATATATTAGTATCTCACAAATGGTCATCTCAAAAGTTTACAGAAAGTAGAAATTGCTTAATCAAAACGACTTATGACGGAGATTGGCTGGTTAAGTAACATATTTTGGATACATTATTGGTTCTACATTTATTTTTCAAGAAAGGGTGGGGTGTCCATAAGCTCTATACACACGTCAGGTGAACGTGCGTATGCCTTCATCTTTCCTACAGAGGGACTCCGTGGCCGAGTGGTTAGAGCATCGCGCTCAGAATCACACGGTTTCTCACCTCTAGTTGGCGCGGGTTAGATTCTTGCTCGATTTACTTTAGGAAGTTCGGTGGTCTCTTCTCGGGTACACTGTATCTGGGTTCTCTCTTCTACCAATAAAAAACTGAACGCCACGAGGTAACTGAAAATTTGCTGAGTGTGGCGGTAAACAACAATCAATCAATCAGTCAACTTTCTTAAAGTCACCAGATCGTCATCGTATGAAAATGGCCGTATAAGATATGATTTCTCAGAAATCTGGGCTTATTAGAAACTTCCTTGCATTCCGTAGAAAACAGGGCATACAAGGAACTGCATTCTGATAATAGCCAACATAACTGTGGTGATACAGGATAGAAAAAAGGTCACTGAATTCTTACCTCATACCGGTATACATCTAAATGTGGACATGCGTGACATTTGTTGCAAAAAGTGACATTTTAGAAGTAGTTTTGTCATTTATTTGTTGCCTTCTGGTCTTCACTCCAGTAATTCAAATGGCGTAAATGTGTTTTCCCTTAAAATCGTAATGATCTACCAGTAAATACATCAAAAATGGAGACAAAAAGCAAAAGATATGAATTTAGAACTTTATACAGGTATCTACATAATATAATTTTGTCATGTATTCTATACACCTGATAGAGTATTGATTTCGCCAATGGACTTTCGGAAAGGTCTAATAACTGGCTATTGAAATTTAATCCTAATAAAACTAAGGCTTTATATTTTTTACTAAGGCAAAGCACAATGAAATTCCAAGATTGCTCTTTCAAAACTGTCAATTAGAAATTATTTCATCTCACAAACACATTGATCTAACTTTTTCTAATGATTAAAAATGGTTTGTGTATACCAACGATATGTAAACAATGCATATAAAAAAACTAGGACATCTAAGAAAGCTTAAATTCACTTTATGTAGAAACAAATTATCTATATTGCATGTAACGTTTGTTAGACCTATACTAGAATATGCTTCAGTCGTATAGAATGGATGTTCTTCTGCAGAAATCGAAAAGTTAGAAAAGGTCCAGCTCCGTGCAGTTGAATTGTAACGGGACTCCAATTCTGGCATCCATAGAATCATTATACCAGAAACAGGTCGCGAACAGATTGATTGATTAAATATTGTTTAACGTCCAGCTCGAGAATCTTTCACTCATATGGAGACGTCACCATTGCCGGTGAAAGGCTGCAAATTTACGCCTATGATCGACGCTTATGGCCTTTGAGCAGGGAGGGATCTTTTACATGCCACACCTGCTGTGACACGGGACCTCGGGTTTTGCGGTCTCATCCGAAGGACCGCCCCATTTAGTTGCCTCTTACGACAAGCAAGGGGTACTGAGGATCTATGCTAACAACCCGGATCCCCGCGGGGTTTGAAAAAGATGGGAAATCACTAAATTAATGACAATGTACAAAACTTGTAAAAAACATTGACAATTTGAAAAGGGATACATCTCGCTACAGTACTCATTACGAAGATAATTATATACCTTCTAGAACTAAGCAAGAAATATATAATAAATCTTTTTTGTTTCAGATGCCATTCGTAAATTAAATGGAACTCTCTAGCAAATGAAACAAAGAAAGCAGCATCTATCTGTCAGTTCCGCCGAAACATTTCTTATAATGATAGTATTTCAAAGGTACCTAAACATTTTCTTTTTGGCAAAATAATATCAAATATTATTCATACTAAATTAAGACATAACTGTTTGCTAAATTGTAATTTACACAGAAGAAACATCGTCGAATCTTCTAACCGCGTTTGTGGTATGAGAGAAGATGCTTATCATTTTATCTTTGTTTGTAAAAGATTTTCAGTTCTAAGAAATGTTAAGTTCAACGAACTCTTTCCATACAAGATTTATTCCTCATTGATACACGGATTTTACTTTGGGGCAGTGCCAATTTGGGGCATGAAATTAACAGAAAAATTTTCAAGCTGTTCACAAAAATGTTTATTGAATTCAAGCAGATTTTCATGATTGTAATATGTTTTTTGCTATATGTACATGTATAATCATGATATTTTTTGTTTTAATACATATGTTTTATGAAAATTGTTATCAGTTCATCTTAGGTGAGAACCTCGTACGTTGTTAGAACTTGTGTTCAAACCTATTATATATTATACAGATATATGCAATAAAGTATGTTCACACCAACCAATTGAAAAGATCAATGATTCAATTACTGCGGGCATTAATTCATTGATGAGCGCATTAATTGAATTATTGCTCTTTTCATTTGAATTGTACCAATTCAATTGTTGATATCATGAATTTATTTGAAGAGAGCGACAATTCAATTATTGGGCTTCAATTCAGAAGAATAATTAAAGCTATCGAAAAATCCATTAATCCGCGCAATTATTCAGAAATGAAGATATCATTTACCGTTTGAAGATATCTTTAATTGAATTATTACGCACATCAAATGAATTGATGATATTTTCAAATAATCAAAGGATATCTTCAGAAATTTGAAATTATGTTGATTTGGCGTTCCATAGAGAAGGCAATCAGTCTTGTTCTTATACTTCTAATTTGAGGTGCAAGGCATCTAGAAAGTCAGATAGACCCGGACTTGTTTCGGGATCTCCTAAGAGCGGTAAAAATTGTGTAGAAAGATTAATATCTAGAGTGCAAGATCCTAAAATTGGGCTTTGTTGTTTTAAATACCTGGGTATAAAAAAAATTCCCCAAAATTAGCAGATTTAAAACTTTGACTGCAGACCTTATCATTACATTACAAGGTTGGCATTAATGTCTTTTTTTCAGCACTACTATTCCCTGACTATTTAAAGCCGCGTACCTAAAGACTGGTGTCATTTGGTCAGTTTATATCGAAGAGACAGCACTCCAAAGTAAACAAGGCAAGTGATTTGCAAAATGGACAAATTCGGTAAAAGAGCGACGATCCAATATAAACATAAGAAAGGTTTAGCACCTATGGGTATCCATTTTGATATGATATAAACAATAGAAAAAGATGCCTTTTCATATGCTACAATAGACGGAGGAGTGGCGGAATTTAAACGTGGCAGGTAGAGCCTTGAGGATTACCCCCGTCCTGGAATGCTTGTCACTGTGCAACCCCAGAAATGGCCAATAAAGTTCATGAAATTGTTATGACTTACAGGCGAGTTACAGAAAGATATATAGCCAGTACAGTTGTTATTTCACAAGAAATAGTGTATTCCATTCTGACAAAGTATCTTACAATGAGAAAGGTTTCAGTCCGTTGGGCACCAAGACTTCTGACAGTTGATCAGAAACACACCAAGTACACTTTCTCGCGTGCTAATGTAAACCTTTTAGAGGTAGATCCTGCTAACTTTCTTCAGACACTTGTTATTATGGATGAAGCGTGGGTCCATCATTTCACCCAGAGGCCAAACAACAGTCTAAACAATGGAAGCACCCGGTTCACCCCCGCCACAGAAGGCAAAGGCTATTCTATCAGATAGATATGTTATGACCTCGGTTTTCTAGGATGCTGATGATATTCTGATGGTAGGGTATCTCCAAAAGGAACAAAAAATCAGTGGCACATATTATACATCACCTCTGAGGCAGTCACGGGAAAATATTAAACTCAAGCCCCGAGGAAAAGTCGGTAGAGGTGTGTAGTTCCACCAGGACAATGCTCCTGTTCACAAGTCTTTCATTGCCATGGCTGCCGTCAACGATTGTGGCTTTAAAATGATTGACCATCCGCCTTATTGGCCTGATCTTGCTCCAGCAGACTTCATCTATTTCCAAAACTGAACATGGCTATTTCCGGTACCCACGTTCAGTAAGATGATGACGTCATACATGCAGTGGAGGACTGTCTGAACGGTCAAGAAAAGGACTTCATTAAAAGTGACATCGAGGCCCTTAAACATCGCTGGCAAAAGTGTATAGATATTGAAGGGGGTTATAATGAAAAACAATGCAGTATGTCCGCCAAAATTCAAACCCATACATACGAGGCTCACAACACATCAATCAGCCCTCGTATATAACATTGTATAAGAAATTCTTCATAGCGGTACGACAATGTTTCTACAGAGTTACCCACTGCCAATATGAATATGAAAACAGAAGGTGTGGGCCGCCTTTAGATGGGGTTTAAATATGTAGTATACGAGAGGAGAAAATGTTGGGCTGGAGCGGGAATCGAACCCGTGGACCCTTCCATTACTAGTAAGGTGTTCTAACCACTGAGCTACCCAGACTGATATTCACGGTCCATATAACCTTAACTACATTCCTCCCTCCTTAAATTGTCTTCGCCCCCGAAGACAGACAATCCAGATTTTATCGCCCCTGGTAGGACAACCTGCAGTGCAGGGGTGGTCAACGGCATCAGCTGTAGTATATATTATATAGGAAAGGAGAAAATTTTGGGCTGGACCGTGAATCGAACCTGGGACCCCTGAATCACTAGTCTTGTCCTCTAACTACTGAGCCACCAAGGCCGATATCCACGGTCTGTATAGCCATAACTACTACAGTAGTGATGGGGACTTTATTCGCCTCATAATATGATTAATATATATATATATATATATATAATCCCGTGGCGATCCGCGTTGTTAGAATAGATCCTCAGTACCCCTTATTTGTCGTAAGAGGCGACTAAATGGGGCGGTCCTTCAGATGAGACCGCAAAAACCGAGATCCCGTGTCACAGAAGGTGTGGCACGTTAAAGATCTCTCCCTGCTCAAAGGCCATAAGCGCCGATCATAGGCCTAAATTTTGCAGCCCTTCACCGGCAGTGGTAACTTCTCCATATGAGTGAAAAATTCTCGTGCGGGACAGTCAATCAATCAATCAATCAATCTATCTATCTATCTATATATATATATATATATATAAATATATATATATATATATATATATATATATATATAATGTGTGTGTGTGTGTGGGGGGGGGGGGGGGGGGTCATTTCTATGTATATTCAATGTTTCTATCCGGGTTGTTAGAATAGATCCTCAGCACCCCGAAGCTTGTCGTAAAAGGCGACGAAATGGGGCGGTCCTTCGGATGAGACCGCAAAAACCGAGGTCCCGTGTCACAGCAGGTGTGGCACGTTAAAGATCCCTCCCTGCTCAAAGGCCATAAGCGCCGAACATAGGCCTAAATTTTGCAGCCCTTCACCGGCAATGGTGACGTCTCCATATGAGTGAAAGATTCTCGAGCGGGACGTTAAACAATATATAATCAATTAATCAATCTTCCTCTCGCTGCTTGAAGTTTCTCAAAATGAAAATGATATGAGAATAATATTGTGTATAATTATTGCTGAAAGTACTTTATATACATGCTTTTCATAAAGATGCACCAAACAAATCACTGAATCATTGATGTAAATAAATAAGACGACAGCTTATGATTTTTCCCATCTGATACAAGTCATTCTTCATGGTCCGATGTTCACCCATTAATTTTTATTCAAAGTGTAAATTACTTTAAGATAACTGGATTAGTTTTAAAATTCATTATTTTTCCCATACATGCTTGACAACATTTGCATATAAAAGAAAACAATATGAAGATTATTTAAAAGGTAAATATAGTGAATTTCATGCGCATGCGTATCATATTCAATATACCCAATAGCCAATTCAATTCAAATAGTGAAGCATGAAGTCTAGTATAGAAATGGATCATACCCAGTTAATTCTGTCATCTTAGCTTTACTTCTTCCCTTGTTGTTGAAACGTATGAACTGGTGTCATGTATGGCTATGCGTCTATAAATAGCCCCATGCGCCTGAGGGGAATCCGTATGACGTATACTGTCTAAATTTTAATATGTTTGAACGAGCGTAAAACAACAATGTTTAGAAATTATTAAGAAGTATTTGATATTAAACAAAAATGTGGAACATATAAGACACAGTATTGTAGAAACAAAATACACAACTTTACACAGATAAGACCACCGATGTCTTACCTCTGAAAGTCTGAACTGGACATGTGACTGTCACTTAAACCCTGAACATGCATTAGAAATGCCTGGTGACCGTTGTTAGTGAACATCAATTTAAAACCAAATAATTCTGGCTAAAATAATGTATGACATATCATACAGCCTCTTAGATGTATACGGACTTGAGATAATTTAACAGCGATTTTACAAGATGAACAAAATTTTATGAAAATCGGATGATACAGCTTTAATGGATTTCAGCCTGTAGAAGGAAACCGTGGAGATATAAAACAGTGTCCAATCTCATACACAATCCTCTAATCCTCTGATCTGGTAATTATTCCACAGGCCCTTTCCCCTTATAGTAGTTTCGCTAGACAGTGGATAGGGACAGTGAGAATCTCATTAATCCATTCATGCGCGTCCCTAATTACAGGATGAGGCATTTGGCTATTAAGCTTGTTGGCATGTCTTTTCCGCGCTTAACCCCACGTGGGTATGTTGAAGGACTCGCAAGGATTACATTGCACTCTATGGTACAAACTTGCGGGAACCGCTGGAATGGGTAGCATTGGTGCGGTAGCTGATTGACTTTGTTTTCGATTCGCGACTCTGACGTCGTGCTGATTGATTTTCTTGCGCGGGAGAAAATAGTGCGCTTATGATTGATTCACACATGTAATAAAGAGTATTTTCATAAAAGAAATCATAGATGAAAATTGTTTTATAAGCCTTTTTATTCTATAATTAATAATGATTTGCTATATATATATAAAAAAACCCACAAAATAACAAATAGAGCGGAGTATTTTGTTTATCGACGTAGCACTGACCTACTGAGCATAGAAGTTAGATTTCGACGTGTTTTTGAAATGAGCAGTTAATAGAAAGTTGAACAGTTTACATTGAAATGTACAAGTGTTCTTTGGATTAGGATTTTTATTCCCGTGGTTTTTTTGGATCTGATGGCGAGAAGAAGTCTTGCGATGCACTTTGGTAAGTAAAGATGTTTAGATTTGTGACAAAAGTAGTTCGGACCGGAAGTGCTTTATCAAACGCGGGTGTGATAAACCTATGGTTTATCAAGCTAGCAATATACACCACACATATGAGATAAATGTTATGTATTTTGAAAGTCGAATCGGACAACTCCCCTTTCAGTAGGTCATTGAATCCAGCGCCTAGCTTGGACCACCCGAAGCTGGCTGCATGGCCTTAAGAGTGTTGATAGTTGATCCCAACCCTTTTGTATTCCCGGGCTCCACGGACGACAGGGTCTCCTACCAACGCCAGGCCCTGATCCGAAGCGAATTATGGCGGAGGTTTATCACACTCCACTGTTACCACTGATCGCTTCACAACTCACTAAAATCTTTGGGTTCACCTGATGAAGTGGTTAGGCACTGGCCGTGATTCGGCTGTGCCGAATATCCTTGTACAGGATTAGCATTGATTTGGTCTGATACAAAACATTTTTAGGGGTAACGCTCAGTGTCTTATAGAATTGTGATTGATTTTATTGATGAAAAAGTGAAGATAACTAACAGTGATTAGACTCCTAACTCTCAGAAAGAATGCAAAATAAAGATTAGGGCAAACATGGACCCCAGGACACATCAGAGGTGGGATCAGGTGCTTTGGAGGAGTAAAAATCCCCTGTTGATCGGAGTAAGCTCAATCTAGATCAGGGATCGGTATGTACAGAACGGCTTTAACAATTGGTATGAAACACATCAGACAGCATGCGACCGGATGAATGTTGTATTTGTAATTTATTTTTATTTGTAAATTAACAATTTGCTAAATACTGACTTTAAATGATATGTCTATGCATTTCACAACGTATTGCCTTTGACATAATGGTGTGTCTAAATAAAACAGCATATGTTGCGTTATAAGCGACAAGGAGGACGGGCTCCACATGGTTTGACTAATAAATGAGTTACTGGTGAATAGAATTATGAATTTAAAAAAATCTTTTCATAAATTTATTTTCTTTTTTGAATAAGAAATAGATACTGTACAATGATAAATAATTTGTATCATTATTACTTACCACAGTATAGATAAAAATGTACACAGTAATTCTTAAGTAATTGGATAAAATTAAGCAATCCTATATAAAAATGCACACAGTAATTCTTACAAATAAATAAATAAATGCCCAATAAAACAGTGCAACTTGATTTTGTAGGCAGTCAAGTCTTATAGCATATAGGCAATTCATTTGTTGGCTCAGGAGTGGACAGCCTCTAGGGAGAAAGAAGAGAGTGGTGTTACCTGCCTATGTAGCCACAACGATAAGACAAAAAACATTTCCAGATGATCAGTATGAAAGTTTTACAGTAATCATCAAGTTCTGATTCAACCTGACTAAAGGGGTATCAACTGAACATTTGTATTCTTTACATTCATTGTGTGACCGATCAACAAGGGATGCCTATTCCTCCCAAGCACCTGATCCTACGTATGGTCTGTCCAGGGTCCGTGTTTGTCCATCCCGTGAGGATCCAGTTTAGACTAGATCCTCAATACCCCCTGCTTGTCGTAAGAGGCGACTAAATGGGACGATCCTTCGGATGATACCGCAAAAACCGAGGTTCCGTGCCACAGCAGGTGTAGACGATAAAGAGCGTAAACTCAAAGATCGTAAGCGCCAAATTTTGCAGCCTTTCAGCGGCAATGGTGACGTCTCCATATCAGTGAAAAATTCTCAAGACGGACGTTAAACAATTAACAACTGGTGTACGCTTTTGTATTCTTTATAGGAATTATGAGATTGATCACTATCAACTTCATTTCTTCATTCTTCACTTGAACCAGTGTGGCACAGTCATCCCATTAATTTGATTTATAGCGAGTAAATCAAGGGCTGATATTTTGCAATGTTCTTTGAGAGAACCTTAACTTTTCTTTGATGATGTGTCACATGACATTTTATTCTCCAATGCAATTTCAAGCAGTTCTTTTCGAAGAGTAATTTTGTCCTCATATCTTTTCTTTAATTCCACTTTCCCGTTGAAAATACTTGCTAAACATCCTTATCATTTTTTATACCTCTATTGAAGTTAAAGTTTATGATCAAGTGCAGCCTACAGGAATCATGCTATCTATTTTGGGTAAATAATTTTCTGTCGCTTTGGAGCATATTTAAACATCACAGAAAGGTGTGACAAAATTATTATATGTCCTATTGTATTCGTTTGTCCAAAACATATTTTTCAAGTGCTTTGCAGGCCCTGCTTTACGTTTGAATCCATTTCTTCTTACGGGATTGTTCCTAAGACAACTGAGGATGACCGCAATTCAAGGTATTTGTCCCCATTAAATGAGTGAACATTTTAATTATGTTCGCTGGAGTTTTGAAATAAGCATAATCTGATACTGAGATAATTGGATTGTATCCCATTATCGTTGGCAATTATATCCTAATTAATCCAATCTTTCTCAAATTGATGTCTACATTTCAAATAATTCTGCAGCGCAATGCAAGACTTGACTGACAATACTTCGTACTCAAGACACTAACAAGGCAAATTATAAATTTGTTTATATATCTAATAAACAAATTCATAGTGGTATATTATAAACCATGTTAAATGAACACTATTCTTTGACTTTGAACATCATTTTATTCACAAAGAGGCTCCCCAGGTCGTCCCACAAATGCTCGATTGGATTCAAGTATGGGGACATAGCGGACCAATCAAGGACGTCCATGGCGTTCGTTTGAAAAAAGTTTTGTGTCATTCTTGCCATATGTGCACGCATTTTCCTGTTGGAAAATTAACTCATTTCCTTGCCTATTCTGCTGCATTAATGGTGCTAAAACAGGCTGCAGAATTTCGTCCGCATACCTCCTAGCAGTGAGGGTACCATTTGAAACGACCAATCGTGACCGAAAATTGTGGTTAATCACACCCAGACCATGACGCCTGCTCCTCCAAACCCGTCGCGCTCGAGGACACAATGGTCTGTAAAACGTTCATATAAACGACGGTAAACTCGACATCTGCCGTCTGCGTTGCTAACGTTAAATCTGAACTCATCTGAGAACATAACATGTTACCAATTTTGACGTTGAATCAGATGCTGCCTCGCCCATTGCAATATGTACCGTCGGTGATGTGGTTTAAGCTGTAGCCCCTTATAAGGTCTTCTGCAGCGGATCTCATGGCACTTCAAAATTCTGGAAATGGTTCTAGGATGAGCAGGCCTTCCATGACGTCCAATGATTTCTTTCGCCGTGATCGCAGCGACCGTAAACGCAGATGACGTTGCCGTATGAACGCTTGTTGCCGTGGCGTTGTCACAAACGGTTGACCAGGTCTTGGGCGATCATTTAGGGATCTTGTCTGATGGAACCATGACAACTACCGGCTAACTGTACAAGGATGGACATTAAAACGCCTTGCAACCTCACGCTGACTAACACCTGCTTGTCAGCCGCCGGATAGCTGAAAAATTGCTCAGGCGGCTATAAACAAACAAAAAACAAACAAACAAACACCTGCTTGCAGCATACCAAGTGCCTGATTGTGCATTTCGTTGCTTAAGCGCAGCATAGCCTTGGTTTTGAATTTTTTCTGTTAGTGGTGTCTATGCTTTCACCAACAAAGTTGTTTTATCGCGAAAAACTCCTCTATTACCTTTTTACCTGTTTGAAAAAAAAGGCCCTGAAAATTTCGCGCCATGCTACTCACAACGCGCAAACAATGAACACAGGTAAATCCAGAGATGGGTTTTAAACATCAATATGATGTATGGTGGGTAGATTTTGCAATAAAAGTTTTATAAGTAATGTTTTCAATGAATAAATAAAAAAAAAGTGCGTTGCTTATTTAAATCATTCAGTATATCTTCTTATTTGTTCGTGTCAGTCATTGCAAAAGTTTTAATATAGATACGTTTCTGTAACCTGGATGACCTTAAAATATAGTACTGTAGAACGTACAGCTTCCATTATCGTGTATGTGCAGTATTTGGCACAAAATCCAGTATCACACCGTCCATCTCCAAGAACTGTTACTTAGTTGTTTTCAGGACGCGCATGCAAAACATTCTTTTTGTTCATTGCAGAAAGTATCTATTGCAAGGAGAACAAATATGTTTCCGATATCATAGAATACCGATTTGCTGATGGAATTTAATCCTAATGCACTTGTCGAGCTTGATATAGATGAGGATGTATTTCCAGAGGAATATGTAGCTGCTTTCAAAATATTTCCTACAGGTTGCTTATTAAGAAAAGGCTGAGATTTCCAAGAATATGAATGATTATTCAAACAAGTGAAACTGATTTTCAAGGCACTTTCTTCATGTTTTCTGACATCATCAAAATCAGATAGCGAGTCACAAATCTGGCATACAATCACTTGGAAAAGAATATCCAGACAACTTGAGAATACCAAACTTTGACTCAATCACAGCTTCTTTTGGTACAGTATTTCTCTATTCTGGGAAACAGAAAAACTGAATTGCACTTGAGTGATAAAAATGGAGATTCAAATCAAATTTCAGAAAACTGAAATGAATCATCTGTCTGGTGTATTGAGGAAACAGTCTCTAGTGAATATTGATAGGAAAGTCTAAGACAGGCTTTTTCATAGGCATGGATGCGAGAAATGAGTTTGGTTAGGTTGGGGGTTGAAATAAGCATGCTCCGATATTGAGATAATTGGATTTTATCCTATTTTCTTTGGCAATTTTTCTCAAATGCCGTTTACACACAATTTTATCTCATGTAATAAAAACAAAAATTTTGCATTTTCAAGGTTATGGATCCTCTTGCACAAAGATCATATTTTGGGGGGTGGGGTGATCAGGGATGCTAAAGGTACATACTCATTTTCCTCTGACCACAGTGTAAAATTCCGCTTGACACTCTGGCATTTATACATACAGTCAAACTTGTCTTAGCGACCCACCGTATTAAGCGACTTCCCGTCATATGTGACCGTCAAATTTCCCCCCCAAGACAATTTTCTATCATCTACAACTGAATTAAACGACCTCCTGTCTAACGCGACTAACGACCGTAATTTTTGGTCCCAAAATGCATGTTTTCATGTTATTTTACCTCCATTTAGCGACCTTGTATTTCCCCGAGAAATATTAAAAACGGCGTTTTCCTGAGCAGAAATGTGAAGTTGAACTTTCGTTATCGTTTCTTAGTAGGTAAAGGGCAGACAACAAAAGGTGTTGCTTCAATTAAATCAAATTATGTGCTCATCGTTATGTACTTTCCTGTTCCATTCTCACTAAGTAAAGGACCGACAACAACAAAAGGAGCTGCTTCTATTAAATCAAATTATGTACTCATTCATCGTTATGTACTTTCGTTTTTGTTTCTCGGTACGAAAAGGGCAGATAACAAAAGGCGCCGCTCTTTGAACATTGTCGGTAATTAAATGACAGGCCAGAAAAGGTGTTGTTTCAATTAAATCAAATCAGGCTCTCGATGATCATTATGTTCTAAACATCTCAATATTATGTTCTCAATGTTCTTTTATTTAAAAGGGTAGACAATCAACAATCACCGACTTCTTCTCTCCAAGAACAGTAGAGTAGACTTTTTGTGAAATTAACATTCCTTTTACACTTACATATAAACAAGAAACATTATGCATAAAAGCAAAGTACATGTAATTATTTGTTTTCAATAGAAAATACATGTAGTTTTCATATCAATCTGTAATAAATGTCATTAACTGATGATGTCAAAATAAATGTACTACATGTTTAAAACATATCAGTTTTGTTTATCCTCTGAAAAATGGGCACTTGAATTAAGTGACCACCTGTCATATGTGACCTTTTTTCTTATGTCCCTTGAAAGGTCTCTTAATACAAGTTTGACTGTATATTGGAAAGTGCTACTCTGCAACCATTTAGTGTTTTTACGACTGTAATGAATTGCCGCAAGCACGTCATTAACTGCCATAATAAGAGATTCTCCCATTCTGTTCAATTTTAAGAGTAAATGATAGATTAAATGTTGTTATCAGCTGCAATTATTTTTCTATGTTAGGTTTTCACAAATCAAAATTAAATTTTTGACACGTTCTCTTTAATCATACGCAGAACATGCTCTTGCATAACGAACCAGTTGAAAGATATAAAAACCATATGAAGGTGATAATGGAATATTGCTACATAAATATGGGAAGTTGATGATGGAGAAGCTGAAGTCATCGCGTTCCTCATAAAGTTGATGAAATACCGTATCAAAATACGATGCAGATATTGAAGACTCTGTGGTGTCTTATTTCGAGGTCACTGGGATATATCAAATCGACATATGATAAAACGTTATCGATGTATCAAATGTCGAGTTAAAGGTCACACTGAAAGATCAAATAAATTTTGCATCACAAGATACAAAACTGGTCAGCTACATGTAATAAAGAACAATGCGCGGGAATTCAAACATACTGTTGAAAGACTACGTAAATATCGTGAATGAGGAACCCCGGCATATCATACGTAGAATCAGAGTGGCGTTTAACGAAGTAATTTTAGGTGCCTGATCCCAAATTTTATGAATATTTTCGAGTTTCATTTCTTCTTGAGGTTTAGGGGTTTCAGTGGCCGAGTGGTTAGTGCATCGCGCTCAAAATCACAAGGCCTCTCACCTCCAGTCGGCGCGGGTTCGATTCTCGCCCATATATGTGAGAAAGTTTGCCAGTTTACTTTCAGGTCTCTTCCCACGTACATCGTATCTTGGTTGTCTCTTCCACCAATAAAAAAACTGGATGCCACCAGATAACTGAAAAATTGTTGAGTTTGGCGGAAAACAACTATCAACTTGAGGTTCTTCCTTCACAGCAGTTGATATTTTCGTGGAGAAAATAGGGGCTTGCTAGAACATTTAGTGCTACCTTGGGTTCCTACAGCACTGTCCCCGAGAATACTTTATTTCTTTTGAATATCAAGATTTTCTTAATACTGGCAAGAGACCCATAGGCTTTAATGGTCACCCGAGTATATAATTGTTAGAAATCATTGCTGTTTTTGTATACTTCATTTTTATACAATTATACACATCTGAAAATTCATAATACTCTTACATGAAGTTTTATCACATTGCAGTGAAATGCATTTTTTAAGTCGAGTTCTAAAAGCCTGAACAGTCGATACATTTCAATAGGAAACCCAAAGTTCATAATGATGCACATAATTTGTGTACTTGGCATACAGGGATAAAGAGAAAAAAAATTAAAAGACGTTAATGCATTTGTCAATCAATATAGTCCCCTCTTCGGATTGTAGCCGAGTGGTTGGAGTATAGCGCTCAAAATCACAAGGTCTCTCACCTCTAGTTGGCATGGGTTCGATTCTCGCTCACTCCGATATATAAGACAAAGTTTGCCAGTTTTCTTTCGGGTGGTCTCCCCGGGTATATTGTATCTGGGTTCTCTCTTCCACCAATAAAAAAACCAAAAAAAAAACCAAAAAAGTTGGATGCCACGAGATAACTGAAAATTTGTTGACGTGGCGGAAACCTACAATCAATCTTCGGACCAGAAGTTACTATTGTACCATAGTACATCAATTTCACGATTTGAATGGAGGGCCAGTTGCTCATGAAAGTAATGCAAATAACTTTTCTACTGGATGTCCAGAAATACATTAAAGATTTTAATGAAATATGCATTTTAAATCATTAATTTTCCCTAACCTGGGCCTCAATCCAGGTACCATGGATTTTAGAAATTTCGTAAAGTGCATGCTCAGTATCATAATTATACAATCAGTTTGACAGAAATAAAGACAATTTTTAAACAATGTATCTTTAATATATGATTAACTTCGCACCTTCTAGAGGCCTGAACTCAGGGCAAATGGGTGTTTACTTTTCAAAGAGGGCTCACTCTTCACTAAAATAATGATGCAAATAATTTGTTTGCTTGAAGTCCAGGATTTTCTGTTGCATTACCCATACATAGTTTACATATGACCAAACTAGCACCACCCCGAATTTCGTTAGATTACTTACTGTCCATAATAATCCTGTAAACACTTCTCCTGTCAGTCAAGAAGACCATTATGCAAATATTTTGCCGGGGGACCTCCGTGGCCGAGTGCTTAGAGCATCGGGCTTAAAGTCACAAAGCCTCTCACCTCTGTTCGAATCTCGGCCGCGGCGTTATGTGAGCAAGTTTGCCAGTTTACTTGCGGAAGGTCGGTGGTCTCTTCCCAGGTACATTGTATCTGGGTTCTCTCCTCCACCAACAAAAACTGGACGCCACCAGATAACTGAAAAATTGTTGAGTGTGGCGGAAAGCAATAACTAATAATAATAAAATATTTTGCCTCCTGCATTTTCAATATATGACCAACTTAGCTCCACCCTGGAGTCATTCATGAACTTCAACTTTGTTTCTTATAATCATATTTAGCTGAAATCTTCAAATCCACCCAAAAGCGCACATCAAGTTTCGGCTTTTCTGGTTCAGTAATTTATGAAAATACTTTTAAACACCCATCCAAATCGCACTCTATCTTACTTATACGTATCTAACAATTGGAAGAAGGCATGGGCTATTATTTAAACAAACATTGCATACTCCTTTGTTGCAAGATTAGCTCAGTGGTTCTCGAGAAGTTGAAAATAAGTCAACAGATGACATTCAGGTGAGCTAAAAAGTGCCGAAGCGGTGAGATTTCCAAGCCATTATTTACTGCATACTTCTACTGTCACAACAGCCCAATAAGAACAAATGTATATTTATTCAGATGTAAATTAAAGTATTTTTGCATCAATCCTTTCCATTACATTTGCATTTGTTAAAACTTTTTCCGATACTCACTTCAATTGTATCATAATAAATGAACAAAAACAAATGCATAAAGAGAAAGTAACAGCTGAATTTATTATTCATTCTTATTCCAAAAACGAATATCCTAAATGGTCAAAGGAATTTTCTGTTCACTGTGGATTTGACAGTCACATATCCTATGGGTAGGTAGTGATAAATGCTACGATACTCGTAGGTTGGAGTCCATTTTATTCCTTTCAGTTTGGAATATTTATAAACAATTCTAACAACAGTCATACATATTTGTACTCAACTTCTTGAACGAAATTTCAAACATTAGCAAATTATGAGGTATACGAAGACATTCTTAATATAGATATCTTTATCAATACCTCCCATTCTAGTAAAAGAAAATACTTCAAAATCTGTTATAAGAGACTGACTCCTAAACAACGCAAATGTTATGAAGTTTTCATATAAAACATGATCTCCCTCATGACGATATAGGTAACTGTCTGTAAACATGTGGAAAACAAATAAGATTTCAAACTTTCTTAGCACAATACAACACTGGCGTTCATTCACACCTCTTCCATATTCTTCACCAACTCATAAAGATAATAGTTATGTTGATCAGCAATGTTTAAGTCTGCATACTGTTCAAAGCCATTCACAACAAGTGGAAATATACACTATAATTAGACATGCATGTATAAATATATTTTATGGTGTTGTGGCACTCCCCATCATTTTTCACACAATCTCACAGCATTCCCCTCATTTTTAAATTAAACTCTAATGCATCTAAGAACATCAGAGTGATGAATATAAAACACACATACATCACTGACATCTGAGCCTTCCTAGAAAACTTGATAACCTCTGCTGGTGATGTACAGAATCATGTAAGGAAAACAAATAACAGATTTTTTGTATCTATTTGTAGGAGGCCATGTGAGATACATAAAATGTCCGCTCTTGTACGAGGCTAGGTGTAGTATGGAGACAAAAAGAATGTCTACTTTAGAATTCTTCTATGCTACATAGGTGTATACTTTCCTGGAAAAAAAAAAAAGAAAAAGGTTTTGTAATGAAGCACAATACATATAACTTGATCATTAAATTTCTGATATTTCCATTCTAGTTTGTGTTCTTTATTAATAGTATTGAACAAATGTAATCAAGTAACTATAATCTGTTATACTTAAAATAATAATAATAAAAAATCAAAATGAACTAGTCTCATTTCCATACATGTTTTTTTAAGCTCCAATTCAAATTTGGGCTTAATTTTACAATTTTTAGCTGTTTTAATGATTTTACCTATTGTTCACTGGAATTTCCAAGGAAAGACAACTCTTAAATGCACAATTTGTAACTGATTTTAGTTATAATTTGTGTAACTCAAATCAGTTACAACCCTGACTAATTAATCTGCACAACAATTCACACAGTAAAAAGCTGTCCAACCTGTCTTCTGGTGTTCTGGCTAAGTATTCCCTTTCTATTAATCCCTCTATACGCTTCTTTATGATGACTGGACTGGGGAGGAAGCGAGCTTTTAACTGCTCAGTAACCTACAAAACAAAAACAATAACCGACAATAAAGACAGTAGTAACCAACACGCAGTAACCTACAATACAGAGACAGTAACCTACAATACAAAGACAGTAACCTACAATACAAAGACAGTAACCTACAGTACAGAGACAGTAACCTACAATACAAAGACAGTAACCTACAGTACAGAGACAGTAACCTATAATACAGAGACAGTAACCTATAATACAGAGACAGTAACCTACATACAAAGACAGTAACTTACAGTACAGAGACAGTAACCTATAATACAGAGACAGTAACCTATAATACAAAGACAGTAACCTACAAAGACAGTAACCTATAATACAGAGACAGTAACTTATAATACAGAGACAGTAACCTATAATACAAAGACAGTAACCTACAATACAAAGACAGTAACCTACAAAGACAGTAACCAATAATACAGAGACAGTAACCTACAATACAAAGACAGTAACCTACAATACAAAGAATGTAACCGACAAAGACAGTAACCAATAATACAGAGACAGTAACCTATAATACAGAGACAGTAACCTATAATACAGAGACAGTAACTTATAATACAGAGACAGTAACTTATAATACAGAGACAGTAACCTATAATATAGAGACAGTAACCTATAATACAGAGACAGTAACCTATAATACAGAGACAGTAACTTATAATACAGAGACAGTAACCTATAATATAGAGACAGTAACCTATAATACAAAGACAGTAACCTACAAAGACAGTAACCAATAATACAAAGACAGTAACCTACAATACAAAAACAGTAACCTACAATACAAAGAATGTAACCGACAAAGACAGTAACCAATAATACAGAGACAGTAACCTATAATACAGAGACAGTAACTTATAATACAGAGACAGTAACCTATAATACAGAGACAGTAACTTATAATACAGAGACAGTAACTTATAATACAGAGACAGTAACCTATAATATAGAGACAGTAACCTATAATACAGAGACAGTAACCTATAATACAGAGACAGTAACCAATAATACAGAGACAGTAACCTATAATACAGAGACAGTAACCTATAATACAGAGACAGTAACCAATAATACAAAGACAGTAACCTACAATACCAAGACAGTAGCCTATAATAGAAAGACACATCAGACACTGCTATAAGGGAACAATACTCTATATGTAATTATTCTCAACACATTCTTTTTTTTCAAAGTCCAACATGTATCACTTAAAACCAATATAATATATATATATATATATATATATATATATATATATATATATATATATAATTGTTATTTACCAAATTTCTTGAGCAGTTTTTTCATGTATAAAACACGTTCAGAAGTACTTTACATAATAATAAAATGCCATATCATATAAAAAAGACCAAACATATATAACAGATTTTTTTTCTTTCTTTTTTTTTTTAGATGAGTAATATTAAATGAGTCCATAAATTACACTATAATCTAAAACAGTTTAAAATTGTTAAACACTGTACTAGATATTACATGTAGTAAAATCAGTCTGAATAAAATTTTAGGAACAAGTGAGTTTTTAGAGCTCTCTTAAATACGGGCAGGGATGTGGAGTTTCTTAGTGTGTTTGGTAAATATGTCTTTGTATTATAGTGTGTTTGGTATATATATCTATGTCTACATGTACTTCATAAAACATAACCTCTAGATTTGACATTTCTCTTGACATTAACTTTATCATCATGTAAGAAATAACAGTACCTCAGCTACTAGAACATTATGCTGTAGCTTCTTTCTGGCCTTCATGATTCTGACAATTGCTGCTTCAATCGTACAGCAAGTTAAGAACTCATATATATATATATATCAAGCTTATATATGTGTGTGCTATTTAGTGTTTCTGACATAAAAATGAAATCTATGCACTAACGTATATCTTATGTAGATTTGAAGTCCAAGTTTGAGTATATTTACACCTTAGTTCTGCTGCATGACCATATGAATTTCATCATTGCATATTCAGGTTAATAGTTTTAAGAATGGAAAATAATACCACTTGAACTCCAAAAACTTTATAAATATCATTATTCATAAGTTTGAAACTGACGTAATTAATCAAATTAGTCTTTGAAATCAGAAAAATTTTAACATAATGTAATTGTACAGTACAACTTGATACTGAAAGGATATTCATGTTTTCTGTCTTCATCGACCTTGACCCTAGTTTCTTTTCTTTCTGGTTCTGCTTCACCTTTATTTGCCGCCACTGAAAAAAAAAACGAACCCTCATTTAAAAATATTTCAAATTCTGGTACCTTTGGCACAGAACCAAGGGTGATGATTTATAAAACATGAAATTATCTATCCTTATTGCATTATTCTTGCTCTTAATTTAAGATACAACAATATAATATATATGTGTGTGTGTGCAGTATACAGTGAAAATAAACCAGATGAGACTATAATTCATGTACAAACCTGTTTGAATCTTCACTCTGAAAAGCTTGGATGTGAAGTGGTCATTGACTGTGAAAACATGAGAGGGTTCTGCAATAGGAAAGGCAATTCTAATAGATATACATATATATTAAAAAATATTCAATATCATTATTACCCATGCATATATACTAAACCACAAAAGAAACGTCATTCTTAAAGCATGCTGAAAATGATCAAGTAGATAAAAAAGTTATCTATAATCAAATAGACATTAAAATAGAATATATGGAGCACTGAACAATACATCCATACACTAAATATTTTCATCTACTATAATGTCATAATTAGGTTAATGCTACTGTATATGCATCTCAGTTTCATTACATTCATCCCAGTGATACTGACAGTGTAATTTAAAGCTGTCCTTAATAGGATTAAGATAAACCCACTCGACAAAGAAAATTTCAAACTGGGCACATTAAAAATGACCACAGTTTCTGGGTGATGGTTAATGACTAGAAATTTACTTAAAGTCTAAAAAATCATTTTCCTTCTAGAATTATTTTTTTTACTGTAACCATTACTAGTCCTTTGGACCAAATTAAATAGAAATTTGAGGTTTTGGTGCTTTCTGTGCAACGGACCCACTTCAACCATCCTCTTCCTGATTTATATGTTTGTATTGTTATGAATATTTTTCTATTTTTACAGACTACAGACTGTTGTTTAAGAGACTGAACAATAATTCTGTATAATATTGTTCAAGGTCTGACAGGATGTGCTGAAATATTTGATTAGTTAAATTTTAAGCTGAATTTTGCATATGCCGAAAATATAAATCCAAATCCTGATATCACTTAATTGCATCTTTATATATTGACACCAAGGTCAGTTACTGCTCCAACCCTAAAATCTGTCGGCGCGTGTTCGAATCTCGGCCGCGGCGTTATGTGAGCAAGTTTGCCAGTTTACTTGTGGAAGGTCGGTGGTCTCTTCCCAGGTACATTGTATCTGGGTTCTCTCCTCCACCAACAAAAACTGGACGCCACCAGATAACTGAAAAATTGTTGAGTGTGGCGAAAAGCAATAAATAATCAATCAATCAATCAAACCAACCCTAAAATCATACATGTACCTCAGGGTTTCCCAGAATTTTGATAGCTAGAAGATTTTGTGTTCACTAAAATTACTGCATCACAGTGTTATTTTGTGTGCAAATCATACTAAACCTATTCAATGTAAAGAAAGAGAAGTATGTACACTTTTAACCATGTTTTGAAACAGAAGAGTACCTAAAAACTTTCAAGTACCTAGAAACTTATTCAGCAGTGTAATTGTTAATATTAAGTTACATATCGTGAAGTCTGGTGAAAGGGAACTACTCATGATCCAGAGATCATTTTCCTATATATGCACTGTAAGAGCCAGTATCCTTGACCATTGACCTTGCCCCCAAAGTAAATAAGAATCTTCTTCACACCATGGTGAGTCTTGTGTGTGAATTTTTTGTGATTTCAGGTAAAAGGAAAAATTACTTATCACTTGGAAACCATTTTCTACATGTATATCAGAGTTTAGTTACTTTTCAACAATAATTCAATAAGGATGATCCTCATTCTGAAACAGGACAATTATGTATGGTGCAAAGGGAAATCACTTAAGGCCAGGACACCACTTTACTTACAGATAGACAGCTAGCTTCTAGTATGGGGGGGCCCCATACACAAACACCCACACCTTTGTTGCTGGGTTTATATAATTCACACTTCACACATTCATGATGTGTACTGTTTTCCTTACCCACTTCCTTAGTTTTTGGTTCTTTGTGCAGTACTCGTTGGGAGACTTTTCCCACTGAAAGTGATTGGATTGCTCGGATTAAATCCCGCTCTTGTATGTCAGTTTCATTCTTGATTTCCTGTTTGAAAAATAATAAGTTGTTTCAAGAATATCACATCCATCTACTGAATAAAATATTGTTTTATAAGGATGTAAATTTACAGTGCTAGATGTATCCTAAACAAAACAATCCATGTATGTGTCGATTCATGCAAGGACATGTAGGTGTATTTCAATCACCTAACAAATAATTGTTCATATAAGTCTATCACTGAACCTGTGTAATTGTGTAAGATTTGTCTACATAAACACACAGATGGATGTATAACTTTGCATAGACATTCCTGCCAACAGAAATAATCACCTCAAAAGTCCACTTCTCGCTCTTGTTAAAAAGCATGAGGATACACATCTGGTATGTGGAAACCTGCATGATGTGCTTACGAGGCTCTTTTGAGCTTGCTCCAGCTCCTCCAGCATCATCTTTCTTTTGTCCGTAAAAGGTGGCATTCAAGTCAGCAGACCCTAGTTGAGGCTGTAGAGTCAACATTCTACCACTGTGTTTGTTTAGATAAAACCTGAAATAATACACTTTTTGCTATAAGAAAGTACAGTAAGGTTATATTTTGACTATCAAAACAAAAACCAAAAAACAAAACAACTGTCCATTTGCTTTCTTTTATTATCCAACAGACTATTCTACTGCAACATCTTACTTAAATATTAAAATTTGTCAACTAAGTATGTAATGTATATAACATCACTAAATGGATCATTCCCCTGTGATATAAAATAAAATTATATAAATGCATCAGTACACCTTAAAGTGAAATCAGGACAGATTAGTCCAGATGTGTTAAGAAATTTTTAGAGAAAGTATTTGTAGAAGCCCATATCTCTCTCTCTCACTTTCTCTTGATTGAGAGAGAGATTTTTTTGTATCACAGATTGAGATTCTATTGGTACACAAATGAATAATAACCATTTTATTGATGCAATTAAAGCTCTCTAGTTTGTGACCACTACAACAAGTCATTAGCATTTCTATACCACAATGTTCTAAAAAAAAATATTGTTTTAAGGAATGCTGTCAGTTAGTTTTGCTGGCAAGTATCACTTTAGATGTCAAAATGGAATATAATAAAAAAATTCTCTCTCTCTCTCCCTCTCTCTATATATGTGCACATTTAGTTTTATGTCCACACACAGAATTTATGTAAAGTCATTACAATGTGTGTTGTCAAAATTACATATAACTTGTGTACTATTCTGACACTTTCAAATTCAAGTCGAAAAATAACATGTAATGCCTAAAGATGTAAGTATATTAGATAAAATCCAAAATACACAAATTTAGCTCATTAAAATATTAAACCCGTATACGATTGAAGAAAGTCACATGTCAAAAGGAAAGCACAAGTTGACAGTTTACTCATTCATTAATTATTTTGTATTGTTAACTCGCACATAAATTCAGTCATAATTAATATTGTATAAATCAAAATTCAAAGAAATATTTCATCAATAACCTTGAAAATCAGTAGAGATCTTCCTCATTCCATGCATAAAGAAGTATGCAAACTGTAATCATTGTCAGTTTTCTGGTTCTCTTGGAATCTTGCCCACAAGCTTACATACATATGGACATACACACAAACATACATGTATATTAGTGATGTTATATCCCTTTCACAACTAGTTGCATTAGAGGATAATGAGATGTCTGGAAAAAAAAGAGGGGATGAAAAATTTCCAAATATTTTACAAACCGTCTGAAATTCTCAAAGGCTGTTCTTGCAGAGGGTGGTATATTGCATCGTGGGTTGGCATTAGGAGTGGGCCAAAATCCGGTGGTCAAGACTCTAACCACTAAATCCACACCAGCCATATTAACCTAAAAGATATAAACCACTTTACATTCTGTGCTCAAAATCTCCCCCCCCCCAATATATTTTTGTTGAATTGAGATGGACTGCTAGTACTTTATTCATACTCCTTTGAAAATCAATGAGCAAGCACCAAACGTTCTTTTTTCTTCTGCCTCTACACAGATTTGCCCTTAGAACCCAACACAAATTAAAGGGTCTAGTTGACCCTTAAACCCTCTACCTTATTAAAACAACCCACTTTGTAGATAGAAAAGATTGCCCTATATACTCACACTGGATAGAGTGAGGGAGGTCTTGAACTCTTCCATGATTGTGTTGGATACAGTCATGTCCTTAAACATTCCCTCCAATTTGGATGTAAACTGACATCCACATTCAGTCTGCAAAACAGTACAAAACATCCTCATTTTATTCAAATGCACAGAGGCAACATTCTAGATGCTATACATGTACATATGTCTTTAGAATCAATCAACAAACTCAATTTTTCCTGGTTATGTTCAGTGAACATATATCTCATTTAAACTGAGAAGACATCCCCTGCAATTGTACATGTAGGTGTCCTTGAGTTATATTTGACTGTGAACTGAATATATATCAGTATATGTATAATATAAGGACTCCCATTTACTTACTATGACATTTATATTTAGTATAGTATTACTACTATATGCAGAACTTCAAAATATGATTTACTGTATGATATATATGCATTAATTTTTAAATTTCTTCATTTCGAATGAATCATGCGTAGAACTGTCCTAATTGAACCAATATACCAGCTGAGTACAAGTGAAATCAAGGCAGAGGATGATGGAAGATGTCTTATGCTTCTTTGACCATTCACAGCTGAAACACACCTCATCTCATAGTGAGTTTACGTGTGAAATTTGGTGAAATTCAAGTTAAAAGGCCTGAAATGACTTCCCTTCATCATGTCCAGTTTACTTTGCCTTTCACCATTTGACCCCAAATTTGACATGGATCACCCTTACTCTATGGCAAATCTACATGTAATACAGTGACTTTAGGTGGAAAGCAAAATTATTTCAGACTGGAAACCATTTTCCTATATCAATGTGTTTTTTATTTTCAAGCATAACACAGCCTCCATCTCCTTTTATCAGCTGATGTAACCCTGTATATTTGTTACCTTGAGTTTGGATATCATGTTCTTCTCGGAGTCATCAGATCCACTTTTGTTAAGAAGAAGACGCCTGGCCAAATGCTGTTTGTAGTACCTCTCAAAAACATCCTTCTCTTGCAGGAAACGGAACAGAACCATGCTCTTGTCTAAAACAGTCTCTATCTCTTGCTCAGACATCTACAACAATTGGATAAGTTTTGTTAAAATTTCTGGCTAAAACATCATTATGTATTGCTGTCTTACAGTAAAATGTTCACAAAACAAACAAAAATTAAATTATTAAATATCAAGAGTGCTTTCCACACAAATTAATAACATTTTAGAATTTGATAGTGAAATATTTCATTTGAACAAAATTGAATTTCCTATTATCGTTATTATTGATACATATTTATCTAAAGATTAATTAAATATGAATTTATTTCACAGAAGAATTCTGATCTTAGACTACCAACCCCAATGTTTTCTAAGGTACAGTAACTCTATCCTCATGTGATGTCATAGGTTTTTTTTTTTTGCAAGATCTTTTAAATTCATTGAACTTTATCCATGATCAAAATATATTCTTGTAGGAATTGTATTCAATGTGTATAATAACAACTCTAGTAAACTATTTGATACTGAAAAAATATATAATTTCTATAAGTAATTACATATATAAAACATTGTTGTCAAGGGCAATAACTCATGAGCTACCATTTTCTCCATTATAAGTTTATTATTAGTGAAATATTCATAATCAATAATTGGAAATAATTGAAAGGTCATAATTAATTAAATAATCAGAAATTCTAAAACTATTTCTTTTTTATTACACAACAGTACTGTTTTCAGGTTCATAATGTAGGTTCGGACAAACGATATGAACTCACAGCACAGGTTAATAACAATGTAAACTAGTACTCATTGTAACGGGGACCATTACAGATGTTCCCCAAACATTCCCCCAGGTAGGAAGTGGTGTCAGTTGTATCAGGACAAGTGAATTGGACTATAAGAAACCGTATAACATCTAAATATATAACTATTTTATAACTATAAGAAATCATATAACATCAAAATATATATAACTATTTTGTAACATTCACTCCAAATCATAGTTTACAAATTAGTTATCAACATTTGATAACTCATCAACCAAAATTCAGTGCATGTGTATGCACGTGTTGATTAGTAACTTAAACATGTCAATATGTTAAACGTCTAAAGATACAACTACAACATCAATTTCAAAACATTTCATTGACAAATGAGAAAATAACAGCGAGTAGAAGTTAAAAACACCCGAAACAATGCACATGCATACACTCGCATGCGAGTGTATATCTGCACATCCAATGATCTTACAAATTAGGTTTTACTAGTGTGTACATATCTCAATATCGTTGAATATACCATATTCATGAGTGACATATATGTATTTACATATCAGAAAATCAAATTTGAGTGCATGTGCATGCGGTGAAGTGATTTTGGCAACACCAATGAGTTCCCGAGAAAAAGGGTGGACATCAGAATCTGCAAATCGGACTTATCTGAAGACCGGAAGTGAATTTAGAAAAAAATGAAGAAAAAACAACCTGCGTGTATTTGTACACTGAATAATCCCTGAAAGTTTCAAGACAATCCATCAAACCATCCCTGAGAAAACTAAGGGAAAAATAATAATAAACAGTACGATCAGGGGAAGGTCTTCTGTTGGAAACGGAAGACCTTAATAATAATCATAAGAAACAGAGTAAAACCAATATGTTCCCAAACTTAGTTTGGGGAACATAAATATGTAGGGTCACGTGAGGTCAGCACATGCTGACAAATATACAAAACTTTTTTTTACAAATGTTCTTCAAGCTTATCATATTTATTTTTGTTTCATTTGTTGTTATACAATGAAATAGCTAAAAATCAAAATCCTAATACTGAAATTTCAATTTAGCTATCACTTTGATGTGTTTATCTTTAAATCTTATTTCTTCTGCTCGAGGACATTTTCAGATGATGCAAACAGGCTGAAAATCACTTAACTATGACATCACAGCGTACTGCACTGTGTTACGGTAATGTCTGAAGTATGAAGAGCGAGGACTTATGTACTAGGGCTAAAAATCATTTTATATATAAACAAATGTGAAATTGAAAGTAACTAAAATATGGATTTATTGATAGTTGTGTGATAAACAGAATCTTACATTTACACTTACGGCATATCAAATTTATGAAATTCATTACCAGATTTAGATATTTTCCTCACCAATACTTGAGAAATATTAAAAGTGTCAACTCATTTCATATGTCATAAGCACTTTTTCAAGATTCTCTGTATATCAAACTCTTCATTCTCTATACAAAATCCAATTACTTTCTAAAGATTTTAAATACTACTACACTGCCTATGCTAACCACAGGAAATAAACAGGAGATGCACAAGCATGCTGGGTGGCTGGCAATAACAGTCTCTTGTTAGCACTTGCATTGGCAATCGTTTCCATTTCTTCGGTGCTGCCATATTGCTTTCACAGAAGTGAAAAATATCAAGTCATTTGTAGTTATTTCATGTTGTACATCAAGTGTTTTCCCCTTTTATATAATGTATTACGAAATCAGTTATCAATAATTGAAACTGGGAGGCCATCAGCAATTGACTGTCAATTGTCAGCAATAAATGAACCCATCACTATCTAATCATACGATTTCCCCCGATATCCATAATTTGTATTCATTTATAAAGTAGCAGTTTTTTGAAACAGCTGAAATAAAATTTTGCCATTTGAACCATTTTTCATTTATTTTCATTATGTTGTTTCATAAAAAGGTGTGATTTTTCTGATGCTGTACATGTAGATCTGTTTATGCATGTCATACATCTGCGAAAAATGTGGCAATATGTACATTTTCTTTGGTTATTGATTACATTAAAATTATATTAAGTGGAAATAGATATCTAGTTTGAACCAATAAGGCAAAGTGACATAAGAGTGGAGCTACCTTAAATTTGTTAATTCTTAAGACTATCAGGCTATTTTGGGAAACACCATTTTTGAGGAATTGGGAAAAGTTTAAAAAACAATTTCATGAAACTGGGAAAATTAAAACTTGAAACATACATGTACAGAACAAAGTTTCCCAGACAGTTATATAATGCTTTTCGTTTTAAATATTGCTACCCACCTGGTTATCTCAGTGCATGACAGTGTAAAGATCATGAGTTCTTAATCCTGCAGGTGCTATCATTGTTTTCTCAATTTTTTTCACTATAATTGCAATTTTTCCTTCACGAAAGTAAATTTGAACACTTCCAGGATTACAAGATTAATCTAAATATCTGCTGTCTATAGTGTATTATACTTGTACCTTTGTTAATATATGCTCAGTAAAATTCACTTTTAATATACACACTATTACACATTCAGTCCTGCCAACTATTTGAAAATCCATACAACAATTCACCCATATAGCACTCACCCCTTTAACTCCTTTCTTTAACTTCTCATCAATAAATAATGATAAATACTCTGGGGATTTGTGGTTGATATTGATAAAAAACTCGAAGTCCTTGGAGATCATCTGTTTAAACTGTTTATCATCACTGAAGGATTCATGAAGGAAGTGGTCAAACCGATCCTTTAGGTCAAGTAAACTCTACAAAAAAATGTCATCAACTTGTTAATACATATCATCTTCTTCCTCAACTGTTTGCAAGAAATGATACCTGTCTTGTTCTCAAAGATGCTAAGACCAAAAGTGACCATTTTCTGCCTACTAATATCAACATTTAAGAAATTTATTTTTGGAAAAACATGTATATGCATGTACACAAGAAATTGCATGAGCTTACAGACACTGTATTGTATTAGTATTTAAAAAAAAACCCAAAAAAACTTGCAATATACCATTTCATTTGTAACCATTAGCAGTAAAAATTGGTATTTTGTCTTGGTTTACATTTTATTACAAAACATAGAACACAAGCATGTTCCATCACCATTTTACTGATACAGTATCATAGTGTGAAATAAAACACTGATAAACATGTACATCAGTCGAAATAAAGGAGAATGCCTGTTCTATTATTTGATTAATATTTTAACTTTGGATGCATGATAGATCAATTGTTGTAATTAGCTAGTTTTCATACAAGAGCAACAGCTGTAAAGAGCAAGTGTTACAATACATGTAACCATGTGTTTTTTTAGACATTGATTTTTTTTTTGTTAAAGTAACTGGATGTTTCGATCTTTTAATATTTCCTTAGGTAGATTGTTAGTCTCAATGTACGGACTATAGCTTTCATGCGTATTCCATATCTTAAATAGAATGTAAAATATAATTAAATAGATGAATAAAGACAGTAAATGGTCAAATACAGTTCTGAACTTTTTGCAAATCAATATACATCCTACCCATTGTAATACACATTAATTTGAACCTTGCCTAATAAACACAGTCAGATATTTTAAACAATGTAGCATTAAAGCCAATTTTTTATTTTCATGCTATCAAGTTTGCTAAAATGATTTGAATTGTTTCACAGTTTAAATTTGACCCTCTGAACTGACCTGTACAAATGTGATTGCATTCTTGGAGTCTTCCCCCTCCTCCGATACAATGGCCTTGCCCTGTTCTCTCAGATACACACTGATACACTCACACATTGTCTTCAGACCCTCAGGTACACGAATAAATAACTTGTACATACATGCAAGGTCTGAAAACAAGAACTAGGTAATTAATACATGTATATACATGGTACAGACAGGCTAAAAACCAAAACATGAATCAAGAGTGAATCTTAATATACTTTGGGCTTCACAGAATATGATCATGTGACCAACCTACTTCATATCCCAGTGAAGATTTGAAAATGGTTGTTTATTTCTTAATCATGTTACATAACCAGTTTTATAAAAATCATAAACTGCAGACAGTAATTTATGCTACCTGATTATTTTTACAAAACACCATAAAATTCATATGAAATATAAATTGAAAACATTCAGAATTTGCTTAAACTGCTGCTTGATGCATAAAATGTTCCGAGACAGTACATCATTTAGTGTTATATCATATTGCAATATATCAAACATACCATCTGTTTTGTTGTTTTTGAGCATGTGTACTACTCCAGAATTTTCCATCTACAACAAACAGAGGTGACACATAAACATTCTACTTCTATATATTATTTATAATTCTGGAGATGACACCCTACATTAAATGAAAATTAACATTAATGGCATGAAATATAAATCAATCATAAAGATTAAAGCTCATCACTTTGATCAACATCTTCAAGTACTTTAGTGCTCATTAAATCCAAATATTTTTTTTTATCTTACATACATTTTGTTTGGACCAAAACTAAAACTTTACCTCTACTATTGTTTTCATGTGTTTACTAATCAGCTCTTCCTCCAAAACCTGAAATAATTTTATAGCATGTTAGTTACATACAGTACAGGTATAAATGTGTTTACCAATACCTGAAATAATTTTATAGTATGTCAGTTACATACAGTACATGTATAAATGTGTTTACCAATAAAATCCATAAACCTCCACAACCAGCCAAATCAGTTTCTAATATATCCAATCAAATCTTTATTATTTTTCTCTTATAGGGAAATACATATCACTTACCAATAAGTGTGAATTTTATCAAACTTATAAGTGTGTTTGCTATAAGAATTTTTTTTGTATATACATATAAAAACAATTTAGAAATATTTTGTAGACATCCCTAAATCATACTAAATTGTTGTCCAAATACATCATATATATCACATTTAATCCTTATTTGTTGAATGGTGGAACCCCCCCCCCCCCTCTCCCGTGGCTCTTCCCTTATTTGTTTGTAGTTATTTTTACCAATAATCAATAATGTTTGATGTTTTGCAAAAAAAGTTTTTTTTTCTCTCTCTTTTTTTCCACTAAAAATGTTATGCAAATATAAAACACTGCACTCTACAATTTCAATTTTTTTCTTCTATCATTATAATCTGGAACTCATTCTAAATCATTTTTGTTATGTTAGTCTGTCCTTTCATCCTTATCTGCACAACTTTGACAATTGAGATGTTCTGTGGAGCTAGCAGACCTATTTCTGACCTTTACAATAGGATCCTCTGTTGACTTGTCTAGATAGTGTGTGGCTCTCTCAGCCTCCTCATTTATCCTTGCCTCCACCTTCTTTATGTACACTGAGGCACTGTTTTCCCCAAGGAATTTCTGACTTTCACTCTATTCAAATTCAACGATACTATAATCATTGCATGTACATGATTAGGGAATATCTTTTTAAAGTAGAGACAAAATTTCCTTTGTCTTACAAGTATGGTGTGCTACTTTCTTTTTCTTACATACAAGGAATACAGCAATTTTTACACAATACAGTACTTTGCACTACATCTGATAATTTACAGTGGAAGTCATAGTTGGAAGTTTATCAGTGGAATCACCATAAGTTTGTCAATAGATTATGAATTATTAAAGGGTACGTCTACCTTGTAAAATTCTGCAGACTGTTCAAGGAACGGTCTCTCAAAATCTTCTTCATAAACATTCCTAGAGTCTATACCCAGTATCATCAACATCTGGCAGGCATTTTTCACTGCTCCCCTGTGAATGAATTACACATAAAATTAAGTCTACATATGTAGGTTAATGTGTTAAAATTACTTGAAAGGATAAAAATTTTAATTGAATGAAAGTCAAAGGGATAAATTCCACATAAAACAAAAGTTGTTGGGAGGAAAAAAAAAAAAGACAACCATCATTTAGTCACCAACAAAAACAAGGTTGTGGATATCAAGTATTATCACACAACAATCATTCACACTGAGAACATACATACAGTAACCACAAAACAAATGTGGACCATTCCAAGTCAACATTGACAAAAACAGGGTTTTTCTATTGTCCAGTTACATTTAGAAATTCTCTCATATAAAATCTGGTTTACAGAACTCATTCTACCCCTTTCCCCCTCTTAGTTACCTATCAACAACTTCTCCCCTGCGTTCTCTGGCCACCATTTCCAACAGTGTGGTGCGTAGATGGTCCCTGATAGTGGGGTGTCGGACCACCTGGTCCCTGAAGATCATCAGCCCGAGGTTGTACACATTATCCACATTGTTCTGTTGTACATACACACGATCCTGAAAAATTCTTTACTTAAATAGACCTGATTGATTTGATGTTATCTTACAATACAGGATAGATTTCCATCAAACTTGCTTCCACCTCAATAGACTGATAAGCAAGAACAATAGTTTTCTATTTAGCAGTAAATATTTTTGAAATAAACAAATGCAATACACATATATGTGCTTTTAGTGTAGCAGTTATTCATTGATGAGAAACTTTACTATCCTCTGATGACATCATACCATATACATCAAAATATCTCTGATCATGACCATTGATGTCTGGTGATCGTTCCAGGCTGAATTCAATGTCTGCAGGAAGTTATTGTTGAGTGCTGCCAGCACATCTTCCTTAACCTGAAAAAATAATGCTCACTGTAACATCAAATAAGGAATCAAAAATGTCACATGTCAATTTCATTATCCTGGTTAATCACAAACACAAATCTCTTTAATCAGAGTAAAACAATAATAATAATCATAAAAAAAAAACCCAACTCTTGAACAATTTTTAAATATGTTGACCATGTTTCCAGTCTTCTTCAGCTAAATAAATATATATATATATAAACACAGCAGGAAAATCATATGCTAGTGAGTTAAAAACACTCCTCATCAAAAATTGTGAGGATTTTATTAAACAAATGTAAACTGTTAAAGCCTTACAACAATAAATGCAAGTAAAGTTGCACCTATGCTGCAAGTCTGTTCCAAATGCTTCGCATACATGACCAATCAGTTTGATATACTGATGATTCAAATATTTTTAATGGAACGTGCAGTATTCCTTATGTGACAAGTGCACTAATTCTTGTAAATATGAGTTTGTGTCACCTGTGAAGCAATATTCTGGGATCACTGTCTGTCATCTACTGTGATATTGACTATATGTAATCTATCCACAACTATAAACAACACAGTCCATCAATATTGTTTTAATTAGTATATTATTAACAATTTCTTGGCTTGTCAAGCTAACATGACATTTCAGATTGGAGTGAGATGACACACTGACCTTACGATATGATATGTAACTCGACACATCAATGTATATGTATCACGATATTATAATAAATCATAATATTGTAACAAAATGTGTTTTTGACCATAAATCAATGAAATCTAATGAAATTCTAATCACATTTGCTTTGAAATTGATACACGATTTATATGTAAACAGTAAGATATCAATCATATGATGATCATTTTCTGCAACAGTAGCCATTTCAATGCTTGCACTACAAAGCACAAGGATTCTGATTGGATTATTAACATTCAATCCACCTACCATAATGCATTTGAATTGTATATACTTTCATTTTGCAATTCCAAATTTTTGATAGGTTGTTCATAGATATCAAATTGCTTGTATCTTAACACATTCATCAACAAGAAATACTGGAACATCATCCTTCCTCTTCTATTTTTGGACCAATTATGAGTACGATTTTGATGTGCATGATGAACTGAAAATGTTATTTGATTTGAAAAGAAACATCTGAACTCACTTTAGTTTTTTGAACTCTTTGATCATATATGAAAACTTCTTTCTGTTATTACAACTAAAGCAGCTCAAGGAATATTTATTGAGGATGTCAGTGCAGTACTTGTGTCAGTAGATGAGTACATTAACAGTACATGTGACCATTTGGTCATGTATCCAGAGGATTAGTGAGGACATCTGGGATGGAATCCAACAATGAACATCAAACAGAATCAGTCTAGTTATTAATTGTTCAGCAACAGATGAAACATACTGGTGATCCAGAACTGGCATTGCCATTTGGAATTGACTTCTGTTTGTGCATTATCAAACACAGATGATGAATGATCATGTTTTTGAAGATTCAGAAACAAACGAGAGTATTTATCATTTTCCATCATGATAACTATTCTTATTACTAGATGATTATATAGTCAGCAAATGTTGTAGAAAGTGATCCATAAACATACTAGACTGTTCTCACAATGTTAATGCAGATGAAAATGTGATACTGAAAGGAGTCCTGAAACACTGTGCACACACTAACATTACTTTCAACATCTTATTCATACCTTCGTAACTAAATGTTCAGTGACAACATCTCTAAGGCCAGTATACAATTTTTCACCATGTTTATGGAGCACCATGGTATATGCATTTCTGTATAGTTCCTCAAAGCTTAGGCCACTGTTGTTCTTTTTCTGAATTTCTTGTATTGCGTTCTTCAACAATGCCCATATGTTGTTAACATATTTCTCATCCATTGTCATCTGAAAATGAGAATATACCAATAGATGTTAATTCAAAACAGAACACACGCCAGAAAATAGGCACTATGTTAGATTTACGACATAGATCTATTCAATGAAAATACAGACTAGACAAATTTCATAGCATTGAACGAGATACACACACTCATTCTTAAATACTTACTGGGAACGCCCGAATTCTCATTTTAGTATCTTTCCTCGGTTGCTGTCTTAGGCCACTCATTTTGGTAAAAAAAAAAAAAATATACAAAAATCGTCCAACCTATATATACACTTCACTGTATGTCTTAGCAGAACACGTTCATGTGATTAAAATTGATGTAAATGACAGAGTGCATTTACAAGTATACAAAAATGCATATTAACGAATATATGTCTTTCATCTTCTTCAATATTTATCGTAATTCATATATGTCCGTTGATTGCATTCATCGTTCATCATTTTTTCTCGACCGAATAACACCAATTTATATTTCTCCGCAGAATAAAATCCACAAATATTGAAATATTATAAAGTTCCGAATTATCAATAAATGCTTGTTCTATAGTAGTGTGATATTTGTTATACCAAATGAAATGCAAAATATTTCATAACTCTGAAAAGTTGCATGGTTTGTACTTTTCTATTTTACGCGTAATAATACCACAATAAATATGGCGACGAATAGGTTATTTCCGTTTTCTTCAATGACCTTTGTGTCGTCACGTCTCCGTTTTTTCTAAATATAGATCGAATATTTATAGGAAAAGGTTCGGAAGCTTATGTTTATGTCACTGTGCACTGTGATTGAAAAAAGAAAAAAAAAAGGAAAGAAAAGAAAGAAAGTAAAAAGAAAATAAGGAACAAGATTATCAACCCAAGAATAATGATAAAAAGTTCAAATGGAAATTATTTATTATTATTTTTTAAAATTATTATTTATATATTTATTGTAGCAAAATGTGTGGAATATATATAAACAAGAAAAACAATCTCAAAGTCAAAGCAACAAAGATAAATGAATTAGTTTTATCGGATTTTTATAAATATTCCATCTCCCACCTAAAGGTTCACGGATATTGAAATGAATCAAAGTACTGAGAGTACTGGTAATCAGAAACATAATTATATTAATTGATTGATTGATTATATATTGTTTTACGCCCCGCTCGAGAATTTTTCACTCATATGGAGACGTCATCATTGCCGGTGAAGGCCTGCAAAATTTAGGCCTATGTTCGGCGCTCAGGGCGTTTGAGCAGGGAGGGATCTTTATCGTGCTACACCTGCTGTGACACGGGGCCTCGGTTATTGCGGTTTCTTTCAACTATGCAAACAAAATTTGGGATAATTGGGAAAGTTGCCATTTTTATGATTTTTGCGCAAATAGAACTGTAGTGTCTCTTTAAAACAAAGTTGTTGTTTTTTTGGTTTTTTTTTGTTTTTTTTGTTTTTGTTTTTTTGTTTTTTTCCCAAGAGTAGCAAGGCCATACTAAATCATTATCCAAACATTCTTAAGTTTTGTGAATTCAAGGATTTTTATTCACCGTGACTAAAGTTGGAGGCAGGGTATACTGTTTTTGTCCTGTCTGTCTGGAATTTTAACTTTGTTAATAACTTTTAAATGGTGAGTTTAAATGGTGAGATTAAATGGTAGTTGAATGTATAAACTTTGCGAAAACGACACATTTCTTAGGTTGGGAATTCAAGTTTAAACGCCAAAATTAATGTTTTTTGACGACACTTTAAAAATACATTGAGACTCTTTTCGGTCTTCAGACGCATGTGCACAGACGGTTAACTGGCGAATAGTCATCAGATCCAGGGCCGCCAACCGGTCTTCATTCATCGTTGATCTCATATAGCTTTTAATCTTCCTTAATCCAGAAAAAGATCGATCAGCTTCAGTTTAGGCCAGTGGTAAGGTTCAGCCTATGTACAGGAGTGCTACGATGTCCGGGAAGATCTCGCCGTCCGTATTCTAAACGTTGCCAGCAAACTGTCGGGTCTGTCTTCTTTCATATTTACACAAGCCCTTCTCCACTCAAACAGCACCGACTTAAGGCCATCAGGATGTACACTTTCCAAGTGTTTCCTCCAAAACATCAGGTTAATTTCAATGCGATTAACGTCAGAATCGCCGCCCAGGTTAGCCATTTGATCAGGGATAGTGATAATATCAGTGATAATAGTGAATAACCGGGGCAATCAGGACATGTAATAATACTGATTTGCCGGGGCCGTCATCATTCTGGATCCTGCAACTTAATTCTTGATATAGATAATTAAAAAAGGTGATAGCAATATTGACCTTGAAATATTCAGAAGGACCAGTGCTTTTACCAAGATTACCTCTGTGTGTTTTCCTTGTACACAATCTTGGGACGTTTACATCGATTTTCATCCCACCAGCTATCTTTATGCTATTCGTAAACCAACCTTCAAACTCAACGTCGATGTCTGTCCGCACATTCATCACTGTCGCAATACAGTGTTCAACTAAAGTAAAAGCTTGGTAAACATTTAAGTCATGATTTTGAAGCTTGGCTGCGATTGGTTTTATTGTTTGCAGGACAGCCTTAACGCATACAAAAGTCACAAGAAAAGAGGAAAATAACAATGTTGACAAAATGTTTTGGACAATGACTTCCGTAGGAGCATCAAGTGCTCAATTGCCCTGTAGGTTTTCGTCCACACCAGGATTGAGAATATACTGCAAACACACAACATACATGCTCTTGAATGTGTCAAATCAAGTATGTCTCGCAACCCACCTTCTTTAACACAGACCTATCAATTTCTTTCTGGTCACCTCTGTATTTTGTTGTAAGAATACATGCTCAAAATATCGCTGTTACTTCGGTGAAGAATCAAAGAACATGACTGTAGAAAATATTTCGTCAGTCATATTTATGACAAGATGAAGCTTGCAAGCGTGTGCAATGCTCAGATAGAACACGTGGCTTTGTAGTGCATATACTCAGCCAACCTATTTAGTTCTTTTATTCTTCCTTGACAACCCTGTTTTTCCAGAGGTCATTGAAACAGCACCGTCATCAGCTTGACCTCTGATATTGTCAGCAGGTATATCATCTTGCAAAATTTCGACAATTTTTACAGAGTAGAAGGCCTTACTTTGAGGACCATGCAGTATTTCTTTCCGAATATTGTGACCAATAATATTGATTAATTCATTTTGGGTGCTCTTGCTGGTATAATTGGCATTTTTTAAGGATGCCCTTAAGTTCTGTGCCATCTGGTCATCATGACACGCCAAACGTTTCAAAATAGGAAGACAGTTACCTTTATTAGATGCTGGACTTGTTGAATCGTCTCTGTTTCCACACAGAGGAATGTTTTGTTTCCCACAGATGGCAATATTCCTCTGGCAAGTTTTAGTCTTTCTTGTGCTCATCTGGGTCGTTACTTGATACATCTTTGTCGATATTGTTTGGGTCATTGAAATGAAAATAAAATGCTGAGCAGGAATATCATCAAAGATTTTCTGCTTTTTTCAAGGGTGGACATTCTGAGGAGGACTCTTGAGAAGAATTGCCTTTCTTGTGACAAGAAACCAAATGGTTTGGTTCTTGAAACGTCCAATTCTTACGAAGCTAGGGTGTAAGACGACATGACAAAATCTCTGTAGAATGAGATATTACGATCAGTGCAGAGATTTTGTCATATCATCTGACACCCTAGCTTCGTCAGAAGCGGACGTTTCAAGAACATACTGCAAATCTGTCCGGTTGGACATGTAAGTGTATGTATTTTGGCGGAGATACATGTTAGTGTTACTCACTAATTCGACAATACAACGGACTTGACATTCGACATGCCTGCCCTTTGAGCCAAACAGTGAATTGGAAATAGACCAAAAAATGTTTCCACCCTCAGTAACTTCAATGGGTGCAACAATTTGATGCAATACACCGTTTGGCATTAATAACCCGAATTAAACATCATAGTTTGATATACTAAAACGTGTTTGACTTCTCAATTTCTTAAATATCGCTTTTGATCATATTTCGATACATATTTCTCCTGCTCAAAGGTATGAAATTATTATTATTATTATGGTAATGCGCTTTTATACAACATAAATAGCACCCATTTGAGCAAGCTGCAGAGGGTTCAAAACACAGCCGCACGACTCATTGCAAGGAGAGGTAAGCGTGAACATATTCAGCCGATTTTGGCTGATTTACATCGGCTACTTGTCATATACAGAGTGCAGTACAAACTTTGTGTATATGTATACAAATCGTTACATAGTCTAGCACCGGCGTATCTATCCGAGCTAGTTTGCCAATACAAACCCGCAAGGTCTCTTCGTTCAGAGTCTACAAACCAACTAACTGTGCCACGAGTCCGATCGAAAACGTACGGCGATCGTAGATTCGACATGGTCGCACCAACACTTTGGAATCAGCTTCCCGTAGAGCTTCGAACAGCCGTCAGTCTAAACATTTTTAAATCACAACTAAAAACTCATCTTTTTAGAAAGGCCTTTCTTTAAGTGTATTAATATCAACAGGATTTATAGTGCTTTTAAGTTTCTCACATTTTTATAGTTGGAGTTATAATTTTAAGATTTTTGTTTGTTTTTGTTGTTTTTTTGTTTTGTTTTTTTGTTTTTTTGTGTTTTTTGTTGTTGTTTTTTTTGTTTTTGAATATTAAAATGTCCAATGTTAATTTGTCATGTTTTATCATGTGATTTGCCATACCTTGTAAAGCGCTTTAGAGTTTCTTTTAAGATAAAGCGCTATATAAATGTTATTATTATTGTTATTATTATTATTATACTTCATTTATACAGCATCTTATCTAATAAAACAATTACCTTAAAGCGCTTTACAGGTAAAAGAAAATAAATGCATTAAAAGGACATGGAGTTATACTAAGCTGAGATTAACATGATAACTAAGATTAAAATGTTTTTAACAGCTAATGAACTTTTGAACTGAAGATCCATCGAGAGGCAGTTACACAGGGTGCTTAGGACACATTGGCTTTAGAAGGTAAAACGAATCTCCAGAACGAAGTGTGCGCTGCGGGCGGTAGACCGGAATCAGTTCCTGGAATTATGCTGCAGCTAATTCATATAATTCATGTAGAGCCTTGAAAATACACAATAGGATTTTTTAATTTTGTTCGATACGTCACAGGTAAACAGTGATATGAGAATTGGTATAACATGCTCACGTTTCCATGAACATGTCACTTGTCTGACAGTAGTGTTTTGAAGTTTCTGAAACTTCTGCAAGGATGCTGAATTACACCATAAAGAAGTGTATTTCCATAATGAAGATGGGATGTAATGAGTGATCTAACGAGTATCCTCATGCATCCTATGTTATAAGGGATCTGACTTTACCAATATCACTAAGTTGGAAATAAAATGATTTAGTCATTGAACTTATTGGACATTCCATGCTAAGTGTGCTGTTGAAAAACATCCCATGATTTTTGACACTTGAATCACTAGTGATGGCAGATCCACCGAAAGCTATTTATGGGGTAAAGATGATAAGATCTGTGTTTTCCTGATTAGCTTAAAGAGATACTACAGCTCATTTTGCTCAAAAATCATAAAATGACAATTTTTCCCAAAACAATTTTTTATTTTTGCTGCATAGTTGAATGTATAAACTTTGCAAAATTAACACATTTCTAAAGTTGAAAATTCTCCTTTGAATACAAAAATTAATTGTTTTTGAAGGCTTCTTTTTAACAACATTGAGATTTCCTCTTTCGGTCTTCGAACACATGCGCACGGAGGGGCCTCCATGGCCGAGTGGTTAGAGCATCGGGCTCAAAATCACAAAGCCTCTCACATCTGTCGGCGCGTGTTCGAATCTCGGCCGCGGCTTTATGTGAGCAAGTTTGCCAGTTTACTTGCGGAAGGTCGGTGGTCTCTTCCCAGATACATTGTATCTGGGTTCTCTCCTCCAGCAACAAAAACTGGACGCCACCAGATAACTGAAAAATTGTTGAGTGTGGCGGAAAGCAATAAATAATCAATCAATCAATCATGCGCACGGAGGGTAAACAATCCAGTGAGAGGAAGCGTACAATGGCTAAACCCAGAATTTTGACAGACTATGCGAAATAAGTGTTAAAATAGAACGAGATACAGCACATACGCAAACTAGAATATACCTGGGGATATTATTATGACGCTTTAGCTACGAGACAGGGCTTTAAAAGTAAGTGCTATTTTTCTCAAACCACGTGGCGTGCTTTAAAACACACATTACTTGGTTATAGTGACATGAAAGGTTTTCTGTTATAATAATGATTTATAATTACTTAATTATAAGAAGCAGGAAATAATCCCATACTCGAGAAGCCAGTGTGGACCACATTAAGGGGTATTTAAGTAAGGTTTTACATAACATATGTGTTGTCATACTGAATCACGTGATGTAAAATGTCCGAATCAGAATGAAGAAACCATTGAATTCCGGATGATCTTTAAAGCGCATTTGAGAGCAAATTAATGCATTTCTAATGTTCAAAATTGTCAATATTGTTATGATTTTTATTATTTTATCGATACGTGTTTTAAAAAACACTCGATTAAAATATGCAAAATGAGCTGTGGTGCCTCTTTAAGTATGTTGTTTTGCATTCAGTTGTCAATATCAGAAAGACACCGTTCAAGTTTATCAGCAATGTTGTCCCAGCTGTCCTTCGGATTTATAATCAGGTATACCTGAGTGTAATTCACGCAGTAATCAACACATATTATGCCTCCGGTAATTACTCCTATTGGTTTGGGAAACATGCCATATAGATGAGGTCCTAATACAGAACCCTGCAAAACACAAAAATGGAGTAGGAACTCTCTGGAAATGTAAATCCAACAGTAATTTGTTGACTTCGACCGTGGAAATAAGACTTCATCCACGACAGACCCGATCCCGTGATAACAAAGCATACTCCATCCACCTAATTAGTACGCTATGGTCTATGGCATCAAATGCAGCTGAACGATCAAGCATCACGAGTGCAGCGCATGGATCCCTGTCCAGTGCAGAGGCAATATCATGGTGAACCCGTAATAGAGTCGTTTCTGTGGGATGACAATTGCGGTAGGCAGATTGTACCCGGTCACGAAGGCTGGTAAGCGTGAAAGGAAATGAAGGAAATGATTCTTCATATCACTGATTCGACTTATTGATGAAAAGTGAAGATACTGATACAGTGATCACTCTCATAAATTCCACAAAACGAAGAGTAAAGGAAACACTGACTCCTGAACACATCAGAGATGGAATCGGGTGCCCAGAAGGAGTAAGCATCCCCTGTTGTCTGATAATACCCGTCATGAGCCACCTATCGCGATCAGGTAAACAATCTTAGAAAAAAATCAGTATGTAAAGAACGGCCTAACAATTGGTATGGGGCACTTCAGACAGCATTCAACCTAACGACATGGTGTATTTGCAAATAAGATCGATATAACGTTCATACAATTTGCGAAATGCTGGTTTAATTGAGATTGTTTAAACCCCTGTAGCATAACATTCCGGATGCGCCAACGCCGATTGTGTATTGTTGTAGTTTAACTGTTTGAATTATTTTAAATGCTTAATCATCATTAAAACTCTTAAACTTGATCATTTTTAATTTTTATTTTAAAGAAATGAAACAATATGGAAGTTACAATACTTTACATTGTGGACTATTTTCTTATGCAAATGAATGGCTATTCCAATACTTGCAATATTACCTCTGTGATACGCAGGGAATTTGAAATTCATAAAAATCAGGGCAGAATGAAAATTTTTATAATTAGATATAAGCAATAAATCACACTACATTTCACAAAAGGTAACAATTTATTGCTTAAATGTGTACAGCTACAAATTACAAATTAATGTGACTGCAGGACACACATATTTCATAATGGAAGAAAATACATGCAAACATGGCGCACATTATCTGATTTGTCAGTATGAATTGTGACAAGAATCTAACCTTAATTAAGAACATAAGATTGTTTTATCTCTTTTTTAAGGGGGTATGTTCCATTTGTTCATTCGTATATGTTTTTGGTTCTTTACAATAAGAAAGCTGAGATAGATGCAATATGCCACAGCGCACCCAATTCAAACTACCTTGTGCATGGACTGAGTGTTGTGAACTGTTTATTTATTTCCATGGGGCTAATTCTCTTTACAATGGGGAACAAAGTGAACCTGTTCTTTCTTGATCTCTTTTTCCAGGTATTAGGTAATGATTTGTTCCTCGGATTATCAAGAAATGACTGGACATTTAATAAAACCAGACGATAATAAAATGTTCATTACAGTATATATCAGGTAGCAGCGATTTGCACCCTCTATGCATATTTATAAAGTGCGTTTTGTTTATTGTCCATATGACTCCAATAAAAAATAAAAATACTTTTAAGTTGTTTTATATTAAATATTGCACTGTTAGCAAGAGTTGTGATGCGGGGGATTTGTAATTTATTTGTTATGTTATTGCTATTTTATGACAAAAACGAGGTGTTATATATGTCAAGTCGAACTTTCATCTAGTTTGTCTGGGCATATCGACTTTCAGTTGAGCTATATATATCCTTGCTAAGAAACACGAAATATGTGTTACGATGATGATATTGAATGCTGAAGAAATGATAGTAAAATATTTGCTGGAAGACAATTTGGTAAGTATCTATCTCAGATTCATGGAACATGAGTGCTGATGACAGATCCACCCCTATTTAAATGAGATTATCTACTAGGAAAACATATCCTTTTTGAAGGAAGATTTATTATTCGTTCTGGTCCGTCTGTCTGCCCGCAAAAACTTTAACCTTGGCCATAACTTGAGAATGGATGGTGATTTGGCTTTCATATTTCACATGTGTATTCCTTTTGACAAGTCCTTTCTTTTCGTGCCGAAAATTTTGATATTATGACCTTGACCTTGGAGTTTGGTCATAAGGAGGCATCAGTGTCCAAATTAAAAGTACAACTGTACATATACTAGCATTAAAAATTCCAAAGTAATAATATTATTATATGGATTATTTTCAACAAAATTTATACATTTTGGAAAAAAAAAACTATTCAATCATTCATGATAAAAGACAAAACGACAGCAGGAGTATAAACTGTATTATTGATTGATTGATTGATTATTTATTGCTTTCCGCCACACTCAACAATTTTTCAGTTATCTGGTGGCGTCCAGTTTTTGTTGGTGGAGGAGAGAACCCAGATACAATGTACCTGGGAAGAGACCACCGACCTTCCGCAAGTAAACTGGCAAACTTGCTCACATAACACCGCGGCCGAGAGAGGTGAGAGGCTTTGTGATTTTGAGCCCGATGCTCTAACCACTCGGTCACGGAGGCCCCCTGTATTATTGAGCTCTATTCAGTTCACAATGATTTATATTGAACAGACTTAAATTTGAGATAGATGTTGTTTGACACTTCGTACGTTTTGTTGTTGTTGATAACAGGATAGCTAAATATGACGTCACAATGCAATGTTTACATCAACTGCGCTACTTCCCTTTTAAAATCATTATGGGACCAAATAACTACAACCGTGTCGCAAAATGTTTTTTACAGCTTCAGGATTACTTCAGAATTTTCTGATTCTTCTTGTCTATTATAACGAGCAAGGCTCGCTCCAATGATTACACATTTGAGTCATGTAATTTTTTCTTCATCAGCTGGAAACATTCTGTCACCAGACGGCACGTTACGCAAGCTTCATTTACACCTCTGTCAAAGCTTAGAATATCGTGACGTCACATGCTACCAACAATCATTCCCTTTAAACGTTCTGGCAACATGCGATACACCAATCTTTTTTCATAGCCCACTGGCACCTTCATAAGTACATCTTCATGATTTAGCTGTTTGTCTTTTTTCCAAGTTTTATAGTATTTTTTACAGCCTTTTTTATTTTCTTTTTTATTTTCGATTCAATGTTTACATCAAATTTCAACCACGTGAATGTCCTGCGTTCATACTCGTATTCCAAATCCAGGATTAAAAAAAACAAACAAACAAGTTAAAACAAACAAACAGCGACTTAAAAAAAATCTACAGTAAACATCAAGTTAATTATACCAACAGCACATCATAATATACCTAAATACTTAATCCGAAACACAAATGATTCGTATGAAAGAGTTTTACAAGATTACTGTAAAAAGCGGTTGACAGACGTGTAGTGAGAGTAGCACACGGAACTCTGGGTAGATTGATTGATTTTTTGTTGTTTTCATCACATCACACTCAACAATTAGGTAGAGAATGCAGCTGAAAAATGATGAGTGTTACCCACGATGCTTCTGGAAAAATGTCGCCGTTACAGCGGTATACGTCATGGACACCCACGTAGATAAAACAAATAAATAGTTTTGAAAATACCACGAACGCTTTTAAATTTCACACAAGCTTTCTGAAACCTCGTACATTTTGTTGTTAATAATATACTTGGTTTGAAAGAAAGAAACAAATCGCAGCTAATATGACGTTACAATACACTGGTTGCATCGAACACGTTATATTTCCCCGTAAAATGAATAAGCCGATTAAATGAATCGATGAGATATCTGGGGAGAAAGTGGAAGCCCAACTCGACTTCCTTGCTGGAGGACCATAAAGAAGAATAAACTACAAATGGTGATATGATATCCACTACACCATTGCCCCAGAACATTCCTTTGCATTTTCATGACTGATTAAAATCCTAAGATCCGCTCATGTAGATCGCTACACTAGTGATTTCAATCAGACTGATTAAATGCGTAAAGTCGTGTTGCAAGATGTTATGGGTCTTCGCTCGTCTCAACGGTCCCACCGTAACCGTAAAAATATTATATAAATATTTACATAAAATTATGCACTGGCTGCGCTCTCCCCAACGGTAGCACCGTAAACATAATATGTTTTTCAATGTGACGTTCAAAGACGAGCGAAGACCCTTAACGCCTTGCAACACCACTTTAGAAATAAAGTCTGCCTATTCAAACATAACATATACAGTCGATTTAATCGTGTGCGTTATGACGTCATGTTAGTGGTGTTTTTTTAACAAAACGTGAGAAGGGGTGAGAAAGCTTGTCTGGAATTTAAAATCTTTGTGGTACAGTCTATTTATTTTTCAGCAATGATGCCCGCATTTTCCAGAGCACTATGAGTATCTCATCATTCAGAGCGAAGCAGGTGACCCATATGTGTAATCATCGGAGCGAGGAACTTGCCAAAAAAAACCAAGATACGTTGTCTAATTAACTATATCAGAGTGTGTATACAATCCCTTGCAAGCTTTTGTCGTATCTGGCATCATCAGCCGAGATAATGTAATTAACATATGGGCAATGTACTGTCCTAATGAGGTCGAAGAACACGCAGACGTTTGACTTCAACGATCTTGAACGCATAGAGTGTGGCCGCGGTAACGATGAATCTCGATTTTTTCTGCAGAGACCTGCTGGAAGACTCAGAGTGTATAGGTGCCAAAATGAACGTTTGCACATTAAATTAGATCCAGGAGGCTGACGGATTTGGATGAGGTAGTGTTGTAATGTGTGCAGCAATATCGTACACAGGTAGGACACCAATGGATTGCATACAAGGTACTTTGACGGCTCAACCGTATATTGATGAAGTCATAAAGTCATACAGCTACACATCCCATGGAGATTCCGGTTAAAATAGGTCCTCAGCATCCCTTGTTTGTCGTAAGAGGCGACTTAATGGGGCAGTCCTTCTGATGAAACTGCAAAAAAATCCCGTGTCACAGCAGGTATGACACAATAAAGATACCTCCCTGCTCAAAGGCCATAAGCGCCGAGCATAGGTTTACATTTTTCAGCCCTTCACCGGTAATGGTGACGTCTCCATATGGGTGAAAATACTCTAGAGGGACATTAAACAACATACATCCAACCAATCATACAGTCACAGATGGTTCCACTAATGCAGCATCCTGGAGTAGTATTCAAAGACAACATATTGCTCGTTTAACTCGTGATGTTCTGCAGACACAATATCCAAGTTTGCCATCTAGATCACCAGATTTGAACCCTATCGAACATGCATGAGACGAACTTTATAGCTGCATGTTCTAAAGACAATCACTGCATCAGACTCTGCGACAACTGGTTCAAGCTCTGCTCTGTAGTTAGAGTGGAACGACATCCCTAGACAGTTTTTAGATACTTAATTGCGTCCATGAGAGGGCGTTGTAGAGCAGTCATTGGTGCTCTTGGAGGCACACTATATATCAAACTTGGGTGACCTTGAACTGTTAATGACTGTACTTATCATCTGTGATTGATCAGTATATTATAAAGCACAAAACAATTCATTATTTATTGATACCCACTTCCGTTCCTGCTCGGGACGAAATCACGATCTACGGAACCAAATCTTCAAGCAGTGAGTGTTAAGCGCACTAGACCGCTCAGCCATCTAGAAAAGTCAATAAACCTTGCTTTCGATAACCATGGAATTCTCACCACATTGCCACACGTTATATGGTTATTGAGAGTGGAAATGGAATACAGTCATTTGATGTATATTTAAGAGGAGCACACAAAATAAACGCTCATTTGAAATATATCATAAAGCACGGAGATTTTAATAAACATGACTTCTGTTACTAAAGAAATATTTATAAAACTCAGAGAAATTCACACGATATGGATTCTCACTTACGCCCCTGCATATGTAAGACAACAAAAGAATTGCATGTACATTTCGGACATAACTTTTATTTGCAGCATGATGCACAGAACTGGCAACAGTGACATCGGGATCCATGTTCCGCTATACAGTAATTGCAGATCAATCCACCTGCAAAAAGAAAACAAAAAACCCCAAAACTATAATTACTACAACCATGTTCTTTAAAACATGAAATAAGGTATTAGAAATCAGAACTTTATAACCGAAATTGTAATAAAGCTAAAAGAATGAGATTCGTGTCGAAAACAGTAGCCAAGCTTCATTTGCAGAGGTCGGCATCTCTTACAAAAACTGGACACCATTAGATAACTGAAAAATTGTTGAGTGTGGCGGAAAACAACAATCAATCAATCAATTAATCAGTCTCTTTTATTTCATTTTCTTTTCCCCGTAGAATCATTGTATGGAATGCAATCACTGCACGTATTTTTAACCACATTAATGTATTCTAAAAGAAATAATTTACACGTAATTCGTAAATTGTAATGTTAGTGAAAGTGAGGGAAAACAAGCATCTCTATACTAAAACGATCATGTTATTCAGAAGTTTTAAATTTGCAAGACGAATATTCACAAGGCAAGTTCATAAATTCTACTTTTTTCTAACAACACATAGTTCTCCCGGATTTAACCACTTTGTCCCAGGAGTTGTAATTGAAACCAAAGACAAACCTGGGTGAATTGTTACTAACATTGAATATTTTGGTTTGTATTGCTTCACAAATTATCACAAAACCTTGATATGAATATACGTGAACAATGAAAACATTTATCATTATCATACTGTGGAATCATTATTGTTCATGGGGGCTCAATGTTCGCGGATTTCGTGGATACCTTATACCAACGAATTTACGTCCCCATGAACCAGTTATTCTTTGCAATAGTTTCTATAGTATATTGATGTATATTTTCAAATTAACGTTAACCCTCGAAATTACATCTCCCACGAACTAGTAAATATTTAGGAACCTTGATCCCCACGAATATGAATGATTCCACAGTATATGAACTAAAAATTAAGCCGTGTACGCTATATAGTAGAACTCGAAGTACTAGTAAAGAATGGCAAAAGAAATTAATTTGAGATGTGGAGAAAAATAAATGTCTGTTTGATGTACCTTTTACTATTACTTGTTCAGCGACACTCCTTGCATAGAAGCAAATACAAAATATGGAATATAACTCTAGATACGACAAAGTTCAGACTATTCACTGCCCTCAATAACAGTAGCATTGAGGCAAGAAAATAGATCACATTATCCTAGTGCTTAAGGCTTCGAAAACGAGATATTTTGGGTTCGAGTAAACTATAAATAGTGATGCCTGGTATCAGAGAAATTTGGGAACGGAGGTTCCATTTCATCGTAGGCCCTTGGGGATCCGGGTTGTTAGAATAGATCCTCAGTAACCCTTGCTTGTCGTAAGAGGCGACTAAATGGGACGGTCCTTTGGGTGAGACCGCAAAAACCGAGATTGCGTGTCACAGCAGGTGTGGCACGTAAAATATCCCTCCCTGCTCAAAGCCCGGGCATAGGTCAAAATTTGCAGCCCTTCACCGGCAAAGGTGACATATGAGTGAAAGATTCTCGAGCGGGACGTTAAACAATATTTAATCAATCAATCATGGTAGGCGTTGACACGATAAAGACCCCTCAGTGCCACAGCCTTGAGCGCTTTGTATATATTATAAAAGTTCAAGGTTTGTGGCGCTTCTCCTTAAGCTTGGTGATGTCTCTTCATAAGTGAAACATTCGGAGTGGTGTGAGAGATCAATTTTAGAGATACCTTTCCATTTATAGACTGATTATAGGTAGCAATTGGACTAAGTTCGTTCGGTACATATATTACTTACTTATTAGAGTTCTTACTGTCTGTCTACAGAAAGTTAAAGTCCATAGAAGGTTTGCCAAACCTCCTATGGACTTTAGCAATCCGACAAATTTCTGTAGACAGTCTGTAACAAACATACTAAGTAACAGACAGATAATACATGTAGATAGATAGAATATTTTCCACTGAATATCCACTTCAATATATATAATCGAAGTAAATGTAAAAATATTACACAGACATTAAACTGAATGATATGGTATTAGATAGGTTTGGTTATCTGTATGTCATAGCTCAATACTGAACTCATATACGATAGCTCTTATAGGGTTACAAATATCTCCACATAAAGATAAAATTTCTTTAGGACATTGTAAGATTTTTAGTAGTCCTATGTCTTCTGTTTAGGATCCTTATTCCCACTTTATCTGAGTAGGGAAAATGGCCGAAAGAAAGATCCCAGACAAACTTTGATTAGATACAAAACTTATTTGAACTATCGATTCTTTGAAAGTAATCAATTCTATAGTTTTGGTAAGGGGTTTTTAATCCTTACAAGTTTTATCTCTAATTCATTATCCTATTACAAGTAATGGGATTCATACTATTGGAATCTTCCCTAAAGGAAGATAATGGTATTTGAAAGGACTCTGATCTTTCCATTATTGTATAGGGTATTCGTCTTTGGAACTTGATATCTATAATTCTCCAAGCACATGTGAATTCAGTTATACAGATGAAAATTAGCAAAAATATTAATATTATTACTATTAGAAAACTAACGGTAACAATTACTGCCATGTATGGACGTATCGTTACACATACCCATCATTAACTAAATAGAGAATTTTATATATGTTTTCGAGAGAACATCTGACACTGTAAATTCTACTCACTAAGGTTAACAAGTGTCTATATACTTACTCAGAAAAAAAGCCCTCAAGTTTTGATCCCGTGCAGGAATGTTTCTTCTCTGAGCTTGTTTCTGTCGAAGATATTGAATTCCCTCTAATACATTCCAACGTGACATTGGTTTTTTGATAGATTCGTCTTTAGAATTCACAGTGGAATAATTTATCTGCGACTGAATTGGATATCGTGATATTTCTTGTTCATTATGAAACAAAATAATCTCTAGCAGTTTATAATCTGTTGGTTCGTTGCTGAATACGCTATCACTAATAGCAATCTCAAGAAAACATATGATTAACGCAAAGATACAATTCAGAGCCTGATGCAGATTCATCTTAGTCCTTATAATTGCAGGTTTCGCCAATACATGTCTTTTTATAGTGCATGGAATTTATTTGTCTACTTTTACAGTATGTGGCTTGGTAAACTCTAAATACGTTCAAAGGTTGGGGATTTACGTAATTGTGGGTTCTTGCACGCTTGCCTCTGGGGCAGAGGAACTCGCCACATTGATTCATGCGCCTCCTAAAGTGCACATATTTTAATTGTACATATTAAAGTTAACCAATGAAATAGCAAATCACTTTCGGAAATCTATTTGTTATGTTCACTGCAGAGCCGAACTGTCTAAATCAATTCGAAGTCAAAGGTCATTGTAGTGCAATTCATACGTATGAATAGCGGAGTGATAAGTTTTAATCAATGTATCTAAGGAAAAATTTCATCCATTCACGATTTGTATATACGAAATTTTCTTCCCACTCAGAATTTCAAGCTTAGGTGATGTTTGTGTAATTTTTTTTTACGCCCAATGATTAAACATCCTGATCAAAACTTACAGGGTATGTCATAAATGAAAAAAACATAAGCCATTCCAAAGGACTTCGGGTTAAATAGGAAATTACGCTTAACATTGACAAGGTGAGATCATAATAAGCCATATAGCAGACTGCATGTATTTCATCCCTGTGATCATTTAATCAGGTACACAGCTTTAGCGTATGTCAATTACATAATGCTATGCAGTTATGGATAAAGCAATTAATGGAATGGTAATAAGATATTACCCAAGTTTAAATCAATTTAACAGGAGAACTTTAATGACGTTTTTGCGGGGAAGATGTGAATTGTATGAATGATGCACTGGGAATGTACTGATTGTCATACCTCTGGGCGTACTTTTAGTTTTCATAAAATCTAAACAGCTAATTTAGAATAAGGTAAAAAAAAAATATAATCGAAATACAAATAATTTTAAATTAATAAATAAACTTTGCATTGTTGCATAAATCATCACTTGCACTGGGGTTCGATTGAGAGATCGAGGAAACTATCATTTGTTTTAGCTTCCGGAGCATAAAGTTTCTATAAATTTTTTTCTCATAAGAGAAAGTATAGTTTTCTTAAAGAAAATAATTTTACGATCAACTTTAGTTGTGTCGAACACTACATTTATACCCATGGCTAATACTATGGAAAATACAAATCAGAGAGATGGGCAAACACGGACCCCTGGACATACCACAGGTGGGATCAGGTGCCTAGGAAGAGTAAGCATCCCCTGTCAACCTGTCATACCCGACGTGAGTCCTATCTCTTTATCAGGCAACCGTAGTAACCCCCATTCTGAATCAGTGTGCCAAGTACCGTCTAACATTTGCTATTTATCACGACAGACAGCTTTTGACCTAATGGAAGATTGTACCGGCAAACTAGATCGTTATAACGGCCATAAAATTTACGAAATGCAGACTTTTAACTAGACTGTAGAAACCCCTGTAACATCAACTTGTTGTCAGTAGCCAGCTTTGATTTAAAAACTGATCGTATGCAGAACAAGTTCTTGCGTATCGAAACAGTTGAAAGATTAAACGCCATATGCAGGTGATAATGTAGTACTGCTTCATAGATAAGGGAAGTTGACGATGGGAAAATAGAAATAATCCCGTTTGTCAAGAAGCTGAGTTGCTAGTTTTCCTCCAGCATCTATTTTCAATAATAAAATATGATATATGTCCCAAAACCATACCATGACACACCATATCGTTTTACCAATCTGGATTTTTCCTTAATCTATTTGCAAATTTTGGAGTTCTAATATGCTTGGAAAAAAAACAAAAAACAAAAAACAAAAAAAAAAACAAACAAAAAAAACAACAACACAGAAAGGTGATAGAAGTTCCAGATCAGATGATGTCGACATTATTTGAAATCTAAAGCAATTCTCAAAGTGAAATAACGCTGCTTCATTTTTTTTTTAAATGTTTGTAGAATAACTTCAGGGTGTGTTGTTACACTTGAATTCATGAACGAAGATCAAACAGCAGATTTACTGGCGAAGATATACTAGTACACTATACAATGCATTATTCAGGAAACAATTTGTACTACTATGTGAATACTTATAGATTTTGAAAAAAGCGTTTAATTCCATATCCGGGATGAATTTTTGTACGAAACATTTTCTTCGTTTTAGATTCTTATTCAAAAGTGAGACCGAAATCTTTTAAAATGGCATGACTTTTGTACGATACAAAATGGGTTGATTTCAGATATTTCTTTTCTCTCAAAGGGACTGTCAACAAGGAAATAAACCTTTCTCATACCATTTGTAGAGGTATTTTCTTTGAATAAAAACGATACTGAGGGCATAATTTTGACTGTGCTAAGATCACCTTTCACACACACATGCACACACTACAATCTCTCTCTCTCTCTCTCTCTCTCTCTCTCTCTCTCTCTCTCTCTCTCTCTCTCAGCTTTAGATCTTAGAGGTTGGGATTTCGTTAAACTTAAATAAATGAAGTGGTTGAACTTAGTCATGCATAAAGTTTATAAACACTAAAATTGTTAGCCTTTATTGTAGGTATTGACACTTTTAGAAAACTATACGTTATTATTATTCCTTTACTAATTTTTCTGAATATAAAATTAATCCCTTCCATCTGAGGATTACTCTCTGCATGGGAGTAACCTCTCATTGGTATTTCTAACCTATTAAAATATTCGGTATATAGAGTGTTCAAGAAATGAATCACAAGATTTGTGACGTAATGTCAGAATGGATCAACTTGCATGATGGCGGAAGGGAGGCTTGGAATAAATTAAGTTTCGGTATGATAAAATAATTATAGAATGAGGAATTGGAGAAACAGCAAATTCCTGGCAAGAATGAGCCATAAATTGCTACTTTTCGATTTATCCATTCTACAAATGTAAATAAAATCTTTGACCATATCCACAAAAAGAAATCATTTGATATTTACAATACAAAATCCAAATGTAGACTAGTTTAAAGGAATTTAGGTAAAAATATATCTACCACGTAAAGCCCAAAGTGACTGTCTCTTTGCCTAACGCTAAGTATTTAGAACAGAAAATCGTGTGTCTTCCAGACGAAACCTGATAAACCGAGGTCAGGGGTTGGTACGATAAAAAAAGATTTACTGCTACGGCCCTGGACGCCGTTTCACAAAAAAGGCAAATCTTACCGCCATGAATAGTTCTGAGGTACTTAACCTCCAATTAGTGATGGCTCGATATTTGTGGACATTTTTTGAAACGGCTTTAAATAAAACAAATCATGATACACATGCATTTAAATTTGATCGACAGTGAATACTAAACAAGAAAGTTATAGAACTTTGTTACATACGTTATATTTACTTTACCAATGTTTCTATTTTACATATTGTAATGATAGTCATTTCCTCAAGAACGCGCTACAATCATGTAAACAATGCGCGTAGGAATCTTGATAATATAGTGTCAATTTCAACGGCTGAGTATTCATGAAATCAATACAAATGTATTAATGAAATTTACTTCTTAAAACAGCTTTTAGCAATGCTATAATACACCTCTACCAAGAATATATACCCTGATTATTTTTTACATTTTACTGGAGTTGATATATGTGGTGTACCTATGATTTGTTTACATCATAAAAAAGCCCTTGCTATTAATGGATATTTTCTCCATTGTTTTTTGAGTATACACAGACATTAATATTAATAGCGAATTTACAAATATATTATGGATGCTTTGTCATCATCATTTTAGTGTTGATGTGCATTAACATTGTTAAATTCGCAGTTCCATAATTTGAAGTGAAAAGAATCAGCTTGGATGCATAAAGTTAAGATAAACTACAGTTATCAATCTTATAAATGCTCGTATCGTAAATAATACAAAATTGAAAATAAGACAAGCACAATCCCCTAGAAATACAAAGGTGGGATCAGGTGCTAAGAAAGGCTAAGCATCCCATTGACCGGTCACACACGCCATGAGTTATATATTTTAATTAGGTAAACGGACTAATCCGTAGTTAAATAAAGGCCTAATAATTGGTATGAAATACGTCAGACAGCCTTTGACCTAATTTGCAAATTAAGTTATTAAACGCCCATGATTTTCGTAATGCTGACATTAAAAAGGACTATCAAACACCCTGTAGCATCAAATTAATTGCCGGTATCCTACATCGAGTTGAAAGTTGATCATACCCATGTCACGTTCTCATGTATCGGATCAGTTGAGAAATATAAACACCATATTCAAGTGATCACTGAATCACATCACATCTAGATTTGATAACAAACAATTAAATTTATTCTCATATTCCTGAAAACAACACAGAGATCTTGAAGATATGCATATGCATAGAATTTTACATAAAGAATACGGTATAATTGGTTCACAATTACTCTTTGATGTGTGTATTGTACAGTTATAATGTCAAATGTTATAGTTGTATTTTAAAAATGAAATAAAATATTAGTACTTTTTAAGTATAATTCTTATCTAATACTAGAATGAATGCTTAGACTATTTGTAAAAGGAACAAAATACAGGTAAGAAAATGTAACAAGTATCAAAATCTGAATATACATATCAAATTAAATTCTCTGAATATTAGTAACAAAAGAAGCAATAAGGATTTTTCACTTTTCGACATGAATTCATTCCAAGGTAAAATTTAAACAAGTCAAGCAACCGTTACGATGTTTAATAATGTTACATGTTCACTAGAACGACACAATACAAAATAATGTAAACTATCCAGTGAACTTACTTCTTATGTAAATAAGACACTAGATTTCTGGGAATTGAAAAATGAATAAATATCTAAAATATTACAATGATAAGACTGAAGTCATCTCCTCTGAAAAAAAATCGAGTTCATACGAACATAATATCTGACAATAACATAAAAATGACATAGCTACCGGATAAAAAAAAAAGGAAAAGACCGTATTGTCCTTAAAGAAACCAACCATTTACGTTATGATGCATTCACTGAATGATAAAAATAATGTATAGATTAAATGAGATATAGCACAAGTACATGTTCACATTGCACATGTTGATTAAACAATATATATATCGTGTCAAACCTCAATTATTTTTCCAAGAATATACACATCAATGAAAATCTTTTCTCTTGAATGGATACCGTTCATACTTTAAACAAAAACTGTTACAGCAAATATCCCCATTAGAACGGACAGCTGACTGACCACAGATCTTTCTGAACCATTTTCTGCCATCAACTGTTGTACAAGTTCGTCGGAACCCTCTCGAAGTCCTGCAAAGTTTACAAAGCATTTTACTTATGTTGTCTTTATTGCCATGCTTAAAAAGTATCAATATATAGAACAGTAATGAAAAGAAGCCTGAAAAGACTTTTATCTCCAGAAAACCGCATTGAGTAATTAGCTGTACAGTAATTAATGTTGTTTTGTTGATTATAATTACTTTACTGACCTATTTATATTTGGGTATGAATAGAAATCAAACATTCCTATACCAAACCGTGAATAGAAATCAAACATTCCTATACTAAACCGTGAATAGAAATCAAACATTTCTATACTAAACCGTGAATAGAAATCAAACATTCCTATACCAAACCGTGAATAGAAATGAAACATTCCTATACTAAACCGTGAATAGAAATCAAACATTCCTATACTAAACCGTGAATAGAAATCAAACATTTCTATACCAAACCGTGAATAGAAATCAAACATTCCTATACCAAACCGTGAATAGAAATCAAACATTTCTATACCAAACCGTGAATAGAAATCAAATATTTATATATAGAATTGATATAAAACTCAAAAATGTATATATCATGGAAAAAAAAGCGTGAACAGAAATCAAAGATTTATACAGAATGGGTATAAAAACCGAGAAAGAACATAAACATTTATACAGAATGGGTATAAAAACCGAGAAAGAACATCAAACATTTATACAGACTGGGTATAAAAACCGAGAAAGAACATCAAACATTTATACAGAATGGGTATAAAAACCGAGAAAGAACATCAAACATTTATACAGACTGGGTATAAAAACCGAGAAAAGAAACCAAGCAATTTCGAGGATATAGAATGGATGTGAAAATCGAGAAAAGAAATTAAACATTGATAGAGAAAGGATTTAAAAGTGAATAGAAATCAAACATTAATATGTATGTTTATCTTTGTTCAACCTCGCTATTTTGAAAATACGTCATCTCATTGATTGTATGTATGTCAGGCGAATACCATAGTGAACTGTGTTGTTTCAGTTTATACCATTACTCAACGTTCTGATAAAGTTTAACCGTCTGAAATAGCGTGGTTTATTGGTGGTGCAGGTATACCAGCGGTGAATGCCCTCTCCCTGCCCATGCTCACCTGATGTGCACACTCGACAAGACTTCTTACAGCTGGATAGCATGTACGATGGGTTGACGACACAGTCGCCACGTCTAGCCCAATCTGGACAATACCGATTCTCATCTTTGCACGTCTCCAGTTCTGAAAATAACGTAGCGCTGTAATTATTATTCATGTGAACGTGTTCGATTAGCTTTCCGCCATTTCTTTCTGTTTATAGTATCTCTGGATACAATTCATTATATTTTTCGGTGATGAACTTAATTTCTTTTATCGCATTTACAGTGTAACAAAATAGGTATGGGTACACTCATATGTGATGAATTCGAATGATTTTTATCTACATAATCATATTACAAAAAGTCATTTACCAATGATGCAGAAAATTGTTAATCTTAATAACCAGTGAAATACAAGGAGTAGATAACTTTTATCTTAATAACCAGTGAAGTACAAGGAGTAGATAACTTTTATCTTCATAACGTTTTTTTGCCGATGAACTTGTAAATGGTTAACGATGCATAGAAAGGTATATTTTCTAACAATAAGATTTGGCATTCTGCAGATTATACTTGTTTGTAAATGTTTCATAGTCCATGTAACATAGGATATAAAAAAGCATGTATAAATAACTGCTGTTGATGTTAAGAGAGATTAGTAAAAAAAACATTAGTTTCAACATGTTTAATTTGTCTCCTAATATAGGCCGTAGTCAAAGCTCTAATCCCATTGTTAATAGTCTATGATCAAATGCATTATCAAATATGTATTAAATTTCGGAAGTAAAGTCGGAATTAATTTATCCTTATAGTTTTGGTACTTATTTTTCCAAGTTATCTCCCTTTTCCCATGATTCAGTGAAAACGAAACGTATGCGATTTTAATTTTGAAATTTCAAATAATCTATCGCCATTGATGATTTTTAAATTTATTTATCATCATTACTATGAAGCAAAGATCCAAGTGTCAACATTTAATTTACTCGATGGCAAGTCTTTTTAAATGTTTGTTTTGCATGGAATATAATTATTCGAAACGAATACAGTAGTAACTATTTTTTCTGAAAATTTCATAAACTTTGAAAAGTAGTTTATTAATATGTTCTAGACAGTGTTATTGATTTTGAATTAGTGAGAACATGCCGAAGGTCAAGTGAGGTCAGTTTGAGATAACCAGGCCTTAGCGTCACAGAAAGGAAGGGTGATCAATGGCAACCTCACAAAAGCGGTACTGGAAATCCAAGACGTGTGGTGATTGCACCAGTTGGGCTTCACACAGCCAAAAACAACTCTGGCTAATGACTTTCAATAGTGTCAGGACCCGTACTCTGCGCAGTTACTAATACGAAAGCAACATTTCACCCCAAATATATTCAGTGCAGATTATTAATGGCAAATAGATTGATCCGAGCCCTTCTATCGAATTCTAATACTGAGGATAGCGACAGGGTTGTTGTCTTGAGGGAAGACGGACAGTTGCGTTTAGAATCAAAGATCAGTATGAAAATTGTATCAATTGAGAAGTGGGCTGATGCATGTTTAGTTTTTTTTATGAGTATATTTACTGCTGTGCACACGGGCAATATTCAAGGTATAGTGATATATATGTAAAATATCAAAATAGGAAAATCAGTGGGGTGGAAGCAATACGAAAAGCAATTTAAACTTAAAATGGCCGTGGAACAGTCCTGGTCATGCGCAGAAGCAGATTTTGAGTAATGGATCATTTATATTGCGATGGACAACAGTACATCGCAAGTAAAAGTGGGGGGGGGGTTAAATCGAGCAAGTAAGTGATTTTCCTTCAACTTTCAGGGATTTTGGATTAGAATTTCATTTCCTGCATAAAGTATGAGCATTTAATATTGAACGTTTCAATGTCAACTCATCCCCATAGTTAAATGTAACATTTCAGTCAGCGTAAGATAAACCCATCATGATATGGCTCTTCTCAAGGGATTAAACAAGGGACTACCATCGCTACTTCAAGACCATTCAGCAATTCGCAGGGCATAGGAATGTAGGACCTAGGTCATTCACCAATGAAGGTTGATATGATATCTTAATACATAGTTAACCAATAAGGCATGCTGTAAGAAATTGGTTGATGGTATATTTAATGGGTTTAGGTCAATTAATTAATTAATAAATTAATCTTGTGTCCTCAATTCAGATCAATTAAGAGAAAGAAGGAGGTTAACAAGGATCAGGTCATGGGTCCATTCCTAACCCTCCAATGTCCAATTTACATACTTCTCCTATTGAGTTAGTACCTATATCAAGTGAAGGCTGAATGATAAGATACCTGTATTATTCTCTTGGTATCTATGCATTTATAGATCATAATTTATGTTCAGTAAAATATTAAATTCGATTATGTGATTGACATAAATTCAGAGTAGGGACGGGTGCTGAGCTTGGAAAGGTTGATATAAAAATGATTTCTGTTCACCCATCGTTTATCCGAGAGACTTCGAATTGTTAAGTTTCAAATTTCAATTACTACAATAAAAAATGTCTGTCAATGGGATTTTCAATATCCTGTTCAATTCTTGCAAATTTTCTACATTCTTGCAATGGGCTACAGTTTACATACTTCGTTCTACTATTTAGATGATTAATATTTGCAGAAAATATAAAGGTTCGGGAAAATGTTTAAATGTTTATAATTAGTCACTTTGCATAGAGTTTGGTATAAATCCCTCTCATGTTTTTATTTATTCTAGGCATAGAGATAGACATAGCAGATATGTGCATTAGGATTCCTTATGAGAAAATATTATAATTGAAAGGTTTAATGACGGGTCCTTTAGACAGGAAAGATTGATTTATTATATATGTTTAACGTCCCGCTCGAGAATCTTTCACTCATATGGAGACGTCACCATTGCCGGTGAAGGGCTGCAACATGTAAGCCTATGCTCGGCGCTTAGGGCCTTTGGGCAGGGGGATCTTTAACGTGCCACACACCTGTTGTGACATGGGCCTCGGTTTTTGTGGTCTCATCCGAAGGACCGCCCCATTAAGTCGCCTCTTACGACAAGGAAGGGGTGCTGAGGATCTATTCTAACAACCCGGATCCAAACGGGGTTAGACAGGAAAGAGATATAGTTTTGTAGTCTAAAATCACTAGAAGGAAAGATTAAATTCTTCAGCAAATCGGTCAGGAGTGGTAGAATTTTCAACAGGATATAATGATAATGATAGATATTCAAATGCAGATTTTTATATCAAATTAATAATGATACAGGATATGACAATGTGTCTTTGGTTTTTAAATTTTATGTCAAGCTTATTTCCCTCAAAGGGAATATACAACTTCCAGGGTTCGACAGTACTGTGAGGATAGTGCAGGAACAGCAGGTCTGGAAGATGGGTTTCATTTTAGGGGGGAATCGATATATTGCCAATGGTCTGTAGTTGGAGAAAAAGGGCTATAATGAAAAACGCAACAGTTGAAGAATGAGTGCCAATTGTACTTTAGATTGTTTGTTTGTTTTACATGTACGTCTCGTCGAGAATATTTCACTCATATTGTTGTACTTTCGATGTCGGTTTAGGGCGAGCCTTTAAGTGGGGAATGGGTGTTTATGGGTTATAATGGTATTGGCGACTGTCCTAAATTCAAAGACTTCAAAATTACAAAGTGTAGTGTTCTTGTTAAGGATGCAGTTTTCATCGTTGTTGCAAAACAGTGTCCTATTGTTCTAATGTGATGATTATGGCGGACGATACCTGCAAACTCAATTAAATTCCAACAATCTTTATGCTGTATATATAGTGGTCTTTGATTATTGAATAAAGAAAATCAGTTAAATGACTTCAAATTTGCATGCAATAAGTCCTAATTCACACGCAACATATGATATATTGAGGCTTTTTTGCAGCATGAAGCATATATCATTTTGGTTTGTTGGCCTGTTATCTTTATTGGGCAGTTTTTATTTTCATTTATCGAACAAAGAATTATATTTCATAAACTCGAAAATTTCATTCCAAAGTGCGATTCAGTAATCGCATTAGTTTCATATCATTGAAATATTCTTAACATCGACGTTCAGTACATTTTCATGCAATTTGCATTATGAAGATTCCAACTAGATATCATTTACCCCTCAAACATACACAGGTATAAATCGAGTAACGCCAAAAACTATGAAGGACAATTAGAGTTAACTATCCCTGACGTTATATGTAGCTTTTATGATATACCATGGAAATATCAGACTTTGGTGAATACACTAGCATTTCTATAAGGTGCACGTTGCTAAACCGGTGCAAATGCAGACGCCTCAAAGTAGATTATTATTTTTAAGGTTAAACATTGGAGATTTTGGTAAGATATACTTTTTAACGTAATCTAAACTTAAATGTATGTAATTTAATGACAAAGAGGAATGATAGCATCATCAAATTAGTTTAAGAGATCTGTTAAATGCATTCTTTCAGCCGTCGTAAAATAACCTTTTTCTCTTTTTCCACCAGCGCAAAGCCCACAGGTTTTCATACAGTTAGCATCCATCCACATCTTGTATATGGTGCAATACTTCCATCTGTTTTCGAAGTTCTGGCAACCTGATGTAGGGTATCTATCTTCACACGTATCTATGATAAAACATATTTTAAAAATAATAATTCCTCCGAAGCTGCTCTACCTGAAATTTATCTAAACTTATCAAAAGATTATTCAGCAACAAGCATTAGAAGACAGCCTCTGAAAACTGACGGTTTACCTGGAGAAGGAGTGGTTGGTGGTGGGGTGGTGACTACAGGTGGTCTCGTTTGGATTGGTGTACGTGTGGTTTTCGTACCATCGTCTGGCTTACTTCCATTGTTTTTGCATAAATGACAGTCACTTGCACAGTTAATGGGCATCCACGCAGGATTAATAACACATTCACCATTTAATGCCCAATCTTTGCACTTGGTGTCGTCCGAATAAGCGTTCATGCAGTTAGCTATATCAAAATATTTTTAAATATTGTAGTTATTTGAATAAATTACATGTGGGAGATACATCAAGGAGAATATTCAAATAGTTCGTGTAAATGCCTTTATATTAAAAGGCAGGAATTTGATCACAATGCCTACTTTAATATCTTAGCACTTGTCGATGAAAATAATATATTATAGGTGTTATTGTTATTTTCGTACAAGACATTGATCTTAAGATATACTTACATACCAATCTAGCAATACCAAATGATGTTCTCAGAAAGTATTTAGATATACCATTTCATGGAAGTGTATTTAACATTTTAACATCGATGCGTGTAGTATCACTTTCAACGCACAAAATTACTCTACAGTAAAGACAATTACAGCAAACAGGCTTATAATGAATTCAAACTTACAATGAAGCAATTTTCATTCCCCTTAATTTTAAAACATATCATGAACTTATTGGATATAAATAATTACGTTTGTTATGAATCAAAATTGTTTGTTTTAAGGCATATATACGAGGAGAATATTCATGTTATATTTGTAAGTGAAGGTAGGTCTTCTGAAGATTTATCATTAGAAGCGCCTAAAACAGGATTAATCCTTCCTTGAAATTGGACGGAAAAAATAAGATAAAATAAAGTTTTCAGGCAAACTATGGTTAGCGTACTGAGATATGATTATCGTAAATTTTACTGACATCTTAATTTAAACTGCAATTATTCCCGATGAACTTTTTGATGCAGTCAAGATAAAATACCATATGTATTGATAAGAATAACTCGTGCATATGCACATTTTTTTGCCCTTTAAGAAGTTTTGGGATCAAAGTTGTTCGTTTGCTTTACGATTGACTTACTGTTTGGTTTAGGATTGGATTTGCTGCAGAAGTTACAGGACTTCTTACAGTTTTGTCTCATCCAGTCCTCCGCCACCACGCAATCACCGTTGTCTCGCCATCCGTTGCAGGTATGATCATCAAAGACGTTTCTACAGACGTTCTCTAGTTCTAAAAATGTTTTATTTTGAAAGGGCTTGCATGGAAACATTTTTTCTTCAGATTACTAAAATAATCAAAACTAGTATGCATCTGAACTGAATGAGGGGGTAATAATTAAAAATACCACCTCATATTAACGACAGCATTACGTAAACATATTTTCTATTCTAGATGTCTGGAATTGGACATGATCTCTATGATCGTTGGATTGATGTGGGAATACTGAATTTGACTACGGATTACTCAGTTTACCTAATCAAAATACAGGGCTAACGGCGGGTATGACGGGTCAACAGGGGCGTTCACACCTCCTAGGTACCTAATCCCACCTCTGTTATGTTCAGAGGTCCGTGTTTGTCCTTCTCTTAATTTTGTATTCTTATAGGATTTATGACTTCGTTATCTTCACTTGTTCCTCGCAATACATGAATCTGATTTTTAATACATGATATAAAAATGAAGTTGTATATCACTTGTATCAAACCAATATCATTGACAATGTCGTGATTTTTTTCTTACTGGTGGCCCATTCAGGAGAATAGAGAGAGAATCACCATGTTTCTTTCTTGTTTCATTAATCAATTCAATATACGATTAGATTATTTAAAGTGGTACATTATAGAACCCATTTCACAAAAAAATCTTACGAACTAAGATGAAAACTACCTTTTGCATTCCATTTAAACTACGTTATTAAATGCAGATTAATTAAAATCAAATCACAAGAAATGAAAAAAAAAATGTAACTGCAACCATATTCTTACTTCTTTAGCCACTTAAAAGGGATGGCATCAGCTTCTCCATCATCAGATGTTCATATATATGTAGCAATATTCCTTTATCTTCGTCAGGATATGGGTTTATGTTTCTCAACTGATTCGATATCCGAGAACATGCCCCGCATATATTTTAATTTTAATTGAGGCAGGCTACTGACAAATAGGTTTATGTACAGAGGTATCAACAATCTCGTTCAAAGAGCAAATTCTATGTTAGTTATAATGATCCTGTTTGGAAATGCAAGCTTTCATTAGGTCGAATGCTGTCAAACATTTTTTCTTTCTTTATGTATTGATACTGACTAGGAATTACTTCGCTTATCTGAAAAAGTCATAGGGCTTTCAGAAAGTGTGACAGACCATCAAGGGGCACTTACTCCTCCTAGGCACCCGATCTCGATTCTGGTGTATACAGGGGTACGTGTTTGTCATATACTCGGTTTTGTATTCTTTATGAAATTTAAGGGATTGATCACTGTTTGCTAGCTTCACTCTCTCATACGAACCATAACAGACAAATCGCTTTGTAAAATTTGTACCAGGTAATGTATTCAAAGACGGTATGACATAGACTAATGCAGTTAAAGGTTTATACACACTGATATATATATATATATATATATATATATATATATATATATATATATATACCTGATGTACTTAAAGAAGGACTGGTATACAGTAATGTATTTAAAGAAGGTATGACAAACACTGATCTACACATAAAACATAAACGGTACTAATTTTGATGCACCAGATGCACATTTCGACAAATATTTTCTCTTCAGTGATGCCCAAGTCAAAAATATTGGAAATACGAAAACAAGAACAAACTTGTAGTGTAGTGAACATGTTATTTGGTTTACAAGTCTTTGATTCCTTTTGACATACCGTTTCTAACATTTTGAGAGTTTCCACATGATCCACACGCACGCGCACAATTGGCATTCATCCATTCTGGTCTTCTCCTGCATTCACCTTGCTTTGCCCAAACATTGCATTTCCAATCATCTTCTGAATTTCGACACTCTTCAAAGTAAGGTCAAAATGAGTAAGCTCTAGTATTCCGTTATGAATTGGTTATTTTTTTCTAGTTAGATATACATGTCTTGGAAGTGAATTATATTTTCGTTCTTAAAGTCATAATTACAAGAATTTACATTTCCAGTTAAGAACACAAGGTCTTCATTTCGCCGATTTGTATGTACTTTATCTAACATTATCATTTTTTAATTCTTTATCAAGGCTACCTTATATACCACAACAAATTCAGGGACAATCTGTCGTTCTTCATGATATAGCATGCATTATATATGTAGACAAATACATGAACAATACTACAATTTTCACATCAGAAATATTGATAATTGTTTATATTCTAGACTTTGAATGTAGTAATGGTATCAACTACAAGCAACTGCGGTGCTAACTGACGGCGTTTATCACGTGCCGGGTATTTGACGCAAACGAATCTGGTTTTAATTACAGTTTGATAATGTGTCCCAATGCATGGATTTTATGGAACTCGCATACATTTTGCAATTTCAGATATTTCAAATGAAATAACTTCAATTTCTGGCTATTTCAATTTATCTGAAAGTAATAAAGATGGATGCATACATATTTATACCTTTGTAATCCATATCATCATATCATTATTCCAGTAACACTATTTATAATTTAAAATCACATATAAGAGATAATATGTACGATAAATGTATGAAATATACAAAGCATCAAGTAGAAAAATTTGAGGCATGAAGGACAGACTATCCAACTATATCATAAATTTTGAAAATAAACATGCATAGTTTTTTAGTGATGTACGGTTATTATTTGACATAAGTTCGGAAAACTTCATATATTTGGTGATCTACAATATTTAGTATGCAAGTACCTTTTCCTTAGATTAATTAACTCTTTACATTCAAGAATATAATGAAACTCGTCAGCAATATGTCCCAAGATACATAATTTGCAAACTCTTTCATTGAGAGGGATATTGCACCATCTCCCAGTTTCTACCGGTTTCACCGTATACCATATAAGACGGAGTGCTACTTTTTAAATTAAAAACAAACTTTAAAACTTTCAAATGAACACGTTCAATAATGTCTAAATTTTCAAACCCCCCAATATCGCATCCATACAATAACACTGGAGCGACAATCTTGTCAAACAAAGCAATCTGACAGTCGACTGGTAGATTAAATTGTCTTATTTTTCTGATTGAACCATACATTGTTTTCTGTGCTTGTTCACACAGATGTTTTTGTTTTTTGTTTTGATAAAAGATCCTGATCTGGAAAAATAATACCCAAGTATTTAATTCTTTGACATTTTCTACAGCAACATCATTATAATAAAAAATATTTTTTGGTATCCGTCCTCTACAAAATATCAGTAGTTTTGTTTTATCTGTATTGACTTGTAGTTTCCATTGATTACAATGTAAGTAAAATCATTTAATGCTCTTTGGAGATCATCTGCTGTCTCAGCCATAATTACTGTATCATCAGCATAAAACAAGACAGATAGTTTCAAGTACAAAAGCAATGCATTGTCTATGGATGTATTAATGCTTTGGAGACCCGCAATGTTATTATCCGCTAAAAAATTCTCTAGATCATTAATATACAGGGAAAACAAAAAAGGAAACAAATTTTCACATTGTCGTACACCAACATTACAGTATTAAATCAGACGATATACCATTCATATTGATCAAAGATTTAATTCCCTAGTACATATTCTTAATGTAAGTAAAACATTTTCCATCAATACCGTTTTTCGACATCTTATACCATGAACCGCTTCTCCATACGGTGTCAAAAGCTTGTATAATATAAAGTCAATGAATGCGCAGAATAATTTATTTTGTTTGTTTGTTTTTTTTTGCTTTGCGTTATCAAGTGTTCAAGCTGTATATCTGAAAATAGGGGGCCTCCGTGGCCGAGTGGTTAGACCATTGCGCTCAAAATCACAAGGTCTCTCACCTCTAGTCGGCGCGGATTCGATTCCAGCTAGCGCCGATATATGTGAAAAAGTTTACCAGTTTACTTTCGGAAGGTCGGTGGTTTCTTCCCGGGTACATTGTATCTGGGTTCTCTCCTCTACCTACAAAAACAACTTGACGCCACTAGATAACTTAAAAATTGTTGAGTGTGTCGAAAAACAACAAACCAACAATCAATCAATATATGTGTAAATCTGCATGTCAAATGCTTTTCAGATTTTTCTTTGATAATGATTAAGTATCCCATTTTTATATTTAGTATGTACTACAGTAATGTTTATATTACATGTGACCTTGAAATCGTCCCCAATCTGCGAAGTTGTCGAGAGAGTTGATGTAGCAATATTAAACGCGATCGCACAGGTGAAATATGACTATATTTTCTTTGATCAAGGTATATTCCAGAAGGAAAGTAGTTGCAGATAGAGGATTTCGATACGGAAGATGAGATTATTTGCCTCGTTTACATAAGATTTACTGAGAAATATGGGAACTACCTTATATTTTTATAAAGATTATGGAAATTGTTAAGAACGAGAGGATGACGTTCCGGTCAGAAATACTTTTTAAATTTAATATATCAAAATCGGTATGTTAAGCCTACACTGTAAATGATTTGAGTGCATGTTCCACCTATACCGAGGTGATAACTGAAAGTCTAGAGAATGAAAATAGATCTACATCAGTTGCATGATGATGTAATGGGCCCACGAGGGTTTCCCCCTTGTGGCATGATATTTGTTTATATATTGACAAACAATTATTAGTAAAATATGCGACGCTTGGGAGAATTTTACTTTAATTTGAACGTCCTGTTATGACTTGTTAATTTTACTTGGAACACCGTAACCCAACTGCGGCATATCCTGCTATATTTTGAATATGATTGATGATTGTTTTATGATTGTTTGGTTGTTTTACATCACGTCGATAATTTTTTCAGTCATATTGAGACGTCACCAGCTGTAGGTGAAGTACGACAAATTTAGACCTATGCTTAGCGCTCAGGGCCGTAGCAGTAAGGATTCTTAACGTGCCAACGCCTACCGTGACACGGGACCTCCGTTTTTAAGGTCATATCCGAAAGACCCGTGATTCTCACTTCTAAATGCCGAGCATTTGGCGAAGGAGCAATCACTACCTATTTTTCGTCTTAGGTTTGACGCGGTCATGGCACGAGCGGGGCTCGAACTCACGACCTCCCGGTTACGAAGCGAACGCTCAAACCACTGAGCTACCGCGACCGGTTTTTAAATATATATATATATATATATATATATATATATATATATATATATAAGCGCATTGAAAATAAAGCAAAATGTTTACTTATCGCTTTGGATGTGTAATTTTATGGAAGTTACCTGGATTTAACTTTGTTTTTCCTCTCGTGCAATCAGATGTTCCGTCAGGGCAGATGCATTCACAATTCTGATCCAAAAATCCCTCATCACATTTATCACTGCCATCACAATGGTCATCTATAAATTGAAGAACAAACTTTATATTCTACAAAGATAAAACCACCAATATTGTTTGCATGCTCCTTGTGTCTTTGAAAATTCTTATTTGAGGCAAAAGTCAAGAAAGTTATCTATCATATATTGATGAAGGAAATAAATGTGAATTATTTCCATCAGATGAATTTAAGAAAACTTACTGCATCTGTACATAGCGTTCAAAACGCGTACATCCCCAAATGATAACTCCTTCTCATAGACCTTGCCTATGTCTGCTTCCTTGTCTTTGTATGCTGGTAAAGCTGATATTGTTTGACTCCTACCATCTCTACTAAAAGCCTAAAAACGAACTTAAAATTTAGAACCACTATGCAGTTTTATACACTAAACTATTGATTTTGCAAATACAAAATATTCAATGCTTATCTAGCGAACACTTCCCCACACTTAAACCTCAAATTGTTTCAAAGCTTATGATTAAGATTAATCTACAAGAATATTTTATTTCAGAAGAATTATATTCATCCGCATGGAGAATGTATGTCTATTGGTTGAAGAATGAATTGTAGGTATTTCTTTCAAGAATTTTGATATTCCCCATCAAGGGCGTTAAAAGTGCTATTAATATATTTTACTTCCATTAACTCAAAATCAATTCAAAAATATGAAAAGGTGAAGATAACGAACCATGATCAATCTCATAAATCCGATGAAAATTACGAAATCGAGAAAAGGGCACACATAAACCCCTGGAACATCAAATATATAAGCAAGTATAAGTGATTAGGGGAATCAAATACTCCCGTTCATGGTAACACCCACCAATGGTCCTCTGTCGCGATACGGAACGACCCTTATTTAAAATCAGTATGTAAAAAACAGTCTAACAATTGATATGAAAACGTCAGACAACATCTGACCTATATATAGATTGCATTTGCATAAGAGAATAACGACTATAGAATTTGCGAAATGCTGACGTTAGAAGGTGTTTTTGGAAACCATGTAGCATAACCATATTTGTCAGTAGCCTGTCTTGGTTTAGAAATTGATCAAACGCAGAAAATACATTCGCAAACTGTTCCTGACAGTAGACAAAAGTGATAATGAAATATTACATAAAAATGGGAAGCTATCGATGAAGAAGCTGGAGTCATCATGTTAAGTTGTTAGTTTACAATTAGCGTCTATAGTCGGTAAAACATGCATATATTCCCAGGTATAAAACACACTCGTCAGATTCTTTGGTGTCTTTCATTTCTAGTATACTGGGATTTAGAGAATCAAATCATAAATGATATGAATATTGTTTGTAGATAAAACGTGGTCTGATTTCCATGTGATATGTACATGCATATTTGAGGTTGGTTGGTTGCATATACGTTTTACACTTATATGGGGACGAGAGAGGAGTAATGAAGACCATTTCTAACCCGGATCCCTACAGGGAGATATTTGAAGAATGATATATGTATATATGAATGTTTATGAATGATTACTATACCAAATTTCAGGAAAATTATTTTAACATAAACATAAGGATTTTTATCTATATATAAATAATACATATGAATAAACATTTTTCTGCGAAACAGTTTATTATTACATTATTATGAAATGATTTGACTCATAAGCATACCCAAATTGAAACTGGTCGAATGCTATGACATAAAGGTTTATATCATATAATGACTTTATTAATCCTACCCAAACGATGTACATGTATAACCCCTTCATTTTCTACCTATCTAGGACCCACTGTAGAATCAATAAACAAAACAACAGGTTTGATTTTTCTATGTTTTTGTACAGAAACGTCTGACATATCTTTCAATTACATTAAATCAGAACACCATGCATTTCGCCTGTAGAGAACTTACTGTCACTCCGTAGTGCATGACAGACGGGAAATCGTAAGGTACTTCGTACGTATTTATGTACGAGACCGGGTACTTGTCAAACTGGTTTTGTAGGCCCTGCTGAATGTTCTGTTCGTTAATTCGAATGTAGCTATCTCGATCTGGTCGATTCTGTTCATGAATTAGGCCTACAGCATGCCCAATTTCATGCAAGTACAGTCCTTTCTGTAACCGAGAAAATTCAAATAATGAGGTAAATATACACATGTAGGTATCACACGACTAATCAGTAATAATTATGGTTGTGATTTGAAGCTACATAAAAACAAACATTTGCATCAATTTTTGTCACAATTAATGTCGATACAGATATAAAAAAAACTATCATATGATTATGATTTAGATTGAAGTATTTGGCCAATGAATTTTTTTTCAATTACAGACTGTAACGTTTATGACATTTCTAAGAAAATGCAAAAGATCATATTCCAAAGGTGGAATCATTGCTCGGAAAAAAGAAAAGATTCTTTCTTTCAGCGTGAAATTTCTTAATTTCAGAGAAATCGAATACTGTCTGAATTTCAGGATGAAAGTCAGACATGACAATCGTAGTACCTAGTCATTTATTATTATTTTACATTATATAGCGCCTTTATCTAATTAAGACAATTACCCTAAAGTGCTTTACATGTAAGACAGTTTAACAAAGAACAACAAATGCATGAATTAAAGACATAACTTAATACTAAACTTGAAAATAGAAACTAAGAGTAGGTAAAACTATATAAGTATTGGATATTTTTTTAAATTAGACTTATGCTAAGTGCTCTAATACGGCGCGCTTTGGGAAAGAACAATCGCTACCTATCTTAATGATCCAGTCTGGAATATACAACATCTTGCTCACGAAATGAGCGCCCTCCCGAGTGTTTTACAGTGGCAATATGCTATTCAGTTAGATTATTCAGTTAGATAAAAAATTTGTAGAAATGAACTTACAAAGCGACATCCATTTCTATCTAAGCTGAGTTCCTGCCTTCCGCCGTCTTTACCCAGTCGAGACCAACATCTGCAAGTAGTACCAAATGCAATAGATATATTCCTTTAAATCATATATTTCAAGTATTTTAATTTCACTCGCGTAATCTATATGTAATATTACAGCATATAATCATTACTTTTCTAAGTAAAATTTTCAGAAGTGACCGAACAACAAATTGAAAGAACAAAACATATTCTGTTTGATGTATCAGAATTCTAACAAATCAACATATTGAGGGACCAGACGATTCCAGTTACAGTCCCTGAAACGTTCTACTTTCCCATTTTTCCGTTCGTTCAGGGTTCGTTCACCGTTCGTTTAGCGTTCGTTCACCGTTCGTTTAGCGTTCGTTCACCGTTCGTTCACCGTTTTCCGTTCACAAAGCGTTCTCTGTTTTCCGTTTACCGTTTTCCGTTCTCCGTTTATCGTTGACCGTTTTCCGTTCATCGTTCACCGTTTATCGTTCACCGTTTTCCGTTCTCCGTTTATCGTTCTCCGTTTTCCGTTCGTATTTCCTCATTTTCTTTCGAAACATCAATGAGAAAGGACACGCATTATTGTGAGATATGAAGCGAAAAGGCGGCAGAAAACTGTCCTATCATATCAAGAATTTAATTCTGAAATACAAACGTTTATCATTTTTAAAGAAACATGGGATATATTTTGATGTTGGTACACGTGATCAATTTATTTACTTAGCAAGTAAAGATGTATCGTCACATGATTTATTAAAGGTTATGTACAACAAGGAGTACAGTAGTAAAGCATGCGTTATTTGTAAATTTTGATTAAAATTAGAACGGCTTTAAATTTTTATTTTACCCGTGTGTCGTTATTCATGTTTTTTTTCTTCCTTTTTTTTCTTTTCTTTCTTTTCTTAATTTAATAGAAAAAAAGTATGAAGACGCGCTACTCCTGCAAATCGAATGTCTTCAATGTCTTGCAAGTATTAGCTAGCAAAAACCAAAACACACACACACACATGAAATATTTGAAACTATTTGTATTTTTGGGAGAAATTACGAGTGGAACATTTACAAAATTAATAATGTGTTTATATATATGTATCACTATGTTAAGTTTGTAATTACATTATATTTTCTACATTTTAATACTTTATATCTATACATGTATCGTCTGTGTTGTTTAATGCCTCTATCTTGACACCTTTCGGTGGCTTTTGTTAATTACAGGTATCTCCGTTTATCGTTCACCGTTCTGCGTTTATCGTTCATCGTTTTCCGTTTATCGTTCACCGTTTTCCGTTCTCCGTTTATCGTTCACCGTTTTTCGTTCTCCGTTCACTTTCCGTTTAGCGTTCGTTCAGCGTTCGTTCAGCGTTCGTTCACCGTTCGTTCACCGTTCAAGTGGGAAAGTAGAACGTTTCAGGGACTGTACCAATCAGTGGTAAGTGTAACGTGAATTCTGTTTGTTTTGATACATTTTTTTTATAGATTTCCACTGCTTTGGACTTTTACTTCGACTCGAAGAATGTTACTTGTTGGAGAATAATGATGAAGTTTTTAACGTATGTTTCCGTTCTTCGTTGTTCTTTTGCTACATGTGTTTATTTCGGGTCAAACTCTTTGCTGTCAAGACTTTATTCTTTACCTCACGGACTGACGTGGTCAATATACCTGATTGTCAACATGGTGATGTCTTCGACAGCTTGACCACCGAAGTACAATCCCACAAAGACAGACTTTGATGATTTATCTCGTGATATCACTAAAGCTCAGAGAGCAGAAATAATGTAAATAGTTTTTCCTAATGTGGGTGGAGCTTGGTCTTCAAGATTCGCGCCATGAAACGTGCATTATAGCAGCAACTTAAGCGGAGATACCTAGAATTCCTCGAGCAAAACATATACGGGGCGGTCCTTTAATGAGACTGCAAAAGCCGAGGCCCGGTGTCACAGCAGGTGTGTCAGGATAATGATCACTTCCTGCTCAAAGACTATAAGGGTCAAGCATAAAGCCTGAATTTCGCAGCTTTTCACCGGGAATGGTGATGTCTCCATATAAGCGGAAAATCCAAGAATTTCTTTATTCGTTATGAGATTTATGAGTTGATTGGTTGGTAGAATTATATGTTATATGTTTTGCTCGAAGAATTCTATGAATCACCGCTTAAGTTGCTGCTATAATTCACGTTAAACATCTCACTACCAACCAATCATCTCATAAATCTCATAAAGAATACAAAATAAAGAATAGGGACACATGGATTCCTGGACAAACAAGAGGGAGAATCAGCTACCTAGGAGTAAGTATCCCCCGGTTACACCCGCCGTATGTCCCCAATCCCAATCAGGAAAACTGAACAATTCGTATTTAAAACCAGTATGTAAAGAACTTATAATTTACGTACAATCTAGTCATATCATTTTAAATAGTGTATAGTATTATAGTCATTTATATAAACGACCTGTTGGGAAAATTTTGTTATTTTAATTAATTTTTAACTTTATATGCCAATGCATCTATTCTGAAATCTAAAGTATATTTCCTCAGTACGTTTAATATGATAAACTTTCAAATTAAATGAATGTAACTTGTTAGATGAATTTCGTTGGTAAATTCAGTTTAAATTAGTACTGAATGATAAGATGCTCACCACTTGCGACTTCCCACTCATGGCCAAAAAAACATATTGACAATGGATGCATATATCTATAGCTTCTAAAGTCTGATTGGTTAATGGTAGCACGTGGTCTAAGTCATCTCATTGCTCAGTACTAATATAATATGATAGAATTACAAACAAACGTTATTTAACAATTGATATTCATTTACTTTAAGATTAAATTCCCGAAAACAACCAATCATATGCAGTATATGAGACATTATTAGAAAGAAGCGTATGCAATTTACCCTTGTGAATCTATCAGCTCCACGTAGTCAGTTTCTGTAGTTCTTTCATTAAATCGAAGGCAGGTGTATTTTTCGAGTTCTCTCATAGCAACCTTCACGAAATATTTATCACCTTCATCTGTAATTTAGATTTATGTTACACTTTTTCCCAATTCTGGATTCTGCAAATATTCTATACACACGATGATTTTACCTATCACTGTATTTGAAGTACAAATATACTGAATATTCTCTTAACAGTATGGATAACAAAATGTCTATATGCAATATCGCTCATCTGAGCAGTAGCAATCCCCAAAGTGGTGCATTAAATCCTTATAACAACATTGTCTTGTCGACTGTGTTGTCTTACCTTAAATTTACGTTAGATTATAAAACTGGAACATACGCTACATAAGGATGAAAAGGTGAAGATAAAAAACAGCGACCACTCCCACTCTCTTTCTTCATCTTTCTACATCTCTCTTTCTTCATCTATCTCCTCCTCTCTTCATCTCTTTCACTTATTCTTCATCTTTCTCTTTCCTCATCTTTCTCTCTCTCCATTTCTCTTTCTTCATTTTTCTCTCTTTCTTCATATTTTCCCCTCTCTCTTCATTCTCTCTTCCCCCTCTCTCTCTCTTTCATTTTTCTTCACCTTCCTCCCTCTTTCTTTCTTCATTCTCTCTCTTCCTTTTCTCTTTCCTTTTCTCTCTTCATCTTTCTCTCCCTTTCTACTTTTTTCTCTCTCTTTGTCCCTCTCTCTTCTTTTTCTCTCTCTTTCTCCCTCTCTTTTCGTACCAAAATGTCCGGGTTTAAATATGTACGGCACTCTTCCTTCATCCCAGTACGACACAGGATTTCGCACAGCCTTTCGTCGCTTTCTTTTACTAGAAAATATAAATATTCAAAATGATTTATTTTAAATACTAACGTGACTGTTCAAAAGTAGCAGATGGATTACTGCATTGCGATATTATATCTATTTATATTTGAATATCCTTCGCATTAAGACTGAAAATTTTGATTCATCGAAATACCTGCAAAATGTATTGGAGTGACTAATCTCATAAATCAAACTTTCTATAATGTTCTAGAGAAACAGATAACGATATACTTTGTAAAATTCAGAATTAAATTTCTATAGCAAATTGCTAAATTAAATGATACAGCATTGCTGAATAGTAAAATATCATTAAGCGTTGCAGAATTCACACTTATTGCTATAAATCATAACAGTAATGGTTTAAAATTTTACTAAGTTACTGACTAATTATCAAGAAATGTGTCCGGTTGATGTTGTTGAGGGTAAAGCAGGTCAAACTTATGAGGTCTGCTTCCGCGCAGCGACCAAAGACTTGTAAACATCCCGAGATTACATCAATAACCTTTCTAATGCATATTTTTCAAATTCCATCAACTTCTACTACTAGAAGAGACATTCGTTTACAGGCGAAGTGTTTACGTTAACTATTATTTGAAACATATGTGACGTTGCAATCAACAGTTGTGTAAGCAGAAGTGACGTCACATACCACCACTGAATTAAAATAGTCCCCATCAAATTTTAGTGTGGGCTTTTGTAGCCTTGTAAAGCTCGGACACTCTCCATCTTTTAATGATAAAATTCTACTATTTGCAATCGACATTTTTCTTCCGCCAGTAACGCTTACAGTAATTTTTGCTATTATCATATATCATGTATTTACAATGGACACCTTCAGCTTTGGCAGTTGATCATCCCTGCATGCCACATCAAATATGCGTTTTTAAAGCGAATTTCATGATAACAGAAATCATTACGAAAAAAGTAATGGCATTGGATTACTCACCTGTTCGAATTCAGAGCATTAAACTGTTCTTTTGTTATGTACATGTCCAATTCCTTCAGAACTAACCCACCTGGTAACGTCAGTCTGTTTGCAATAGCTAAATGATAATTCACATGATTATAAAAACCAGCACGGTATCTCAAGAAAGAAAGTATTGTATTAAAATTGACTGAAACACAAGATGGAAAATATATCTATTCTATTCAAATACTTCGAACTTCGAAAATGAAAATTACAGGTATTTCTGGTTCTTTATGGATTTGAAATATATATATATATATATATATATATATATATATATATATAGAACTTAATTTAACAAGATATTTATGAATATCATAGTTTTACACCAGGAAGCACATACGATAGGACACTCGAGATAAACTCGCTATTCTCTTCGTACTATTTCCTGTCCTTAAGAATTTGTTTTCCAGCACTGTAATATATTATTTATTCGCAACGACATTAAGACTTTCATTACAAAGCGAATGTAAATTCGGAGTTGCTTGAAAGCATAGGCAATGTTTTACACTTTCCAAATAATCACATACAGCTCAATATAAATAGAAAATGCAGGGAAATGATATAATATCAATTATTTAATATTCGTGGGGTGGTAAAAGCTACCTGCATTCATTCCTCAGCGAAAGAGTTGGTATTCTGTTTGACAGTTCCATTTCTCCAGTTTTCATTGAATTCGTGAATATGTTCGTACCACGAAAACAACGAAAAGCTGACCCCACATAAAATGTTAATTTAGTGAACTAGTGAGACGATTCCTTTCAAACTGCATATACTTAAAAGTACTTTGCCAAGGTGTATGTACATTCGTTTTTATGAAAGAGAAATGTAAATGGAAAATTTAACAGAAATATCAATCGCATTATTACTTTAAAGTACTGAAGGAATGTATGAAGAACATCTGAAGATGTTTCAAAATCCGTCTCATATTTTATTCCAAATTTCTGAAAAAATATGGAGTGAAGATTAACCTCAAGTCTACATGATGATATTTAATTATGTCATCTTCATGAGACCAAACCATGGCGATCTTGTAACACCAATCATGATTAAAATGTTCCTTACAAATCTTCATCTGATGTCGATATAGTACTCTTGGATGAAACCATGGATTGACCGAAATCAACATGCTACATGTAGAAATGCTTTATTAGTTTTTGTTCGAAATCAATATGCTACAATCATTCTATTATATTTTTCCCCTGTCATGTCTTTGTATTGGCACTAGTCGTAATGTTAACATTAAAATTGCATACTCTGTTCCAGCAAAACAATATATACATTGAAATCTAAACCGAACTAAATACCAGCTGAGAGTTTCCAATGCTCATTTAGGTTTGGAAACAAAGTTTACAATATTGTAGCAAGTTACAAGATATATCCAAGTACCGCATATACTCGCCTATAGTAAGTTGTATTCTTAAGGTTATTTTGGAGAAATTTGCAGTTGACCCGCTTATAGGTCGGTAAAACATTTTGCCAAAATCGATTGATAATGTCGAAGAATTGCTCTGGTGTTTTACCAGTATTTTGAAAAAAGTATATTTAATATATATTAAAAGCTGTACAATCTAATTATAAACCAGACCTTCTCCAATCGTTACACTGCTCAAGGATCCGACAGCATTGCATTTGAAGTCATGCTATTTAACCTTTCACACTTGACCAATCAAATTATGGCTTCTGCTAACATGAAAGGTTTGGCTGTTATGTCGGAATATCCTATAAATAGCCACACGTAGTAAGGGACATTCCTACATACTATATTTAACTCTTACGCACCACTGTCTAAATTTGGTTTTAAAGAGGGTAAAACAACGAATGACAAGAGGTATTCAATATATTTATTTCTCTTAAACTTATGCCACGGTGCTGTAGAAATAAAATACAGTTTTACGCGGATAACCCATATAATCCTGGTTAAAAAAATATATATCATGACGTATTGCCTCATAAATATGTTCGTGCTATGATTGCAAGGTGGACAAAATTTGTCAAACTTCGGAAAATACAACTTTTTGAAATGCCAAGAAAAATTGTCAAACAGTCTCTCGTCACCCACAATGCATTTAAAATCTTTTTTTTTTTCTTCTTTTACGGCAGGTATTGGAAATTTGTTTAAACACATTTTTCTTTTTCTCGACGCTATTTTTTGTTTTTGAATTTACAATCCGTAAGTCATTAAATCTGTCAGGCGTCTATAAATTGGCCCGCGTACGTGAAAAGAATCCCAACATGATGTGTATGCAACTCAGACGCAATTGTCTAAATTTAGGTTTGAAAGTAGCATAAAACAACAAATTATTAAAGGCATTTGATATTTCATTTTTCTTAGATTTACGGCACGGTAATCTAGTAACAAAACACAAAGATTTACACAGATAAGACAACCGATTTGGATGTCTGAACTGGACATGTGACTGTCACTTGATCTATCTTTTGAATATGCATTGAAAGTGACCGAGTGACGGTTTATTTAAACTAAATAATTCTGATTAAAACAGATGAAGTTGTATGACTTCATAAATACCTACTTGCTCTGATTTAACAGAGTCTTTACAAGGTGAATAAACTTTGTCGAAATTCGAATCATACAACAAATTTTAATCAAGTTATTATCAATACTGTAATATATTTACATGTTGTCAAATAATCTTTTTGGATATGATATAGATATTTAACTTTTTATAGACAACTCACAGTTACCATTTTGTTTATTTCGTCCATGTTTTTGGTCAAGAGTTATGTCCCTTGTCTTATGCATTTTGAAAACCGATCTCAATGTATTTTTCTTCGTAACCCTTCCAAGGATATTAAAATATGTTTCATAATTTCATTAAATAAAATTTTAGCCACAATTGAAAGTAAAAACATACGGTACCCATACACATCAATTGCCACTTCGAAGTCCATGGCAAGTGTCGGGAGGGGAAAGAAGTTCGCTGTCGTCACTGTGAACACATTGTTTCTGGACATAATCTGTTGTTTTGGTTTACATGCTTCACATGATCTATTAACGGCAATTATAGTTAATAATTCATCAATCTTCTAATTAACAATCATTGTCTCTTGATTAATTTTCTGTATCCCTTACCAGATACTTTGTTCATTTAGAGAACAAAGCTCTGTGAAAACCGTGTCCATGGGATACAATCAATTTCATAAGCACCCGAGTCGTACTACAGTTACGTATGAATTGTACTACCGTTACGTATGAGTTGTACTACAGTTACGTATGAATTGTACTACAGTTACGTATGAGTCATACTACAGTTACGTATGAGTTGTACTACCGTTACGTATGAGTTGTACTATAGTTACGTATGAGTTGTACTACAGCTAAGAATGTGATAGTACAGCTAAGTATGAGTCGTACTACAGTTACGTATGAGTCGTACTACAGCTAAGTATGAATTGTACTACCGTTACGTATGAGTCGCAGTACAGTTACGTATAAATTGTACTACAGTTACGTATGAATCGTATTACAGTTACGTATGAATTGTACTACAGTTACGTATGAGTCGTACTACAGCTAAGAATGTGATACTACAGCTAAGTATGAGTCGTACTACAGTTACGTATGAGTCGCACTACAGTTTAGTATTATTCTAAATTATCTCTTAACGATAGTTAATTTTTGTATCAAAAATATTTTAGACGGAGCATACTTTACCATTAAATCTAATGTCACAGATAAAGTTATTGAGAGAATTAGTAATGTAACTAATTTAGAAAGTAAATAATATACACTGAAGATGGAATAGTTTTATCAAAATACGAAATAGTTGTCCACTATTCATAATCTTCGAATACAGAGATAATATAACATATAGAGGCTTCTGTCAACGACAACCATGCTAATCGTCGAATTTAGTTTAAAAAAATACTAAAGATTTCACCTTCCAGAGAAACCCTTGGATCTCACTTTTAAGTCGGATATAGAGTTTGGTCCAAAATAGACGAGTATATACGGTAATGACGTGTTGTAAGTCTAATTGATAAATTTGTTATTATCTATAATGAAGTCGCCGGATAGCTGAAAAATTGCTCAGGCGACTATAAATAAAAAACACACAAACAAACAAATCTATAATGAAAACGAATTACACTGAATATTGACTATAGTTTTACTGCACACACACACACACACACACACACACACACACACACACACACACACACACGCACGCACGCACGCACGCACGCACGCACGCACACACACACACACACACATATATATATATATATATATATATATATATATATATATATATATAGTGTGTGTGTGTGAGTGTTTGTGTATTGCAATACACTACATGCAATACTGAAAAAAAGTAAAAACAATGTCAAGTAGGATACCACTTCAAACCGTCCTCCAAAGGATTTCCATACAAAACACCACGTACTGTATTTGAAAGTGATGAATAACAATTGGAGTTTTATCATGAGAAAAAACATTGCAGCTGAGTTTTACAACACAATACAAGGATTTTACCTCCATATCCCCCCAGCATTCTTGACATAATCTGATCTATTGTAAGATCCACAGGAGGGGATCTCCGATCCAGTTGCCCGTGGCAATAAATAACAAGAGCCACAACCTGTAAATAAATGATATTATTGTAAAATCAATTACTTTGGTATTGTCTACTTAACGTGTTAGAGATGAATGAGTAACTTCGTGAAGTCGTTATCTGATAGTAGAAGTGTAGGATTTCTTTGAAGTACGTACGTGTTTATCATTATTTCTTCATGAATGACTATTATTTTTGTTCATATCACGAATATTACAAACAATAAACTCCAATACGTTTGCGATCATCATCTAAATTGTTGTTGATAACGTGTTTCCCAAAATACTTTTTAAGACGCAAAAATAGGTAGTGAATGCTCCTTCGTCAAACGCTCGGCATTCAGAAGTGAGAATCACGAGTCTTTCCAATATGACCTTAAAAACGGAGGTATCTTGTCACGGTTGGCACGTTAAAGAACCCTCACTGCTACGACCCTGAGCGCTAAGCGTAGGTCTAAATTTGTGGTACTTCGCTGGTGACGTCTCAATACGAGTGAAAAATTCTCGACGGGGCGTAAAGCAAACAAACAATCAATCAATAATCAACGCAAATTTAGTTTGTTATACGGGAATTGTATTAACAAGTATCAAACATGCGGTGAATCAGAAAAAGAATAACATCATACGGGCATTGTATATAATAAAAAAAATAAGGTCACTCAGGAAAAAAAATATCGCGTTCTGACATAGTCCATGCGCCAAGAACACAAATAACGAAACCCACGGTTACAAATATTTACCTTAAAGATAAAATGTCAAAAACATTTAACACAAATACATATGTACATTACTTGACACTAATGTTCTATGTAAAATACTATACTATGTAATTAAAGACTACTATGTAATTACCAAAATCAAAGAAGTCTTCTCCATTGCAGTACACTATAAAATAACAAGTGTTAAAAAGTATCGGGTTTATAAACTCCCTACAATGATTGATGTAATATCCTATGTGTCATTTCCACTTATAGAGGGCACGAATTTGTCTCTTTGAAAGCAGAAGCCTTATTCATTAATGAAAGTAAACTGCATGTCCTTTTAAGGGATTAAATAAACATGGTCATACGATTGGCGAAGTTAACCGAATTCAAAGCGATTATATAATCACTGCATGCATGTAATATAACATCCCCGTAAAGGCATGACGAACTGTCAACAGTCTGACTGTTTTATTTCCTTCCTATCAAAGTAAATACTTTAATTACTTAATTCATATACAGCAATGATACATCCATATTCCAATATAAGAATTATAATTGTATGCTCTCAACAGTATAAATTTATAATACAAATTGATCTGCAATGCATAGGTCACAATTCTTAAAAATTCATATTTCGCTGCCTACATAATGAATATATCTCAAAAATATAATCCATTTTGACAAACTTTCCACGTGGATTTGTTAACGAAACTCTTGTCTGCAGAAGAAACAGTTTATTTCACCTGAATTTTTTTTTCATGACCTACGTTTAGGTCATAGTGTACACGTGCGTACGAAATTCATTCAAATTATAAATTTCTACTATATTAGAATCTATGAGTGTTAAAGCTGTAGTCTTTATGTTTTGTGATACTGTTCCAAGATCACGAAGCAAGAAAATAAAAATGTATCTTTATAATTCAATTTACTAAGTACTAGTAGCTACGAGACTTATGTGTTTACAACTATATCGGTTTGGACAGGAAGGGCATCTGATTAAGGGTGAAAAAATGTAAGTCGATCCTTCCGTCCTTAATTGATAGTCGCTGGATTGGTGTACTACGTAAAAACTGGGTGCGATACTCCATTTTCATTAGGTGCTACACCACATTTTGATTTGACGTAAAGTACTTTATATTTGTACTGTGCATAGGCTTGTCTTATATACATTTATTACGGCAAAAGAGGATATTCCTGAAGTTATTCATTTGAAAAATGGTGTTTATTGTTCTACCTTTGTAAATTACTCTCTATATAAGTGTATCCAATAGAAAATACAGCGAATTCAATCTTCAGACTGGCAAATTGATTGAACATTACCTGGGCCAACATCTAGATTCCAATGGACCGCTTAACGTCAGATCATAACAATCTTGTGGTTATGCGTGACAAGTTTGTTCATCCGAAATACAGCTCATCCATTTCTTTAATGCATACGTCTGCAACAAAAATTGCATCTAATGATATCAGTAAGTTAGCTGATTGTTGAATTTTGCCATATTCTGCCAATAGAAATTATGGATCCACAATTTGTTTTTCGACAGAAAAAAGTTTTTATTATTATTTAATTCCTTGAGGGTTGTAGATATACAAGTGTATAACTTTGTTAGGTGATGGGTAATACAACAAACTTTTCTTATTAACTTATTAGAGACTATCAGATAACAGCAAAATTTAGTTTAATGTCCGTTTTAAACTTGATATTGTTAGATGACAGTATGGAAAGGTGAACATAAAACGCATAGTGATCAATCTCCCAACTCCTATAAGAAATACAGAATAACGAGATGGACAAACACAGACTCCTGGACAGAGGTGGGATCAGGTGGCTAGGGAAGTAAGCATCCCCTGTCGACCAGTCATACGGAAAGTAAGCCCTGTATTTTGATCATGTAAACGGAGTAATCCACGGTCAACAACAGTGTGTAAGGAACGAGCTAACAATTGGTTTGGAACACGTCAGTCAACATTTCACTCAATACTTGGTTTTATTGGCAAACTAGATCGTTATAACGACTATAGAAGTTGCGATATGCTGACTTTAAACTAGACTGCTGAAATCCTTGTAATATCAACCTCTTTGTCAGCAGCCTGCCTTGACTTAAAATTTGATCATACACAGAACATGATCTTGTGTATCCAATCAGTTGTGAGACACAAACACCATATACAGGTGATAATGGATATTGCTACATAAATATGGGAAGCTGACATCGGAGAAGCTGTAGTCATCCCATTTGTCATAAAGCTGAGTTGTAAGATTGCTATCAATATTTATGTTGAATGTAATATCTAAGTGCGAAGCACATGTGGAAGACTCTGAGGAATCTTTTATTTCGAGTTCACTGGGATATATTCCACCTCTGGTATGTCAGGGATCCTTGTCTGCCCATCTCTCTGATTTGTATTTTCTATGGGAATTACAAGATACTGTACTGTTCGTTATCTTAGCCTTTTCATCGAATTGACCTATGAATAAAAATGACTATTGTTAATAGATAAAACGTCTTCGATATATCTAAATGTCGAGAAGACCACACATTGTTTTGTAGGTAGGATTTCAGTTCCGTCAAACGGATATCTCGTGTTTTTACATCTTCACTATAATATATAAGCGTCTACCCAGATTGTATGGGATTGCAGCTTTTATGTGATGGAGATGACATGATCTGAAATGTAGGTATTGGTGTGTGTCGGTAGGTTTGTAATAGTATAGACATCCGTTGAACGTTTAATGTCTTTAATAACCAGCACGTCCAGAAAATATAATTTTGTATCATCGATTTCCATTGTAAATATGATTGATTGATTGTTTTGTTGTTTTCCGCCACACTCAACAATTTTTCAGTTATTTGATGGTGTCCAATTTTCATTGGTGGAGGAGAGAACCCAGATACAATGTACCCAGGAAGAGACCACCGACCTTCCCAAAGTGAACTGGAAAACTTTCTCACATATGTCAGCGCGAGCGAGATTCGAACCCTCGCCGACTAGAGGTGAAAGGCCTTGTGATTTTGAGCGCGATGCTCTAACCACTCGCCCACGGAGACCCCTTGTAAATGTGATATTATGGTCCGATTCCTTCAGTAATTTGTAAAAAAAAAATATTAATCTATCCATTTCGTCAGACCATAACATAAAACAATCATCCTGAATTTTTTCCATTTTGATTTTAGTAGTTTAGCATCCTCCTCGCCTCACAGTTATTATTTGTTGAAGTTTTTCTTCGCGGTATCCCGTGGTGAACGGTAAAGAAAATTACAACGTCACTAAATGTGAGAATCCACGATGCAGGACTTGTCAACATATCACGACAGAATAAGAAAACAACTTTAACTGACATGTATTCACAGGCAACACCAACATGTCGTGTGATCACAAAAGTATCCTGTATGTTATTATATGTCCCGATGGGGGTGGGAGTGGAGGTTCTGCTCTTTCAAAAAATGAAATGTTATAAATGTTGAACATATGTTTCTTTTATTTCAAGTACCCAGGTACGGTATGCACTGTTAAGCTACGGCAATTTATTATCGATGTCAGACAACGAAACCTGTGAGACTCTTTATCCACCACAAAAGGACATTAAAACAGTAAAAGCACATCAGATGAATGTATCGAGATGTGAATAGACTGGAAATGTTAAGATGATAAATGAGTAAATATGATTTCATTTTGGGAGACTACAATTTTTTATATGAAAAGACAAAAGCACTAAGAATTCTCCACACATGTAGCATACTTAAACATGTAATTGTAAGCAAGTATTACTACACTGAACCTCAAAAGAAACGTCGCATTAAATTTTGAAAAAGTAATGCACTTATTTTGAAATAAAAAATAACGAATATGTAATTGATGTAATGTGTTTTTAATTATCTAACATTTGTCTTAGAGTTATACACATTCAATTTAATGTCAAATAATGTCAATATCACAGATTGCTATTGTCCTGAGTGCACTTCCGTTAGTAACGTATATGGCCACCATTGACATTAATTACAGCCATGCATCTTCGATACATAGAGTTGATGAGTCGATTGATGAAGGCCATAGGAATAGCCGCCCACACACGCTGATACGCCATAGAAAGTTCAGCAGCAGTTGCTGGTCTTGGTTGTTGTTGGTTTAGCTTCAACTGCATGTGATCCCATAAATGTTCAATGGGGTTTAGATCGGGACTAAGAGCTGGCCAGTCAATAACTGCGATGTTGTTCTGCTGCAGGCAGTCCCTAGTTATGCTGGCTGTATGTGCACGCGCGTTATCTTGCTGGAACGTCTTGTGTGGATGTTGGTTGAAATGCTGTACAACATGAGGCCTCAGGACTTGATCAATGTAGCGGACAGCTGTTACACCATTTCCTCTGCCTGGACCAAGATTCTGGAAGACAACGGGGCCAAGTTTCGAATTCAGGCAATACCACCCCACACCATGATGTTCGGCCCGCCCCATGGATCAGTTTCCATAACACAGTTGTCATTGTAACGCTCAACCTTCCTTCGCCAAACTCTTGCTCGACCATCGTGTGTGGAAATGCAATATCAGCTTTCATCGGAGAAGATGACATTCCTCCATTGTCGATTACGCCAGTTTTGCCGCTGTAAAGCCCACTGAAGACGTGCCAGACGGTGTCTTTGTGTAAGGACAGGACCTCTGTATGGACGGCGACATCTGAGGTTATTTGCTGCTAACCGACGACGTACTGTGTCGTCACTTATGGGTCGCTGATGTGTTCCAATGATATTGCGTGCTGTTTCTGATGCCCTTGTGAATCGGTCATTCAAATGCTGGCGCAGTATGAACCTGTTCTGTCTTTGCGTTGTAACTTGTGGTCTACCGCTACGCGGGCGAACGTCTGTGCTGTTAGTTGCATTGAAACGTTGACGTAAACGTTCAATTGTGCGTATAGTGCAGTTGAAGTTGTTTGCTATCACCCTGGCAGTTTGCCCAGCATGCAATCTTCCTATGGCTTGGTCCCTATGTTGTCGATTCAAACGTGGCATAGCTCTGCTTTTAAAACTTATACTGATAGTCATTTAAATGTTCGCGGTATTTATACTCCTAATGAAGCGTGAAAAGCATGAACATTAACATTTTTCAATTTAATGCTGGAAAGTGTGTACCACGGGAGGCGAGAGATTTAATGACAATTGAACGTGTCGCAAAAATCAGTGAAGCGTAATTTACCTTTAAATGATTGTAGAGTTCACGTTTCGTGTTCATGCATATTTAGCACAGATTATAATATTTACAAACAATATTTCATATTATCAAATATTTCTAAAAAAAATGCGACGTTTCTTTTGCGGTTCAGTATACTTGAAATTTTGTGCAAATAATCAAGGATACGTGTACGGCATGTACGTTATCCCGAGCGTAATTTCAACCAAATGGTCTCCAATCAATTATAAATATTTTAGCCAAATATACATAACCAAACAAACAAACAATGAATAGGTAAACCATTTGCCCTAATCATCATGGAAGTAATATGAAGGCAAACGCCGAGGACAAGACTTGGCCTGCTTCTCAAAAGTGACTTAACGTCAATGCAATAAATCAACGTCATTCCTCATGTGTAGTTATTGTCCTCGATTACCTATTGAACATGAACCAAAAATCAATATACCTATATACCTTTAAGAGTTTTAAGGAATGATACCCATGGTGTATACATTCATTTTACATCGAAAGGGATTTTTCGAAAAAGTTTCACGCAAGGGTTCTTTTTTGCTAGGAATGTTTCACACACACACACACACACACACACACACACACACACACACACACACACACACACGATATGAAGAACTTCGATTCACGCTGGTATATGTTTAACTTTCCATAGTGCTAATGAAGTATGCTGACCTTAAACGTCGCAAGTTATTTCAAAAATGAAATATATTTCTTAATAACTGGAATGATCCGTAACAACTGATACTTACATTCAAATACACATGCACATGGGCTTGAGGTAATATTAGGTTGACATGGTTATCTATAGATACATATATTTTATATCATGACCCAGGATTGGGTTAGTTAATACTTATATGTGGAATTAAATTTGAAATGATGTCGCACAACCAATCATTTATTATTTTTTTGATTTTATTATTTTTTATTTATTATTACTTTTTTTGCATAGTTATATTACCAAGAATGCGTGATAACCGTAGAACTGTTTTCTGTGTATATCGCCCATGCTTTCTAGGAAAAGAAAAACAAGTATAAACAATAATGAAAACTGAGTCATTAAACTGATACACAATTTAATTTCTGACAATGGTTGATGAAGTTGGTCAGAGAAACTAAAGTGCAAAATGAAAAGGTGAAGAAGATGAATAGTGATCAATCTCATAACTCCTATAAGGAATATAAAATTAAGAATTGGTCAAACACAGGCCCCTGGACATATCAGAGGTGAGATTAGGTGATTAAGAGGAGTAAGCACCCCCTGTCGACCTATCACATTCACCGTAAACCCTACAGTGTGTAAAGAACGGTCTAACAATTGACATTTGACAGGTTTTGTTGGCAAACTAAACTGTTCTAACGACAATAGATGTTGTGAAATGCTGTCTTTAAACGAGATTGTTGAAATCCCAGTAATATCAACTTGTTTGTAAGCAGCCTGTCTCTATTAGGAGTTGATCATACATAGAACAAGCTCTTGCGTATCGAATTATTTGAGAGATATAAACAACATATGCAGGTGATGATGGAATATTGGTACATAAATATGAGAAGCTGACGAAGGAAGACCTGAAGCCATCCCATTTGTCATAATGTTGAGATGTTACTTTACCATTAACATATATGTTCAATAGAATGTAGAACTATGAAGCAGATATGGAAGCCTCTGTGGTGTATTTTATTTCGAGTTCACTGGGAAATATCAAATCGACAAACGAAAGAAAATTATTATTGTTTTTTTTTTTGTTTGTTAAAAAGCCGTCGATATGTGTAAATGTCGAATTAAAAGTCACAACAAGACATATTTTCTTACTAGTAAGAATATAAAAACAGGTTAGCCAATGATAATGACTTATTACTAGATATGAATGTTTTCTATTTCCATTTTTGTTGCAGAAGCAACTGTATATGATATAAAAAAATCTACTTTGTAATTTATCGTGAGGAATGGTCTTGTAAAGTATTGAAAACGTCATACGTTTTGATGTTGATTTGAGAAGAATGTTGTGATTTCAAATTTACTAAACCTTCCTTAGGTCTTCAGCTTTGTATTTATGTTTGTAAGAGTTGTAAGAGTTTTCTGAAGTTTACCAATCCAGTATAGGTACGATAACTCATATTCATTCATCCCATTGACTGGTATATTAATGCATTTAAAACTAACGCATGGTGTTGAAGAATTTCATCTGTAGTTGTAAAAATGAGCTTTACAAACAAAGACAATGTTGTTCAAAGCTTTGTCAGCTGGAAAGAGAAAATATTCCTATATAATATTAAAAATGATGTCTTTTACATAGATGTAACAAAGAATTTAAGTATATCCACACATGTTTAGAAATTACTGAGAGTAAATGTATTTGATGAGTTTTCATATGTAAATAATTTAGTGATTATAATGCTATATTTTGCCGTCAAAATAGTATAATTGACACTATGAAGTCAAATACATAATAGCTTTACAGTCTATAATCCAGAGCTTGAAAGAAGTGTTTTCCATTCTACCAACAAAGCGGATAAATAAAGGACTGTTAATCATTTAAAGAACCTTAAAACCAGTCAAAGTGGAACTGCAAAAGATTCCAACAAACTTTCGGAGAATGAAGAAAACTCAAAAGCGAAGACGTATCTACAACCACTTATAACTGTGCCAAAAGAGTTGTCGTAAGGAAAGTGGATAAGGACTTGAAATTTACTCTATAAGAGGAAATTGGAACAGAAATTTGGGTGAAATCAAATTTGAAAATCAAAAATTTATATAGAATCTATAAGAAATGAGCCATAATAGGATTAGAGAATCATAACTTGCGTGAAAATACCGAGTGACTTTTATTCATCTCATCAAATATACTCTGCAAAAAAAGAAACGCATAGCCCTTTTGAAATTTTAAAAATGCAAATTATGTATTTTACCAGGTAAACTGAAATGGTCAATTGAGTAATTGATTTTTTACAGGTAAGTATGAAACTTTAAAGGTCTGTTCATTTGATTTGGCTCTCTGCCAAATTAGCTCGGCGACTCTCTAAAATTGCACATCACCTCTATCGCCATGGAATTTGGCTTACGTTTTTCACGAGAACTTTGTGCTTAATTCAACCACTACATTAAAGCGTATAAAAGGACGAAGTTTGAAGCTTGAATTCATCATAACGTTAAAATGCTGCCATGCCAAGGTTGGACCCTGCTACTCGAAATATCGTCATTGGCCGTCTCCAGGCCGGAGTATCCCAAAGTGAGATTGCACGAACTGAAAACGTAAATCAGAGCACAATTTCTCGGCTGTGGAACAGATTCCAGCAGACTGGCTCTACTAATGACCGACCGAGGAGTGGGCGACCTCGCATTACGACTCCTGGACAAGATCGCTACATCCGGGTCTTTCATCTACGGAATCGAACCGTTGCTGCAACAGCTACTGCAGTCGGAATACCTGGATTGAAAAGAATCAGCTCGCAGACAGTCCGCAACCGACTTCGACAATATGGTATTAGACCCAGAAGACCGTATTTTGGAGCAGTTTTGACACCGTTACACAGACGAGAAAGAGTCCGATGGTGCAACAGATTGAGGGGCTGGACATTCCGCAACTGGCGTAGAATCTGGTTCAGCGATGAGTCCCGTTTTCTGCTACAGAAATGTGATGGAAGAATCCGTGTATACCGGCGCAGGAATGAACGTTTCTCTTCCTCGTGTGTCCAAGAAGTGGATAGCTTCGGTGGAGGTAGCGTCATGATGTGGGCGGCGATCTCTAATGACCGTAAAACAGAACTGGTACATGTCCCGGGCAATTTAACGGCTCAAAGGTACAGAGACGAAATTCTCCAATCTCACCTTATGCGCGTAATTGACCGACAGAGGGAGTTATTCCAACATGACAATGCTAGGCCTCACACAGCCCGCTTAACAATTGACTACCTTCAGCAGAACAACATTAATGTGCTACCATGGCCTTCCAAATCACCGGATTTGAATCCGATTGAACACTTATGGGACCAACTGGATAAACGTGTGCGCCTGCGCCAACCTCCGCCTCAGACCCTCGATCAGCTCCGTCAAATGTTACATCAGGAATGGCGAACAATTCCACGCAATAACGTAAGAACATTGATTGACTCTATGCCAAGGAGATGCAGAACTGTGTTGGCAGCTCGAGGTGGTCATACACGGTACTAACTTAAACGTGACAGGAAGTGTTCTTAACTGTGATGATCTGACTTTTTTTCCACCAATATCTAAGGTTTGGACTGTATTTTTTTTCAATTGAAACAATTCTAGTGAATATCTACATTTTTTATTGTAAAATCATAATCCAAAATACATCTACTAAAATCTTAAAAACTCCATTATGCGTTTCTTTTTTTGCAGAGTATAGATATGGCCGAAACTACCAGGAATTGTAAAAACACCTTACCTTTATTCTCTGGTGATCTCAAGTCAAATGCAGTCATTCTGGAATTGTTATGAAAATGTCATACATTGCAATGAGAATTTATCTGATGTCCAAACTTTCAGCACTATTGGTGTTTATTCTAGCGCCACATGATATACCAGATGTGAGAGTATACAGGAAGCATTTTATTTTTTTATTTGGATATTTACTGATTAGACTCATAAGCGGCAAACTAGCAACTCAACATTATGGCATAAGGTGTTTTAAGTCTCACAAGCGATTCGATAATCGTAAGCATGTTCTTGCGTATGATCAGTTTTTAAACCGAGTAAGGCTACTGATAAATAAGGCGATGTTAAGGACGTTTAACCAGTCTCGTTTAACGTCAGCAATTGCAAATTCTACGGTTGTTATAATAATCCACAGAGTAGTTAATGTTTCCCCAGAAAAAAATCACAAAAGGTGCCTCAGTGCACGTCACAATACTTTGCGTCACAAAATAAAAGTAAGTCACTATATACAGCTCTAGTTATATTGCGGGAAAAATGTCATAATATTTTGTCGTTATTTGCTACTGTTCAAGATGGATATGTGTAAATCAGCTTTTCAATTATTTAAAATTTTTTCTTTAATAATATTTTAGTCTCCTATTTGTATATAGAGTATAAACGGCAGGGATTTTGATAGTACATTGTCACCTTGCAATCGCCTCAATGTGCAGAGCCAATTAGAATAAAGTCAATCATGAGAATTGTTAGCTAATATTTTGTGTAAAACCAGTCAAGGAATCAAATAACTATGCAAACATTGTTTGCGAAAGGTGCAATTATTCTGGTGCTGTTATAATCGATCATTGCTTGTGAAAAATATCCTCGAATTTTACGATGATCAAATATGATCTAATATGAGCGATGCTAGCACACACACACACACACACACACACACAGATATATATAATGGGGATATTTTTGAATTACCCAAGTAAATTTCATGTATATCTAATTACTTGTTTGCCTCGATTAAAAACTGATCATATGCAGAACAAACTCCCGCGTATCGATTCAGTAGAAAGATATAAACACCAGAGGCAAGTAATAATGGAATACTGCTACATAGGTAAGCGAAGTTGAAATCATCCCGTTTGTCATAAAGTTAAGTTTTTAGTTTGCCGTCAACATCTATTTTCAATAAAATATCCAAGTTCGAAGCAGATATGGAAGACTTTGTGATGCCTTTTATTTCAAGTTCACTGGAATATATCGAATCGAAAATGATCATTCTTAATGCATACAACTTCGTCGTTATTTCTAAATGCGATTTGAAGGCCGCAACAAGAGATTTTTTTTCTTTTCATGTAGAAGCTTTTGGATGAGTTTCGCTTCATAAGAATATCAAAGCAAGTCAGCTAACAAAGAAGCACAATTCGTGCTCATGGAGATTCCAACACACTTTTGGAAGACCTGATCGCCGAAGACTACGAAGATGTTGTCAATGAAGAACTCTAGCATCTATTTAATATCAACTTCGGAGTACTTGTGCCTGGAGTCAAAGTGGTGTTTAACAAAATAATTTTCTCGATGACTGAACACTCAGTATGATTATTTCTTTTTACCATTTTTATTGAAGAAGCAACTGTCTATGATGTCATGAAATATGATCTTTAATTCATCGTGATGTATGATCGTGTAAAGTGTTGTGAAGTTATACGTTGTAATGTTCTTGATTTGAGAAAAGATTTATGATTTCTTTAGAATGTTTTAGAATCCACTTTTCATTTACACCACTTCTAGCATATGTAGTGGCACAATACGTTTAACGTTTCTCCTTCACAGCAGTTGAAATGTAACGAGGAGCAAGATAGGGGCTTGGTAGTTTTACTGAATCCAGCAAAGTACTTTTGTAAGTTTTTTTTTTTAATGATTTGCGAAGGTTCATAGATATCATATATAATCAGGAATCTGCATCTAAACTGACACTGAAAATCAAGGGAAAGGGAATTCTAAACATTATATTGATCCGAAAACAAAAGTTTGTCATCTCGACAAAGCGAGAGCCATCAATGAAGAGGAAAATCAATTATTCCCCATTGACGACCCCAGTGTTCCAAATATAGGAGTTTCAAATCAAACCCTAATCTCAAGGAGTAAATCAACGTCAGCATGTAAGTCATTTGAAACTTTTCTCGACAATCTAGATATTGAAACCTCCTTAAAATTCAAATACTTATAGGAGCAGACTAGCCTTTGGATTTTATAGAGACTCATATGCATGTTGTTCGAGATGATGAACCAACTGCTGTGAAATCGAAGGTTGGATATTTGCTACCTGGAACGATAGATTGAAATCGCACCATGTCAAATACCATTATCTGCAACGTTCTCTTCCACTGTGAAGAAACTGATTTAGCTAAATCCTGAGAATTAGAAGATTAACCCCATAAAGAAACTAAAATCACATACTTTTATCAATATTTAGAACTACCAGACAAATCCCATTATATACCTAGATGGTAGATACAAAGGTAGATCACCCTCGGATATTGTTGCTATAAAGATTCAAAAGTAGAAGCAAGCTTGAATGTGACGAATGCCCAGATTTGAATGACATGGCAAGTTTGCTAATAACTTTAGAATGAAGACATATCCATTTCAAAAGACATAGAAGAAGCACTTCTTTAAATTGGCCTAGGATACAGAGAAAATATAAATTCTATAAGCTTTGAAATTTCAGAGATCCAAGAAATGAAATCAACATTTATTGATTTAAAATTATCCTTCTTGAATGCAATATCGCTGACGTTTTTCGATGAGAATCTAACAGCAATAACAACCTTTTTTTAAATATGAAAATGCAAAGATAACAAACAGTGATCCTATATGGAGTGCAAATTAGAAAATTAGGCAAACGCAGACCCCATGGATATACCAGAGGTGGAATCAGGTGCTTAGGAGTAAGCATCCCCTGTCGACCAGTTATACCCAAAGTAAGCCCTATATTTCGATCAGTAAACGGAGTAATCCATAGTCAAAAACAGTGTGTAAGGAACGGCCTAACAATTGGTATGAAAACGTCAGTTAGCATTTAATCCAATGCTTTATTCTATAACTAAATCGTTATAAGGACTATAGAAGTTGCGAAATGCTGATTTTAAACTAGACTTATAAAACCCTTGTAACATCAACCTCTTTGTCAGCTGCCTGGTCGTACATAGAACATGATCTTGTGTATCCAATCAACTGAGAGACATAAACAGCATATATAGGTAATAATGGAATATTGCTACTACATAAAAATGGGAATTGACGATGGGGAAGCTGAAATCACCCCGTTTGTCATAAAACTGAGTTGTTAGTTTGCCGTTAACATCTATTTTCAATAGCATATCTATGGACAAAGCATTTATGGAGTACTCTATGGTGTCTCATATTTCGAGTTCACTGGGATATACCCAATCGAGATATCAATGAAAATTATTAATGTGCATAAACAAAACATAGTCGATGTATCTAAATGTCGAGTTTAAGGCTAAAGCAAGAGATGTTTTCTTCTCATGTGGATGCTATTGAATAAATTCTGCTTGATAAGAATATAAAACACATGTGAGCTAATAAAGGAGCACAATTCGTGCCCAAGGGAATTCCCACAGACTGATGGAAGGTCCGATAACCAAAAACTATAAAGATATTGTCAATGAAGAACTCTAGAATCTTTTTAATATTAACTTCAGAGTACTTTTGCGTGAAACCAGGATAGTGTTGTTTTTGTTGTTGTTGTTGTTTCTTTAGTGTTATTTTTGTTTTGGATGACTGGTCACAATACAATGTATTCCCTTTTTCCATTTTTTGCAGAAGAAGCAACTGACTTTGATGTCAAAAAGTCTAGTATTTCATTTATCGTGAGGAATGGTCTTGTAAAGTGTTGAAAAGTCATACATTTTGACGTTTTTGATTTAAGAAAAGTTTTGCGACTTCAAATTCACTATAAATTGTACTACAACATCAGAAGAATCTCGAAAGTCAAACACCATCTTACTCGAAAAGCTTGCGCAAATGCCATCAACGCAACAGACATCTCTCATCTTGACTTCCACAATGCCCTTCTCCTTGGTGTAACAGACCGACCCATACATCAGTTACAGGTGGCTCTGAACAACGCGGCACGATGTCTCAAAGGCACAAGCTACAGTCAACATATCACGTCAGTGCTTCAACAGCTGTACTGGCTGCCTGTGAGACAACGTGTCGTGTTTAAAGTGTTGACAACCATACACAAGTCACTCCACTCTTCATCACCAGCTTACATGAGAGAGTTATTTTCTTTATGCCAGCCACGCAAGACATTGAGATCATCAGCGGAGCAGTGGAAACTGGTAGTGGAGAAATCTTCAAACAAATACGGTGCAAGAGCCATAAAAATCTAGGTGTACAATTATGGAATAATCTTCGCAATCTTGAATCACACAGAACATTCCGCAAGAAAGTCAAAACACTGCTGTTCAAACGTGAATATATTTTAGCATAAATCAATATCATATCATAGACTAAGTATGTATTTCTTGTCTCGATACCTGACTGCCATACTTTTACACAGCATTTTGGTGTCTTATCGCTATTTTACTAATAATTTGTCAATTTTATTCTTAGCAGTTCTTTTTATAAGTGTTTCATCTTCATTGGAACAACCTCTGTAAAGCGGATAGAAACTATACGTAATTTTGCGCTATATAAGTGAATATAATAATAATAATAATAATAATAAGTTCTTTTGAATATATAAATATGTGTGTCGACAAAGCACTGACAAGTTTTACAGGGGGCATTAACACTTCATGAAATGTATGCCGGCATGAAACGTTGCAGTTCATTCCTTTTGTATTTTTAAAATGGTTTTTTATATTTATACTCTAGTTTCAGTTCTGTCCATATTCACAGTCGTTAACATAGATGCACTAATACATGTATTATATTTACCATGACTGATATGCACATTGTTCACAACTGTAGTGCATTAATTGATTGATTGTATATAGTTTAACGTCCCGCTCGAGAATTTTTCACTCATATGGCGACGTCACCATTGCCGGTGAAGGGCTGTAAAATTTAGGCCTATGCTCGACGCTCAGGGCCTTTATGGGTGTATATTAGTCTAAAATTTAATGCCACAGTCCCCAACTTACCTTTGTTAAGATAATTAGCATTGGAAACAAGTCAACAGAAAGTGTGTTTAGAATCAACAATAAAGGTAGACCCCTAATCATATACTGGTATTGCTAAATCTTCATTATACATGCAAGCACTGCCCTCGTTATTTTACAGTCTCACAAAACAGATATTCATATTCACAAATCACTAATAAAGTCAGAAAACATCATTTTATTGCATTTAAACAATGTCAACACTTCCGAATTTAACATTCTGGCTATAATATAATATCCAAGAGAGACCACACACCTAGAAAGTGCGGGTTACATAAACGCATGTAATTTTATAAATTGTATTAATCGAAAGAGTTCCAATACATCAAACCCCCGTCACTTTCAAAAGACAGATCCATGGAACAGGTTCCATTCACATAAATACTTAATTTCAAACTATCAAAAATGAAAACAGTTTACCATGTGCAAGTACACATATTTTTCGTGGCTTTGTCAGAAAGATTGATTATGTATTGTTTAACGTCCCGCTCGAAAATTTTTCACTCATATGGAGACGTCACCATTGCTTGAGAAGGGCTTCAAAATTTAGGTCTATCCTCGACGCTCAGAGCCTTTGAGAAGGGAGGGATTTTTATCGTGCCACACCTTCAGTGACAAAGGGCCTCGGTTTTTGTGGTCTCATCCGAAGGACCGCCCATATAGTCGCCTCTTACGATAAGCAAGGGGTACTGAGGATCTATTCTTGCAACGCGGATACCCACGGGCTTTGTCATCAAGAAGTCAACACCTAAAGTTATGATATTTGAAAATGTAAGGACCTTTGCGGTTCATGTGGAAACCATTACGAAATAATCTAAGAACATGTCCAAAGTCCTTCAAGTACGTGGATTCCAATGAAAATTTATTCACATCAGAGCTCCTTGGTTCAATGGGACTGAGAGAGACTAACTGAATTCATAAAGTCAACCATTCTTAAGGTATAAGGATCAGTACGAGGACCCTGGAAGAGTTAAACAGCATTGTTGTAAAGACAGCGATCATCATCAATAATAGACCCTTGACTCAAACATACCTCGATCACTCCTGCACAAAGAAGAATACGTGTAAATGTATAATATATACTGAACCGCAAAAGAAACGTCGTAATATTAAGAATGAATTAAAATTTTAAAGATTGTAATACATTTGTTAATATTTCAGATATTTGTTGTTTATATTTCTCTATTGTATGACTTGCTACAATCGCTATTTTTACGGTTGAATGCATCTTCATAAAATACAGAAAACAAAGCGTATGAATCCTGTCGTTGGGCATCTTTTAACACAATAGATTAAGAATGTAAAGCAGGGTTTGGTCGTGCAAAAGCATTAAGTTTTGAATATCCAAAAATATTGGTTTGATTTTGCTTCCGTTTAAACTTCATTTGCGATGCCGCGCCTTACGCCGGTACAACGTAAACAAGCCATTGGACGAATGAATGCTGGCCAGGGGCCACAATTGGTTGTTGATGCATTTAATTGCAGCGTCAGGATAGGCACATTTTTCGTCATCATTTTCAAGACTGATTCGCTACAGCAGTACAGACAGTGCGACAGACAATAGGAATTCATTAGAGACCAATGAGCGATACGATTCGTCGTAGGTTAGCAGGTAATAACTTTGCATGTCGCCGTCAGGCCAAAGGTCCAATCCTCACACCTAGGCACCGCCAGGAACGCTTACAGATCGACGGAATTGGGGGACATCATCTTCTCTGACGAAAGCCGTTATTGCATTTCGACTGCTGGTGGTAGAAAGAGAATATTGGCGCAGAAGAGGAGAACTGCATTCTGACGATTATGTGGTAGAAAGGGACTCCTGGGGTGGACCAAGCATCATGGTATGGGGTGGCATTGGACTGTTCAGAAAACTCGGACCAGTTGTTTTTCAAAATATTGGTAGAGGCAATGGTGTGACAGCTGCCCGATACATCGATCAAGTTCTTCAACCCCATATTGTGCAACATTTGCTCGACATCAGAACGACACGTTCCAGCAATGCAATGTCCGTGCACACAAGACTAGAGCAACTAAAGACTTTTTGGAGCAAAATTACGTTAGAGTCATGCCTTGATCGGCTTTAGGTCCAGATTTAAACCCTATTGAACATTTATGGTATGAAGTTCAAAGACGCCTCAATGATTTTCAACCAAGGCCGACAACTGCTGATGAACTTGCGGCATCCTTTCTCCTGGTATGGGACGACATTCCAATAACGTTCATCAATCGTCTGATTCACTCCATGAACGGAAGATGTGCTGCTGTAATCAACGCTAATGGTGGTCATACGTGCTACTGAATGCAAAGATGCTTAATACGTAATCATTTATTAGATTACACTTGATTATTTGATTGATGTTAGTATACAAATAAATAATTTTGTGCATATAGCTTCACTTTTTTCTGACCATGAAATGGTTCTGTATTTTTAATATTGCCTATTGCTATGCAGTATGCGTAAATAGATGCGACGTTTCTTTTGCGGTTCAGTATATAACCAGATGAGATTTGGATTGGACCATCTGATGCATGGAAAAATACAACACATGGACTAAACTAAACTGTATCCACTGAACACTGTCATTTCAAAAGGAAGAGAAAGAAACACGACGGGAATGAAATCATTTTATTATTTTCTAAAAATATTTTTGACCAATTTGGTTGCTCTACGATATTGAGAAATCCCTGACAGTAAATGGACATTATAATTATTGCATGTATATAATTCAGTGATTACAATGCCATATTTTGACCTCAAAATAGTATGACGTCATAATCGTTACCATGACGTCATTTGCATAGCATAACATACAATTAAAACACTATCGAAAAGAAGTGTTTTACTTACTGCCAACAATTACTTTTCGTCACAACCATTATATCTGTCAAATTTATGTGTTTAAAATTACAGATTCTTCATAATATAAAATGGCATTGAGCAAACTGCTGAACGAATTATCTCGCTTTTATTACATGGCGTTCAAATTCGGCCGGATTCTGTGGGTTTTTTTTTTTACTGTAATTCACAGACATATTAAAAATCTTCGTCGAACTCTTCCAACTTCTAAATTATAAACTCTGTCGTCGTTTTCAATGACTTTACTCAACCACAATAATAAACTGCACTGACCTTATGTACAAATAAAAAGAGCAACTCAATGGGGTGCCAAAGACAATGTTTCTGTTGATTGAAAATTTCTCTCATTTCAAGAATGTCATATTTTAAGAATATAATAGAAAATAATTGAAATTGCCACTTGATACATCAAAATGCATATTATCAGTATGTCATTATTGATAAACTGAACATGTCTAGAATTGAACATGACCTTGAATTAAGATCTCAATATACTTGCTCGTCGATTGCACATCAACAAGTACATCCATGATTATCACGCATGAATTAGACTTTTAACTGAGGTTAAGTTCATTGACAATATCCCGAATTATTACGTCGACGTATGTGTTGAAAAAGGGACGCATCAATGGTTATGCTTTACAACTCAATTAGTCAGTCCGCGGGCTGACTTATTATGATACGAAGAACTTTTAGTGCGCTTGCGAGAAATTGGAATTCTGGGAATCGGTGAGACACAAGGGCTTGTCGCACTTCTGCGTCCATCGTGGTCAAAGTTTTCCAACAGAATGAATGTTTACTGTGATAACAAATACTCATATAAATTGGAGTTCTCTTACCTTTTTACTTTTTTGTGGTCAGCCAGCGGGTTGACTACTTAAAGAGGTTTGATCTTAAAGTTCGCTTGCGTGAAATTGGAATTCTGGGGAAAAGTGAGGTACAATGAACAGATTTTTTTTGTCTATAAAAAATGTCGTTTGGTACGTCATCTACGTCATCTCTCTCTCTCTCTCTCTCTCTCTCTCTCTCTCTCTCTCTCTCTCTTGAAGCTCATAGATCTGAAAGTAAGATATTTTTTTAATAAATGAATAGGAGAGGTCGGATGATGGCACTACCCTAATAACAATCTTAACTTGAGATGGAATATACATTCTGTAGAGTAACAGAAATACAAATATTGTTGTCATCAAAGGAAAAACTTCAAAAGAATGATACTAATTATCAAGCATGAATGTAAAACGGTTTGCGGTCTACAGTATGCAATATATGTACAATGGACGATATATGGTGAGTTTTCAATTAACTTTTTACTTAACTTCAGGCATTAACAAATCACCTTAGGAGGCGACTAAATGGGGCGGTCCTTCGGATGAGACCACAAAAACTGATTCTTGAGCGGAACGTTTTAAAAATATAGTGTACAATCAACATAAACAAATCATAATAATAAGTATATAATTTTGGACAAAGCATGAATGGGAAGCAGCATTAATAGAAAAGATTTTAATCAGATGCCCCCTTCCAAGTTGATGGAGATAGGTACACCTTTGTGATCTCTCAAATGATTAAATAATATGCACATTATTTTACAGCATACATTTACACATAGGTGAATTCAGTTAAAATACAAAACAAATTATTTTTCATAATGGAAATGCCAATGACTGATTCCCTAAGCTTTTTTCAAAATCCAAACTTGTTATTCTCTTGTTTTTCACGGGAATTGCTTAAGCGAATATATATATATATATATATATATATATATATATATATATAAAACAGAGTCTTAAATTAGTCAAACTCCAATGCTTTCTATCTATTATTAAGTACATAATTCAGTTAGACTGCACTTGCGTGGACCCACTTGAAGCTAGTCCCCGTTCCTCCTTTGAAATAATTGCTTCAAAATATCATATTAGATCAAAACCGTGCTTATGATCCTGATACTCGATACATTTGGATTGGTGCAATAGCATTTCAGATAAACTGGCCTACATCTGCACCGTAGAGGAATGCATTTAAATTACACATTGGCGTGGTTTTCTCTATACACTTAACTCCTGCTTTATACCACCTAGAGCCACTTTTTCAACAAGTTGTAATATGTACTTCATAAACATTTTTCAATTTTAATTACTAGGCAGACAGCAACCTAATTAAAGCCAGATCTTCTTTAATCTCTACACTGCACCATTACGTTTGAGGTCTTGTTATTGATCCCAGTCTCATAAATAATTCAATAAATATTCGACCAATGACAATAACTCGGCAAACAATTAAGAACCAATCAGAAATCGTTTTTTATATTCGTAATGTAAGTTTACAAATGACGTCGTACGAAATATAATAATAATAATAATAATTATATATATATATATATATATATATATATATATATATATATATATAAGATGTAGATAAATTGCGTTTAAACGAATTCCAAATACCTGCGATAGGAAGAACACAGGACAATTTTTATATGCATTGTGAGAGAAGACAGATTACTTAGCGATTTTCAGGGTAGTTGTGTACGTGGTCCGAATTTCGACACATTTTATCCACCTTGTAATCATAGCACGTACGTATTTATGACCCCGTGTGACATGTAGTACGTTGACATCATTTCAACTGTTTTAACTAGGATTATTAGGGTTTACACGCAACTGACACACAGCCATTTGGAATGAAAATTTGGATAGCAAGTCAAGGACAAGTCACGTGTTTAGTTCCGTGTTGTAAGTTTAAGAGAAGTAAATATATCAAACGCCTCTCGTTATTCGTTCTATTATGCTTTTTCAAACCAAATTTAGACAGTGTTGCATCTTATTTAAATACATCTTGTTGGAATTTCCCTTACCGCATGAGGCTATTTATAGGATGTTCCAATATAGCAGCTAAACTTTCATGTTAGTAAAGCCGTCATTTGTTTGGTCAAATAACATGACCTCTAATGCAATGCTATCATGTTAAGATAAAAGAAGATCTGATTTTAATTGGATTAGGGAAGACAGTACTCGCTGTTGCGTGTGACTTCACCTTGTGTGACTTCCGGTGAAAAATACTCATACATCTAAAAATAAACAATAGATTTTCATTACAAAAAGTACACACGCGCACCGAATACATCTAGTCTACGCAAGAAGCAGGTTATTAATTAGAAATCTACATCTTTAGTAACCTTTAAAACAATTATGATTTAAGAAAATGAATAAGAATTCTTTCGCTTAGATTGGTTACTGAATCTTGGGATTAGGTGTCCTCGCATATCGGTTAGAGGTCAAGAAAAACAATACATGTAGATTGTTTGGCATGCAGTGCAGTCTATAATTAGAGATCACGTCAACAGGCTACACGTACGGAGTACGTGGCTTGGACACGTGATGAGAAAAGCTCTGATTACAACGGATTGTAGACGCAATACTGTCGCAATGTTCATAACATGTCGAAATGAAGCATTATACTAAGTATTGTGATATAATAGTATATTATTTAATTTTTACTTTCAACATTTTTTTTTCTTTTTTATTCTCCCTCAGAAAAATTGGAGTAGACTTTTCAAATATTCTCTAACTCTTGATAAGCGAATATCCCACCAAAACAAGTAGATTTTCAGGTGTGAGCGAGTCTTCTACCCGTTAACATTACTATGAGTGCATCAATTTTCCCCCAATCTTCTTTACCTTAAGGTAGTGCTTGCATGAATCAAAGTAAATTAATGAATCTATGAACTTTTAAATTTTTTTTTATTTTTACATATTTTGTAGTTGACAATATCTGTAACTCATTATGAAAGTATCATATATGGGTTCCACGGTAACAGTGACTCTACAGTTGTCATAGTAACCCCTCTTATCAACCTTCAGTAATAAATAGTGCAGGTATTAAATAAAACACAGTTTATATTAAGATGTCCATTTGCTTCCATAAGGGGGTCTCCGTGGCTGAGTGGTTAGATCATCGCGCTCAAAATCACAAGGCCTCTCATCTCTAGTCGGCGGAGGTTTTTCAATTTACTTCCGGAAGGTCGGTGGTCTCTTCCCGGGTGAACAATCAATACTTTCATACGAAGTAGTAGCACGGTTTCTCATGAGAAGGTTTGCTATTTTTAGACACATTGTCATTCCCTGAGAAATACACGACCAATGAATAATTTTTATTTTTACATATGATGTAACCTATGTTAGTAGCAATGTGTCTTGGAATCTTCTGTTATAACAGAACTTTCAAGCTTCTGTTAAAAAATAGTATATTTTTACAAAATAATAAATTGAATGTGGGTATACAATTCCGTCCATAATATGTCACAAAATAAAAAAAAAATATTGGATATGGATTATCAAACACTAAATCCCCGAATTTACTGAATAAACAATGCTTAATTTACATTTTCTTTTTGATTTATTTGATAACCTGAAAAACTCGTCAGAATGACTCTGGAAACAAACTTGGTGATCTATTTTCTTCCTATAATAAACATGTATGAATCCAAATGTTTCGAAGGTTATGTCCTTCACAGCTGTTTTTGTAACTTACTGTTTCATAACTTTGTCATTTGACATACGGGCGACCCGTCCCTTCCTCATATATTTACACAGAAATGAAAACTAAATAAAAATAAAAATGCAAACTAACAATAGAGCTAAGCTATAAAACCTAATAACAATTAGAACGTCTATATAGTATAATATAGGTTATTAAAAACGGTCCGTTCTGAACGAGCGTCAAGACTTGACTGAACTAAATATAACTAAATAAAGTATAACTCTTATACTAAATGAAATCATAAGCAAAAAACGGATTATTATTAGTAATCAATATTATTAAGCGATTTGTTAACCCGTTCTAATGACGTGTATTTATAAGTATTTCGTACCAGGGGTTGTGTGGCTATATAGATAGTGTTGAACCGTGATGAAAAATAAAATAATAAAGAAAAATAACAAGAGGCCCATGGGCCACATTTCTCACTTACGTCATCTTGGCCCTGTTGTCATTCAGCTGTTGTGATTTTTAATAGATTTTCATATCAATATTTATTCCCACAACATTTTAACCCTATATTGTGGAGCCAATCAAGTCCCAAAGGATTACAACACAAAATGAATTCACATAACACAAAGATGCCTCAACATCAATATGAATAATATAGCGGTACTGTTTTGGATTAGACCAAGGTCACATGGTCATATATCATGGTATGATGTCTTGAAATAAGAAATTTATGTACAAAATATATCACTCAAGCTTTATCTTAAATAGTTCAAGAGATATTGAATAGGTAAGATTTTTATCAATTGTAGATAAAACTTCCAAATCAAGGTCACAAGGTCAAACAACAAATTTAATAAGTTCTTTATGTAAAGAATGTATACACAAAATATGAAAGCTTTACCTTAAAGACTTTAGGAGATATTGGTAACATTTTTAAGAAAGCAGGTCAAGTTCAGAAGATCAAAAATGATTGTATTACAAATTATTGTCATAAAGAATTTATATACAAAATATGAAAGCCTTATCTTGAATAGTTCTGAAGACATTTAACAGGTTATGTTTTTTCTTAAAAGTAGATCAAATTCCAAGGTCAAAGGTCATAGTATGAAATGAATGGCCTTGTCATAAGAAATACATGTACAGAATACGAAAGATTCTACTTATATAGTTCAGGACATATTCAATAAATCAGAGAGATATAAAAAGTGGATCCAACTCTAAGGACAGGGTCACAACGTCAAACGTCGTGAAATATTAAGGTTTTGCCATAGATGAATCTATATGAAAACCCGAACTTAAATGGTTCAGGAGATATTGAATAAGTCAGGGTTTTTTTAAATGGTAGGTCAGACTCCAAGATCAAACACCATTGCATACAAGGTCTTGCCATAAAGAACATATATAAAAGTAAAGGAAGCCCCACCTGAAATAGTTCCGGATATGTTTTCTTAAAAGTAGGTTAAACTCCATGTTCAAGGTCAGAAGGTCGAAAATCATGGTATGAAATGAAAGGTCTTGTCATGAGAAATATACCAAGAAGTTCTGAAGGAAATGACTTAAAAAGTTTAAGACATATTGAATAGGTGAGATGTTTATTAAAATGAGGTCAAACTTCCATGTAAAAGTCACAAGGTCAAAGTTCATGATATAAAAGTGAAAGATCTTGTCAAAATACTTATATATCCAATATATGAAAGATCTATCTTAAATAGTTCAGGCCATACTGAATAGGACAGAATTTTATTAAAAGTAGGTCAAACTTCCAGATCAAGGTCACAAAATCACAACCCATTGATTGAATGAAATGTTTTTCCGTAAAGAATATATATACAAAATGTGAAATCCCTAGCCTAAATAGAATACAGAAAACTAAAAACCCACATCATGGAATAGAAAACAAATATCACTATCATAGTCCGAATTTCCTCTATAGTCTTTATTTACATTAATTTTGACCTGAGTGCCTATGATAAATATGCAAGTATTATCACGTTCTGTAAATGCAGTAAGAAATCATAATCCTGGGAACATAGCATCCTTACAAGTCAAGGTTTTGTGATTACATACCTCCACACAAACCTTTGACTATGTTTGCTGGTGACGTCTCAATATGAGTGAAAAATTCTCGACGGGACGTAAAACAAACAAACAATCAATAAAACTCTTGACGAATGAAACTATTTGAATTTCGGACTCAAGCTTTCCAATATGTTATATCATAAAAATAAACTGTCCAATGAAATAGTTCCTTTCAAAACAAATTTCGGATTGACACAAAAATGACTGATCTGCATCGTCCAAAGAAAGAAATTTGAAAAAAAATCAACATCACTGCCCTCATTGATGATCAGGGAGCTGCAATTTCAAGTTTAACAGAGAAACGTGATATATTTATTGGAACAAAGACAGGAAGTAGCAAAACAATAACTAATGAATGTGTTTATTGAAACGTCGGTAACGGTTGTACTGGTTCCACTGCATATGCAACAAGAAGTTGAAGAATTTGAAGTACTTGTCATCTTTTTGTTCGCAGCCATACATGTAGTTGTTTATGTCTACCACGTATTTAGAATGAGAAACGCGTTTTGATTGGTTCCAAGTGCATGACTTGGACCCAATGAAATATGGACTCATGAGCCTGAGTTTAGATACCTACATTCGTCAAGGATTTGTTTGGAGGCATGTGCCCACAGAATCTTGACATGTGAGGATGGAAACATATCGCGTCTACAAAATGGGTTCAAAGTTCTAAATAGAGAAGTACAAGAAAAAAACCCACTATAAATAGTCTTCTAAAAGACCCACTCGTATAAAAAGTATCAAATTGACACTAAATCATCCTCTTGTAGTGTAGAATCAAGTTTGTCCATAATATAACCACTGTAACCAGGCTGTGGATACTTTAAAATCATTGCACTGGAATATACAGTGATCTTCAAAACAGCAACACTTATCAATTTAACATATAGGCATCTTTATCCAGGATAGATTCGAGTTTGTTCAAACCATGAGGAATGTTCCTTTCAACAACTTCGAACGCACAGTTTATAGAATAGATCCTCAGTACCCCTGGCTTGTCGTAAGAGGCGACTAAATGGGGCGGTCCTTCGGATGAGACCTCAAAAACCGAGGTCCCGTGTCACAGCAGGTGTGGCACGTAAAAGATCCCTCTCTGCTCAAGGGCCATAAGCGCCGAGCATAGGCCTAAATTTGCAGCCCTTCACCGGCAATGGTGACGTCTCCATATCAGTGAAAGATTCTCGAGCAGGACGTTAAACAATATATAATCAATCAATCAATCGAACACAGTTTAAATGATACAGAGGTGTTCTCACGTAGTGCATATTCAGTTTCCTTCTTGACATGGCCATTGCGGCCCCGGGATTTAATGACTATTGTTTATGTCACAAATATGTTCCGTTTTTATAGATGTACAGATATTGATATTCGGGTGAACGTTGTGTCTGATGGGTCGATTGTTACGGCTTGTTGACTTCTGGTTGCAGAAAATAGTATCTGTCATACACTGTTCTTTGTGTTTCGTCAGGTACACATATGGTAACTTTTTTTATTATGTAACGTCTGACTTTGTCAAGTACTTTGAAGTGTGGCTGTACGTACGTGTCCGTGGTTCAAGTTGGATGCAGCCCTTACGCCAAGAAGGATTCATTTCCGCGGTCCCTTGCCTTTGTCAGTCCCTGTTTCCGATAAATTGTGGATGACGCTTTACACCTGTCTATCATATTGGTATATATATTACAAAACTCCAGAATGTATTTACTCTGTAATATTAAGACATGGGTAAATTCACATTAGATGGGGGCATTAAGTCTGAACCTCCTCATACACGTTGGAGGGTGATAGTAATAATACTGCATTGCCATGCACATATCTTTACATTTCTAATGTTTTTTCCTTTGATATAATTACCAATTTAATGACACACATTCTTCATTAATGCACTGCAATTGTAAACAATGCGCAGAAAAATGTATGAATCTTGATGATATTAACGGTTGCGAATTCCGACAGAAATGAAAATAGAATACATACAAGAAGTAAATTTCAATTTTGAAAATCCGTGAATTTTTATCTTAAATTAAATGTATTTAAGATAAAAATTCATGTATTCATATTTCACTAATTAAATTGAAAATTCATAATAATTTTTTATGCGGTTGATGTGAATGATGGTTTTTGTTTGTTTTACGTCCCGTCAAGAATTTTCCACTCATATTGAGACGTTACCAGCTGTACGTAAAGTACCACGAACTTAGACCTATGCATAGAGCTCAGGGCCGTAGCAGTGAAGGCTCTTTAACTTGCCAACGCCTGCCGCGACACGAGTACTCCATTTTAATGTGACATCCGATTTTTAAATGCTTAGTGTTTGGAGAAAGAGTATTTACGTCTTTGGTTTGACATGGCACGAGTGGGGCGGGGTTTGAACTCACAGCATCACGGTTACTAATCGAACGTTCTATCACTGAACTACCATCTCAAAATGAGTGAAAAATTTTCGACGGGACATAAAACAAACAAACTGAGCTACCTCGACCGTTTCTGTATGACCGTGATTAACGGTGATAAGAGAAATAACCAGTACAACCATGAGAATGATTACATATGTATTAATTTCATATATATAATACGGAAATCTGCGAGGATCAATTCAAACGGGTAAAAATATTTTCAAAGGAGCAATAACGGGAAAAAGGTGTAATAAAGCGAATTAAAGGCGTAACATCGCAAGATAAATGCATTATAACACAAACGAAAGGCGAAATGACGCGATAGAAAAGTTTTAACAGGCGCAATAACGTGGATTTAGAAGGCGTTAAATAACGCGAAAGGAAGACATGATAACGCAAATCAAAGCTGTAATATCGCAAAGAAAAGGGTTTGTTTATTCTTTCGCGTTATTGCGCCTTTGTTTTGCTTTAATACGCCTTCGTTTTGTATTACTACGCATTTGTTTCGAGTTAATACGTCTCTCCTTGTGTTATTATGTTTTGCCTTTGCGTTATAAAGCCTTTAGAAATTTTCTTTGTTTATTAAATAATCCTAATAAGTTTTTGTAATGTGATGTTTCAAGTAATGCAACATTTTTGTTCTTTTTCTTATTATTCCTTTTTTCTTATCTTATTTTCATTTATTTAGTTATTTTATTTTATTTATTAATCTAAAAATTGTAATTTTAAGATGTATCCTAGAAAAGTCATTTTTTAGCAATTGCGCCATTAGTAGAGAAGCCTCTATATGAAGTTGGTTGAACTCTGTATGTCTAAAATGATTAATATTAAAAAAAAAAAAAAAAGTCTTGAAAAGGATAGTACCCCCTTTAAAAAAATAAATAAAAAACAACGTATCACAAATGCTGTTAAGCTAAAAAGTTTCAGAAACATCCTTAGAGTTATTCTATTTATTATACACGGTATGTCCAAGTTTGAATAAAAATTATTTACAATTAATTGATTTTGTACTCGTTTAGATATTGATATTATCAAGATCTATATGACCAGATATGCAATGAGTGAAGTCAATAACTACTATACTGAGCAAAATAAGTTTAGCAATTGTTTTTGCAAAGGTTTCATTTTACAATATTTTTCTCGAATGTTAAATTATGTTTCTCCTTAAAATCAGGACAAATGTTTTTTTTTCTTCTATCTGACACGTAAAAAATGTGCCGTCCAGCGTTGTGACAATTCAACATTACAGTAGGATATGCTCGAATGATCACGGCCTGGGAAGAATTGTCTACTCAAACAACTTTTCGAACACGCTTGTTAAAGAAAACCGGAGAGAAACTGCGAAAATGTCTAATGGGAAACGACCAGAAACGACCAGGTCTCTCTGAAAATGAACGTCAAAGGGCTATAGGGATGCTAACAGCTGGATGCTCACAGAAAGATGTCTCCCAACACTTTAATGTGCATCCGTCCACCATATGCCGTCTTTTGAACCGATTTCGGACCACTGGACACGTTAGTGATCGGCAACGTTCAGGACGTCCACGGAAAACGACTGTTAGACAAGATGGTTTTATTGTTACGACGTCGAGACGTAATCGTTTCATGTCATCTCCTAAAGTTGCAGAAGAGTTACGCCGCGCTACTGGAGTAAGGTTATGTGGACAAAGTGTAAGAAACAGGTTCCGCTCAGCACGTTTGCGCGCTCGAAGACCTCTAACTGCAGTGCCACTAACTCAACGTCATCAACAATCCCGCCTTGCATGAGCGAACACGCATCGTAGCTGGATTCAACGGCAATGAATGAGGTGCTTTTTACCGATGAGTCACGTTTTAACGTTGATTTTGCAGATGGAAGAGTTCGTGTTTGGAGACGCAGAAATGAGCCATATGAGCAAGAAAACATCATCCAACGTGATCGCTACGGCGGCGGAAGTGTTATGGTTTGGGGTGGAATAAGCCAACAGGGTAAAACTGACCTCGTGACAATAAATGGAACATTAAATTCTCAGGGATACTGTAACGAGATCGTCGTTCCTGTTGTTGTTCCCTTCTTGCGTCAAGGAAATGCGACCATTTTCCAGCAAGACAATGCCCGTCCGCACACTGCACAGCATACACAAGGCATTCTCCATCAGAATAATGTTGAGGTATTGAATTGGCCCGCGAGATCGCCGGATTTGTCACATATTGAACACGTTTGGGACATTCTTGGTCGTCGTTTAAGACAACGACATAACGTCAACAACGTTGCCGAACTGACCCTTGCGCTGCAGCAGGAGTGGGAACAGATCACCATGGTTGAGATAAGGAACCTGATAAGGAGCATGAGGCGCCGTTGTATGACTGTTATTGCTGCAAATGGAGGCCATACAAAATACTGAAATTGAATGTGACTTTACGACCCTACCCTTTATCAGTTTAACGTTCTTTTCATGCGTAACGGATCAAGATTTGTCGCTCAAATTGGACCTTTTTTGTTTTGTGATGAGAATCCCATGTATCAATTTCATTATGAATGGTATATATTATTTTCATTACTGTGAGTTTCATTAAATATTTTAAATTGCTAAATTTATTTTGCTTAGTATATTTCACTTCTGTTAAAAGTTACTAAAAATCTGAGCTGCTGAAAGAAAACACAATTGTTATACAGTAGTATATCCGTCAGGTATGGTTTTCGTCTGTAAATCCGCGACCTACGTTAAGTACATTGTTTATATTTTTACCAATAATTACTTCTTTCCGTGAATATTTTCCTATGGTCTGCTTGGTATTACTTTTAGCGGAAAATGTAATGTGGTTCTTTGTCATACTATATCCCGTTACATGTTTAATGTGCAATGTTTATGTAAATCCCATCATCAGTTCTTACCACCACAACGTGTAGTGTTAATATAATGATTGATGACAAAGCATACGTTACGCTATACACCATTCAAAATATGTTGTCAATATTTCCCACAATGTATCTCGATAAACTCTGTCAAAATCTTTCTGGGGGCCTTCGTGGCCGAGTGGTTAAAGCATTGCGCTCAAAATCACAAGTCCTCTCAACTCTAGTCGGCACGGGTTCGAATCCCGCTCGCGTCGATATATGTGAGAAAGTTTGCCAGTTTACTTTCGGAAGGTCGGTGGTCTGTTCCCAGATACATTGTATCTGGGTTCTCTCCTCCACCTACAAAAACTGGACACCACCAGATAACTGAAAAATTGTTGAGTGTGGCGGAAAACAAACAAACAATAAATCAATCAAAAGGTTAGGATGTCTTTTTATTTGGGGGCAAACGACAGATTTCTAATGATATTGATAGCAACTAAAGGCGAGCCAGATATTTATAGTTCCTTTCAAGGGGTCATCAGAGGTCAAGTGCAGAAAAACCAACCTTTCCCATATTGCTAGAATTTAAGAGTGAATGAAACTTTCGCACTAATCATCGCAAAATGAAGTATGTCGTTACTGTGAGTTTTATTTTAATAATAAATACTTTCTATATATCTTGTTTGATCGGGTGATGAAGGTAATTAATATTGCTGAAAAGAAATCATGTAAAATTTTCTGCAATGATTTTTTTTATATTTATATTTTTATGCTTTTGTAATAATATAAACTAGATTTGAGCACTAAATTCTCATATTGTTGACATTTCGTTGCTTTCATGGAACAGCCAATACAACCTTGGATCGTGACGACGCTCCATATTTAGTAAGGGTTACGTGGACAGGTGGTATTAAAATACTGGATCGAACTAGTATGCAACAAGCGTATTCGTTGTCGATGATAAAAGCAATGTCAATTTCAAAAGAAATATAAGAGAAAAAAATATTTAACAATGTGTAGATAATTTCTAAGTCCCCTTCAAAGAAGAGGGGCATATTGCTTTACATCTGTTGGTCATTATGTCAGTACACCACATGTTGTCCGCTCAATATCTTAAGAAGCGTTCATCTGATCGTAATGCTATTTCGTATGTGGGTTGGATATGAGTAGAGGATTCCTATAGATTTTGAGGTCAAATGTCAATTCACTCTGGACATAGGGAGATACTGTCCGCTCAATATCTTGAAAACGCTTTTCTTGATATCAAACTTGGTACTTTGCTCTGGTACATTGTAAGAAGTAAGTAACCTTATTGATTTTGAGTCACATGGTCAAAAGTCAAGGGTCAAACTGAGCATAAGAATATACTGTCAGTTCAATATCTTGAGAACCCTTTGCTTGACAAATATCAAACTTAGTACACTACTACATCCTAGATGACCCCTATTGATTTGGATATCACGTGTTCAAAGGTCAAGGATCAAACTGGACATAGGAAGATACTGTCCACTCAATATCTTGAGAATCTTTTGTTTGACATCAATTTTGGTACACTGGTACATCATTAGAATTAGATGACCTCTATCAATTTTGAATTCATATGATCAAACTGGACATATCAATATATTGTCTATCTTAAGAATCATTTGCTTGACTGACACCAAACTAAATACACGGGCACATCCTAAGGAATAGATGACCTATATTGATATTTAGATCACATGGTTAAGGGTCAGTCCTTAATGGACATAGGAAGATATTATCCGCTAAATATCTTGAATAGTTTTGGCACTACTATCAATTAAATGATGCAAATGTATAATCTTTTTTCAAGTTTGCACCACAGGGGGCATGCATGCATGTTTTACAAACATTTCTTATTTATTGATAGAATTGATAATTCATTTATTTCTGGATTAAGGATTGTGGTCTCTGCACATATTTACGACAAAATAAAGATAACCTTGAAAAAGTCTTTTTTCCGGAAAAAAAAAAATTCGACATTTTTTTTCAATCAACATACGTGATATAGGCGAGTTGTCAGTTCGGTAATTTTTGAATCGTCTAATGCACAAAAATGCAAATTTGTAGTATGTTATACATGGTCCCTCACTTTAGTATGAGCGAAATTATAAGACAATGGTAATTAATAATAGATTATTGAGATTTTTGAGCTGTAAAGAATCAGGGATTGGAGACGAGAAAGAAGATTGATTGATTAAATATTGTTTAACGTCCCGCTCGAGAATTTTTCACTCATATGGAGACGTCACCATTGCCGGTGAAGGGCTGCAAATTTAGGCCTATGCTCGGCGCTCATGGCCTTTGAGCAGGAAGGGATCTTTTACGTGCCACACCTGCTGTGACACGGGACCTCGGGTTTTCGGTCTCATCCGAAGGACCGCCCCATTTAGTCGCCTCTTACGACAAGCAAGGTGTACTGAGAATCTATTCTAAAAACCCGGATCCCCACGGGGCACGAGAAAGTAAAAGTTAGAGAGGTAACCATATGGTTTGAAGTTCATGAGGTTCAAAAAACGTGATATCATGAATTTTCGTCGTATCACTCGAATTCCGAATTACCGATAGGTTTCAACATTTGTACTATACCATGTAATTGTCAGAGGTCACTTAAATTCCAATTATGACGTTCATCGTCGGAAACCCACGGTTGATTACGCGTCCTTCCTCTCTCCATCACCCGTGGGGCCATTCATTCCTTCTAGCGCGGTCTCATGAATATCTTAAAAATATCGTCCAATCAAAGTAATCGTTTTAGTAGTGGACCTCTTCTGCTTTTAAAGGTAGCATTACCTTAATTTCGCAATCAAAACAATACGGCTTTTTGGTTTGTACACTAAAAAGGCGCTAAAAGAGTCTTTTTGAATAGAAAAATAACTAAGGGTTTCCCACGAGCCACCAATCAAAATTGTTTTCATGAAAACGAGCTAGTAGGAATCAATGCCCCCACGGGTGATGGAAAGGGGACCGACGCGTACTCAAGAAAAGCGATCTTAAAGATGAAGACAAAAATATACAGATTCATTGCGACACAAGAACTTTTCGTCACAGTAAGCGTACGATTGCATTCTTTGAAGGGAAAAAAAAACAAAGGCTAAGTTCCTCTAGAATCGTTTGAGCGAAACAATTACAGGGTCTCCGCATTTCCGCATGGAACATTTCCCCTGAGTTTAAACAACTCTTTTGCTAGTGTCGGCGATGTTGAACCTACAAATGATACCTGTCCTGGTGTAGTTCTTCTAAATGGAAGCTGCAGCGATTTAAATTTGTATTATGCAGTGCACACATTAATCAAAACTCCAAAGACTTTTAGAGTAAATCAGTCTAATGTTCAAGCATAATCAATCTGCATACCTTAACACTAGGGATGCTAAGGGTACACTTTCATTACTTTCTATCATCATCAAATTCCTGAACGTTCAGCAATGATAGATTAAAAGATCTGTATATCATTGATTCTGACAACTCACACCACAAGGTGAAATTATACGCTAATTATTAGGTTTGTCACCGTATCATTGTTGGTGTTAATTGACTCGCCTCCGGTCTGTGGCACTATATAGAGCGGTTGTAAGCAGAGATTTAAACAGCTTTCTAATATCCATTTAGGGCATGCTACGTTCATGGAATAAAAATTGATGCAAAATAATTCGATTGGGTTCAGTTTTTGAGTGTAACAGACACACAGCGTATATATAGGTATATTTAAGTTTCTAATGTTTTTACCTTTAACATCTTTACCAAATGTAATGATAGGTATTTGCTCACAAATGTGTGGGATAGGTCCTCAGCACCCCCTGCTTCTCGGGCGCAAAATCTCTCTCTCTCTCTCTCTCTCTCTCTCTCTCTCTCTCTCTCTCTCTCTCTCTCCCTCTCTCTCTCTCTCATATATATATATATATATATATATATATATATATAAAAAGCACTAAGGATGACTAAACGACACGAACAATCAAAATTGTCAAATTTTCGGGACACCCAGTCCCTTCTTCAGGACAAACTACAGATATATTACATTAAGAAAACATAAAAGAAAAAATAGCACTAAATCTAAAACTACAAATAAAACGAAACTAAACTTTCAAAAAACTACATTTTGGAGTTGATTAGAGAACAGTTTAATGATAAGGTTTATATGTCCGGTCAGTCGGGTGTACTGAGTATGACTGTCCGATTCACACCTAATACGGCTAATTAGGCTAATTTAAAATCCATGTTCGAACTAATAACTAGAGAATTAGAACAAAGGGTGTTAACTCGTACGGGATTGGGGTTGATTAAGCTGATTATGGTAAAGAACATGAATTTTAAAATATGGAATTTAAAATTTAAAAAGGGGGAGGGGAAAAATAGAAGGCTTAAAAGGGAATCAAAGAAAGAAACAAACACTAAAAAAAGGCTGACAGTGTTACAACTTTTATGGAGAAACAGGTGATGGCTTATGAGGCGTTCATCTTAAGGAAGTCATTTTGTTTGTTCAAGCCATTCAAACAAAATGACTTCCTTAAGATGAACGCCTCATAAGCCATCACCTGTTTCTCCATAAAAGTTGTAACACTGTCAGCCTTTTTTTAGTGTTTGTTTCTTTCTTTGATTCCCTTTTAAGCCTTCTATTTTTCCCCTCCCCCTTTTTAAATTTTAAATTCCATATTTTAAAATTCATGTTCTTTACCATAATCAGCTTAATCAACCCCAATCCCGTACGAGTTAACACCCTTTGTTCTAATTCTCTAGTTATTAGTTCGAACATGGATTTTAAATTAGCCTAATTAGCCGTATTAGGTGTGAATCGGACAGTCATACTCAGTACACCCGACTGACCGGACATATAAACCTTATCATTAAACTGTTCTCTAATCAACTCCAAAATGTAGTTTTTTGAAAGTTTAGTTTCGTTTTATTTGTAGTTTTAGATTTAGTGCTATTTTTTCTTTTATGTTTTCTTAATGTAATATATCTGTAGTTTGTCCTGAAGAAGGGACTGGGTGTCCCGAAAATTTGACAATTTTGATTGTTCGTGTCGTTTAGTCATCCTTAGTGCTTTTTATATTCGATTTCGTGACTAAGTATCTACTCGTTAGATCCGACACTTTAGGATTTCTAGTGTTGTTGGTTTCCTAGTGCTTTTATATATATATATATATATATATATATATATATATATATATATATATATAAGTTTATTTTCAATAAAAAGCGCGTGCCTTTTGATGCATCTGTTACTACTCGGCATGTGTTGGAAACAGTCACCGAGACTACCGTTAAACATATTTAATATAACGGTTTCTGTGAAAATGACGTATATTGGACTAAGGGGGCTTCAGTGATTGAACGCATTTCTGGAGAGCGGCCACTCACATAAACTGTTGACGTCGCACGATTCGTACACTGTACACGGCAATACCTTGGTAAATGTAAGAGAGCGTGTCTCACCCCTGTGTCCATGCTCTCTGGAATACGCCAGTGTGTATTGTAGACATCAAAGTGTAGAGGACTTAACACAATCTACTCCTGTAAATTTCAACATTTCATATCATAACAGTACAGACATAATCAAGCTAACAACAGGAATCGAACCTGTTCCTCAGTTGTTCAGAATCGAAAGCATGCACCAGTTGTTTGTTGGCATATATTAGAACTGGTATTACACAAAACAATATCAAATCATGGGTTCAAGACATCAGTGAAAAGCCTACATTTCATAAAATAAGTAAACAACTGGTATAGTCCATAAAAATAAATGCAGAGGAAATTCAAGTTGATTTTCAAAGTTTGAAAAAATAATTCATGTAAATCGACCTTTACAAAAATAAAAACCAAGCTAATTCCATACTTAACTATGACTAAGTAGGAACAACTATTGTTGTTACACTGTGTGAATAATGTAACTTGCAGTGTGTACATACGATGGAACTGCCCGTGGACAACCATTAAAGGGTAAATGGTGTAAAACAACAGCTGTAAACACAGCATCTCGCATTTCTGTATACTGAGTCCTGTCAATTTATGGTCATATATTGAAAATGACTAAAAAAAAAAAAAAGCCATGACAGTCCCTTTTACATGTATTTGTATCCCCTCTAATTACTATTGATTCCGTCATCTTGCATTTCAGTCGACGGAAGAATCCATTAAACAGTGCGTGTTTGTCCTTCGTGTTTGCACTTCGGAAGGTCTCGGGAACCAGGCTCTTTTTCAGACGATAGAATACTTAGATAGGTGTAAATTATGAAGTTCACACACACACAGAGAGAGAGAGAGGGAGAGAGAGAGAGAGAGAGAGAGAGAGAGAGAGAGAGAGAGAGAACTAAATTCAGTATAAATTAGCGGTTCGTTTAACTTGTTCCATTGAAGAGTCATGATTATACCAGGAGATGTGAAGCTTGATAACGAGGGTAGCTGTCGCTAGCATTTTATTAGAATGTAGGTAAAAAATGTTTTGAAATTGAATGAATTTTGGATAATAAGGCCCATCGTGTCAGCTTAAACACAAAGAATGGCGAGTAAAAATTGAAACTTTTTGAAATGACTACACCTAAAATCTATCAAAGTGTGAATACTGGCTCATTGGCAAATTATAAAATTCAAGAAAATCTAATTGACACTATTTTTACTTTAAAATCGGTACACATAACATGCATTTTTAACCCTGAAACTATTGAAAAATGTCGCCTGTATTTAAGTAATTTACGTTACACGCCTTATATAGTATACACTACGGCTGAAAGTTTTACTATATTCTATGTTTTAGGTTTAAAACTATATTGAGTCACCATTTTATTCATAACATCGGATGAAAATGGAAGCGAGCATCAACAGAAAATTATTTCCTTTGAAGACACAGCCAGTCTAATAGTACATAGTATTTATAAGAAAACAATCAACGTTCCTTCCAGTGTTATATCTCACGGTTTTATCAAGTCCATTGATCATCATAATCACAAAACCTTAAGGTTAATTCATGGGCCACGTGGAGGTAACAAACAGTTGATTTCATTGTGTATAACTGTCAAGTGCATCGTTGTCTGTAATCTACGGTCTTATTTTTCATTTCAACTAGAATGCTCTAATGCTTCATATACATTAACAGATGATCTTTGACCTTCAACAGAGGGCATTTTGTTTGTGAACCAGGGTGACATCACCTATATGTATGCGAGGGTCCTATGATACCGCGGTACTTAACGATTTCGATTCGTTTTGATATCTGTCGGCTTGATTTCACTCATTTGTTAATATTTTGTAAATATCTTATATACTGTTGTTTTTATTCATATCAATAAACAAACAGATATAAATGCAACTGCTTGTCTACAAATGGTCGATTGTGAGGCCTTATCTGTAGACATTAAAAATCAAGGGTTCTAAGATACCGCTATATTTGCAAAGAAGCAGCGAATGGCGGTCTAATCTTGCTGCTGTTGTGAAATAAGTCGTTATTTTGTGAAATGTAAATCGGGGTAAAGTTGATAAAAGAATAAATAAAATTCAGCAATTTTAATGCAATGCAATTAAATGTTCCAGAATGTAGAAGCACAAAAATTAAGAAAAGTGATTTTAAAAAATACTGAATCTTCACTCGTTATAAATTCAAAGACCGTATTTTCCAAAATTCTGAACATTTTTACTTTTTCAGTTGAGACAAGTATTGTGTGCATTAGTTGTCTATTATCTATTAATATCTCGCCGATAGATGACGCGGTTAATTTATGACACATATTAAAGCGAAATATCTCGGTACCGTAGGACCCGCGGTATCATAGGAGGGGAGTATCCTGCCTGACTTTTAATTCTGTTGATCGCAGTGGCACGTATTTTGAGATATATGAAAATGAAAAGGAGCAATATGATATCCTTCCACATTCAGTAATCTACCAGATTTCTAGATCGGTAGAATTAACTGCTAGTAACCAGCTACTAGTAACAAGCTACTTAATAAGAGGAAAATTAGCTACTAGTAACCAGTTACTAGTACCAAGCTACTTAAGTAAAAAAATAGTTAACTACTAGTAGCCAGCTACTACAAGGTGTAAAGGTTTTATTTACCGATAGCCAGCTACAGGACAAAGGTGACTGGGTTTTAATGTCAGTATCTCTCAAATTTAACTGTATGGCGAGGGGTCATAAAAAATTCCAAAATCTCATGTTCAATTTTCCCAGGTACTTAACCTTTCCAATTAAATACGAATAGATTTTTCAAGCGGAGCGTTTCCTTTGAAGATTACACGGATTGGAATCAGACCCTCATGAAATTGATATCCTACCCATATTCAGATATCAATCTCTTAAACATTGTGATTCGAGTTACACAGAATACTTTTTAATCTTATTTATTTATTTTATTTTATTTTTGTTTTGGTTTGTTGGTTTTTTTTAAAAATATTTTGTTACAAAATATTTGATCTTAGATTCATGCTATATTCACCTTTGGAAAAGAAACATATTGCTAATGGCTAATATGTTCAGCTTACTATAGTATGCGCTGATACACATATACAAATTCCCTCTTTAAGTATTACGCAAAGAATAAAGTATACTGTCATACCCGAGAAGTTCTCGTATTCAAAATTTTCATTGTAATTTTTGTACAATGCATAAATCAAATTGTTTCTAGTATATGCTGCAATTTACGTTTTGATGAAAAAATGTCTTGAAAAAACCAGGTATGGAAATTACATACTTTTTTTTATTATTATTTTTACGTTGTTATTTTTAGATGTACTGTATGGTGATGACGTTAAATTAAATAAATTTGCTATATTTTCATTACTAGGCTGTCATTTAAATGTTTATTCAACATGTTTAGTTGTAATATTGTACACTTTCAATAGATAACCTTCTAGTTGCTTCAGTAATGATATATATGAATGTTTATATGTTCTTTTTTTCTAGATAAAAGAATCGTCGATTATACTTACATAAAGCTTCGGCACAGGTATCTTTCTTATTGTCTCTGCTGTGACCTTTCTGTGACCTTTCATCCTCTCAATGTACCTAATTTCGGTGTGCGAAGTCGATATTTTTGAGAAAGTAATTAAGGGTAATGTTTGTGCCAAAGGCATTCGCACCCATTTAATTACCTGAACTAACAAACAAGATAAACACATACGCAATCGGAGGTGTATCTCTTCTAATATTCCAAAGTTCATTTTACGTCATATTTCTATATCGTTTTTTAATTTGATTTTGTTGATGTCTGAGCTCAAAGATAACAAGGATGTGTTAGGATGAGTGTTAATTTATTGTCTCTAATTTCAACGAACCTCTGTTTGTTTTCACAAATTACTATATATAGACATATTCGTAAGTTTTATTTTGGACTTTGCGGATTTTACATTGAAGTGGGTGTCATCGTGTAATTGAAACAAATATTACATGCATAATCTAATATGTTGACAGGGCTACTGTTAGAGCGAGTGCAGCCACATGTACATATGAGCGGATCCAGAAATTTTATCCATGAAAGTGGATTCCATTCCATGCATTTTTATGGGGTCCAGCTGAAACTGTGGGCTAATATGTACATATAGTATTTTGAGACAATATTCAAATATATTCATTTTCTACTTAGCTCAGTGTTGGCAGATTTGGACCCTATATACCTAGCTAGATATGCGTGCTTACATAGCCTCTAATAATGGAATTAAGATATCTGATTTAAAAGAAAACGGGGAAAATCTGTAGTCTACAGCAAATGGCACAATAGGATAAACAGAAATCATCAAAATGTCATAGCGACGCGATGATTATCCTAAAAAGTTATTAAATAACCCGCATGTAGCAATGGCACATCGTGATTTAACACGATAATTAAATATTTCAACATGTTTGAGCCCATTTTAGCTCACCTGAACTGAAAGCTCAAGTGGGTTTTTCTTATCACCCTTTGTCCGTTGTTTGTCTGTAAGCTTTTTCCATTTTCGAATTCCTCTCCAGAACCATTAGACCAATTTTAACCAAACTTAGCAATAAACAAACTTGGGTGAAGGTGTTTCAAGTTTGTTCAAATAAAGGGCCATGTCCCTTCAAATGGGAGATAATCACAAAAATGCCAAAATAGGGTAGGACATTTAAAAATCTTCTCAAGAACCACTTGCCCAGAAAGTTTAAATTTACACGGCAGCTTTGAGACATAGTGCAGATTCCAGTTTGTTAAAATCATGGCCCCCTGTGGTAGGATGGAGCCACAATAGGGGATCAAAGTTGTACTTAAAATAAATAAGGGAAATCTTTAAAGGGACATGGGTACGATTTGAGATGAAAATTTTCTAATTTTATTCTTCCATTTTTAATGTTTACAATGTTTAACTAAGGTATTTCTAATGGTCGACCAAAATTTAAATGTCAGTTGTTGAGTTAAAAGTGAGATACAGCACTCACAATTCTTCGTTAATAGCAAGTGTCTTGTTTTTGTTTACATATAGCTTGCTGAATAGAAAATAACGTGTTTAAAACAAAATGAGATTTGACAAACACAAGAAACGATTTACTTGTTTCAGAATTAACTTGTAAATTGAAAAAAAACCTTATTTAATCGAAACTTTTACTAGTATATTTAACTTAGTATGTACACAAAAACATGGCGCGAACATTGCTTACATAATAAACAATTGTGAGCTCTCAGGTAACTCAACAATTGACATTAAAATATTTGCTGACCAAACTTATTTACATGAAAGCTTCCTGACATAGTGCAGATTCAAGTTTGTTGTTGGCCTCTGGGGGGTAGGATGGGGCTATATTAAAGTATCAAAGTTTAATATGCGAATATATAGGAAGAATATTTAAAACTTTTCTCACCAACCACTGGGCCAGGAAGGTTCAAATTAACATGAAAGTTTCCTGACACAGAGAAGGTCCACATTTGTGGAATTCATGGTCCTCGGGGCTAGGGTTGGGCCACAATAGGGGATCAATGTTTAACATGTGAATGTATAGGGGAATATTCAAGAATGTTTTCAGGAACCACTGGGCCAGGAAAGTTCAAATTTACAAGAAAGCTTCCTGATATAGTGCAGATTCAAGTATATTACAATCATAGCCCCCAAGGTTAAGATTGGGTTACAATAAGGGATCAAAGTTTTACATTCGCATATATAGGGAAAATATTTAATCATATTCTCAAACACCACTGGACAAGGAACGTGGAAATTTACATTAAAAGTTCCTGAAACAATTGTGCAATTCACTTTCCCCGGTGGTAGGGTGTGGCCACAATAGGGAATCATAGTATTATATACTGATATATTGGGATATCTCTTGAAATATTTAAGATAGGGTTTTCGTATTTTGTATATACATTCTTTACGGAAAGAACTTCCATGTGATGCAATGATGTGTGATCATTTGACGGTTGTTGTGGGCATTTGACTTCCTTTTAATAAAAATTGCCCTATTTAATATCTTCTGAAGCTTTTAAGGTAGATCTTTCATATTTTGTAAAAATCTTTCTTACGGCTAGATCGTTCATCTAAAATCATGAACTTTGACCTTGTGACCTTGAACCCAGACTTAATAAAATACAAGACTGGCGTTCATTTTGTAATTTGTGACGTCATATTAGCTGCGAAACCATGTAATTATCAACAACAACAGAAACGTATGAAGATATAAGAAGCTTGTCTGGAATAAAAAAAAAAAAAAAACGTTTGTGGTACTTTATAAACTTTTCATTTGTTTTACCTACAGGTTTGTCCATTAAGTATACCGCTGTGACAGCGACAAATTTTCAGAAGCTTCAATGGTTATACCCCTCATTTTTCAGTCGTTGAAGAGGAAATCACATGATTCAAATGTATAATCATTGGAGTGAGTTCGTCGCGTCGCTCTGCGTTAATTGAACTCAAAATACCTTGTTTTAGGTATCTTTGGAAAGTTGATAATTTTTTTACTCAAATATATTGCAAATTAAATTACATTGCGGAATTATTATAAATTCAATATCTTACAGTTCCATGTAGCGGTATATTTCGAAAATCGTTCGATTCTTTCATTAGTTCTTATATATGTACGCTAAAACTTTACATTTTTGAATGCGAGATAAATCACACATTAGGGTTAATTTGAATTGAAATTAATCAAAGATGCATCAAAAGTAGGAACAGTATGCGCTATGATATAATTAAACAATGTTGTTATGAATCAATATCAAAACAAAATTGAGTGGCATCTGCATTATTTGAAAACATACCAATTTATCAGACTGTACTATGAACAAACATAGGCCCGTTCTGAAATATTAAGTAAATTCGTAAAAGCTATCCATCATTCTCTGTCCTCTCTATAATGGCTTTGTTTGTAAATGTACTGTTGTAGTTTTTATTCATAATTATGCATATGTTATATATTTGTGAAAATTCTTATGTAAATGTGTATTTTCTCAATACTATTGTACTATTGGTAAAGAGAAATAAAGAAAGTTAAAGAGAAGGGATATCGGCTTGGGTAGCTCAGTGGTTGGAGCAACAGACCAGTGATGCAGGGGTCTGGGGTTCGATTCCCGGTCCAGCCACGAGTTTTCTTCTTTCAATAAATTGTGATTATCCGTAGGCAATTGTACCGTAAAGGTCGGTTTACACAGCTGTATAAACCTTGCTGTATACAGCAAAATTCTGCTTTCGCGAATTTTTCAAACTCAACTCGGCTAACATTTACAAGTATACATGCAAGTTCAATAACCTTACGGTATACGATATTGTATTCAGTAGATTAATTATCAACACAAGCCAAAATGTAACGAGTTGTCTAGTTATTCCATTCGTTTAACAGTGTGATTTTTGTTCCAGAGTTTGTTTGGTTCGTTGAATTATTTATTCAGCGAAATCCCACCCCAAATCCCGTTCTGAAGAAGGGATTGGTTGATTGATTGATTGTTGTTTTTCGCCACACTCAACAATTTTTCAGTTATCTGGGGGCGTCCAGATTTTGAAGGTAGTAGAGAGAACCCAGATACAATGTACCCGGGAAGATACCACCGATCTTCCGAAAGTAAACTGGCAAACTTTCTCACATATATCGGCGCGAGCGAGAATCGAACCCGCACCGATTAAAGGTGAGAGGCTTTGTAATTTTGAGCGCAATGCTCTAACCACGGAGGCCCCTCTGAAGAAGGGACAGATTGTCTCTAAAATAATTTGAAAATACTGTTCGTGTCGTTGGTCTTTCTTATATAGACAGAGAGAGAAATAATTTTCAAATTATCACGTTTTTTTTTTTTCAGGAACACTTTTCCTGTTATATAAATATCCCGTTAAAACGCCACAATCCGCCAATTCTGTTTTCATACAAATGCCTATATTAGAGTGTCAATGTATCAAATGATATATTCCACTGGACTGATCAATGAATTTCACTCAGACGTTGAGAATAATTAAGAAAGCTAACGCGCTCCATGAAGTGTGCCGACGTGAAGCGTCGCAGTTTATGACCTCATATGTATTTTCAGAAATTATATTCATGCGGAAATGTCTATCATTACAATTTGTAAAGATATCGAATGCAAAAACATTTGAAATGTATACTTAAATATATGACAAGATATCTCGACATTTTGAAACATTTGTCGACAGAGAAAGGATAAACCCCACTGTGGAATCTTATTCAATGAGATTACTTTGTTCGTGCTTGTGAGAAAATGAGGTTTTTTTTATCTGCACGTTGCCCTTCAATAGTTTGAATCCTGCAACCTGATCTTGTAAATTTCTGTTGGTTAAAAACGTTACGAAACAACCAATATCTTGCTTGGGTTTCGTGCTGTCATCTTCGTCTACAGTCTTCGAGTTATTTACATTGCCAAAAAAAAAAAGCTCATTTGTCAAGAAGTCTTCTAATTTAAACTTCTTTCAACTAAATTCACTGAGTTCTGTATTATAAATCCTTTCTGTTGTTGTAGTTTGACAACATGACGTTTATTCAATTTAATGACAGTTCTTATTGGGTTTCGTCCTCTGAATCTAGAAATTAATAATTGTTTTGATCATCGAATTATTGATAAGGAAGACAAATGACTGATGAAATAACATGACCATCATGTTACAGCATGTTGAGCAATTGAACTACAGCACGGTACTGGGACACCGAAATCTTGATTATCTTAAACAGATGCTAAAGGTTTCTTTCTATATTCCTTCGCAATTGATTCCCTACACTGATGTGAGGTACCCAGTATTAGATCTTGTATTGATGAAATTCAAGATGATAAAGAAATTGCAAAACACACTTAAAACAGATTCTTGGGCCCGTTTTACAAAAGGTCGTAAGTTTTAAAGTTAGTCGTAAGACATAACTTACGATGTACGGCCGTTTTACAAAGATTTAGGATTTGCGACTTATGATGAAATTCGGTCGTAAGTCTACGACCGCCCGGGGACGACCCTATGTCCTAAGGTTTGTAGTAAGTGCTCCATAAAATCTTTGTTACTATGGTTATTAAAATCATTCAACATGGCTGCATTTCTAACATACTATATCATCGATCAATCTCATAAAAAACGGGTATTTCGGGATAAATAATGAATTCGCTGGACTACCTAAATGTTGAGGTAGTCGAAGAGAGGTATCGTTTGTCTAAGTGGTAGATCCAATGATCTACGTGCTAACAGATTTAGTGCGGGGAGATATAGAACATTCTACGAACAGAAGCAGTTTTTAAAGCTCCACCAGTTGTCATTCAAGTACATACCGTGATTTATTATTGTCTATGTACACATACAAATCTGTCTTGCCACTTTATTACATTGCGTCACTTCTTCTGATAATATAACCTCGTCACACGTAAAGTGGTTACGTACTCGTATATTTCCATCAGTGCGCGGATTCAACAAAAGTGACGGGTGTGTGTCAAAGATCCATTGCATTTACGTATTTCAATATAAACCATACCTTTTTCCACTGACTATTTCAAGCATTTTAAAAATATATATGCACGTCATATTAGACTTATTTCAACACACCCCTTCCCACATACTGCATACTGCATGTCCATACTTGTACATAAAACTCCATACCTACGGTGCTATACATTGCCTTGGTAGATTTATACTTTATACTAATTACATGTACATGAAAAAGAAACGGTACTGCATTTTTTTTTCCAAATAGAATTGTGAGTAAATTTATTAATACCTTATAACCTTTCTCCAGTCTGCCCTATCCCCGCCCCAGTAGCTATTAATGAACTGCAACGATTAATTTCTAACTGACGAAGGGAAGTAGAAAGTGTGATAGAGAAACATACTTGTACATGAATATAGTAAATATATTACGTCTCTCTCTCTCTCTCTCTCTCTCTCTCTCTCTCTCTCTCTCTCTCCGCACACTTTTAGCACAATGGTCATTTTTAATTCATTTTCACATGGAAATGAAGAGATATTGAGCGACTGCTCCAACACCCATTATTTTGCTAGCATGATAGTGCCGAGTTTCGCGCGGTATTCATTTTCACAACCTCATGCACTGAAGAGTTCCGATACGACTTGCGACAAAAGAAGTACGATTTACGATTACGATACGTTTTGTAAAACGGTCCTACGATATACCATAAGTTCTTCAGTTTTATGACTTAGGACTTGAGATTTGCGACTTTTTGTAAAACGCAGCCCTGATTGTCCTTGAAAAGATTTTCAATTACTTTAATATTTTTAATATATCTTCGTTAAAGGTGCATTATCATTTAATTGAATCAAGATTGCTTATGTGGCAAGTTTGGCTCAGATTCTTATACAGCCCCTGAAGTTGAAAATATTTAAAATTAACAGTAGACGACGAACATACAATTGAAAATATGTCAAATTAGCAGTAGACGACAAACATACAATTGAAATTATGTAAATTTAACAGTAGATGACGGGCATACTATGTTCATGTAAAAATAAAATAATAGACATGTATACACGTGTAAAAATCAACTGTCGATACAAAAACACGCGGTACAAATTCTAAGAAAAACAATGTCAGCTCAACGGCATCCCCAAGCATATAAATGTATTTTCATCATTTGAAATATGCATTATATATCAATGTGCTTAGAGACTTAAAAATCAATCTCGTGAAGAAATTTAATTCTGTATAAATCTTGTTAGAAATAGTATCAACATATCTGAATTAAATAACTGCTTCATTGATTTTGTATGAAATTATATTTTTTGAAATTTGATACAGATTTAGTCAATAGACGACTAACATATGATTAGTTTCTCGTAAATTGAATCATTGTTCTAGAAAATATTATAAAAATATATGACCATTTATTGTCAAATACAAGCCTTCTTAACGCAAAGGTTACGCGTGTCTAATACCACTGTGAGCGTGTGATCATCCACGCACTCTGATAATAAGAAGTCGCCTGCAGACATTGGGACCTCTCCATCCATGTTTTTTTTTTAATTTCCTTTTGAATTTTGCTTAGAATATCAATAAATAATTGACCAAGGGTGTGTTTGTCGTTCTCCGTTATTTCTTCCATTGTTCCACACTTTGTAATAGTACTCTCCCCTTATGGATCTTGTTAATGGGCGAACTGTGGATTAATTATTTTTCGTTGAATGCCAAAGTGGTTGTTTTCGCGTTTGTCTCCATCCAATAAATCAAGTAAGCAACAGAGTATGGAACGTATAGGTTATTCACTGATTATCGGGAATCATTCCCGCTAGCAGTGTTTGTGCAGATGATGACCGCATGAGCTTGGTCCGGTTTGCTGCACTGAGACCGAATGCTGGATTATTTTCCGTTCTCATTTCAGATACACAATATCATTACAGATTTCCAATTTTATATGCTTTAATGTATATCCACTCACTTTATTGCATAAATATATGCGTTCTGTTATTTGGATTTTTGTTTTTGTTTTGGGGTTTTGTTTTTTTTTTTGGGGGGGGGGGGGTAGTTGTCGGTGACTGTAGATGAAGTTACAGTACTCTCTGCTCGTGAAAGGCCCAGGTACACACTATATAATTTATAGGGAAAATATCAAAATCGGTAATGATTATTCATAATGGGAAAGCCCAAAAGATTATCTATTAACATAACCATTCATTTTGATAAACCTGCAAAATCTGATGCAACCCCAATACATATCTATTCTTACATGCATAGCTTCGCTATCCAGCAAACGTACATGTAGTATGCTTAAGAATCAGATATTCTGCAAGATATATGGATTTATATGCTGCATGACTCTGGGTTAGTGACCGAAATAGTACCGGAAATAGTGCATATAAATAATGACTGTGTATGTGCGTTAACTGTGATTGTGCAGCCTTGCGACAAAAGTACAATAAAAACAAATCACTATGGCGTGTCAAACATTGCAATACTGATCTCTTCCATTTGTATTGTATGTCTTTTCATTCCTATTGTATAATTCTCAAATTCTATTCTATATCTTCCATCTGTATTGTATAATTTTTTATGATGTATTATCTTTTATTTGTATTCTATAATCATTTATTTGTATTGTAAAAAAAAATCAGTTGTATTGTATAATTTTTCATTTGTATTGCATCCGAGGACTTGTTTAATTTGGTTTGTTGCAGAGCATTATTGGTATAATCTTAAGTTAGCGTTTATCGTATTTGATAATCCGCGAGGTGTTCACCATGCTTTACACGAGGTTAAGTTGTGGAGTTTGCAAGAGAGTACACCCACCGCATTTCCTAAATGCAGTGCTCTAAAAATTAAATTTATCGCTTTTATGTACCTATTGCGAATAATTTCCCAGCTTATTAATCCCATGTTTAACAAGTGGCATATACAAATTATGTACAAAGATATAAAATCACAGATACGTGCTAATGGTGTATCATCCAAATATTTTAACTGCAATGTGGTGTTTGCCAAGGAGAACACTTATCCCCATTTTCGTTCTCATTATACATAAGATTTGGAAGATTATTTGAAAGACAGAAATGTCATTGGTCTTATATAATTACTGAGGGTATTGAAGAAAAAATATGTTTGTATATGAAAATGTTCATCTCATTTTATGCAGATGATACAGTTATTCTAACTGACTGTAAATGATTTACAGTTAGCGTTGAACGAATTTAATAGTTATTGTAAACTATGGAAGCTTACTTTCAACATTAGTAAAACAAAAATTGTAATATTTTCCAAAGGTCGACAAACAAAATGTGTCGTCACTTACAATGGTTTATATGTTGAAACAATCAATGAGTTCATTTATTAAGAGTCATTTTTTCACGATCTGGTTCATTTTGTAAAGCAAATTAAATAAAGGCACAGAAAACTATATTTGGAGTTAAAAGGAAACCAAGATTGTTTGATTTACCATTTGATTGACAGTCGCCGGATAGCTGAAAAATTGCTCAGGCGACTATAAATAAAAAAAACAAACAAACAAAAAAAACCATTTGATTGTCAGTTAGATTTATTAAAGATATCCTTTATACACTGCATATAATAATTTTTACTAGAATTCCTTACTGGACAAAACTTATAAACAGCAATGATAACAAACTGAGTAAAGTTATTTTTTATCTCGGTACAAGCACAATAAAAACAAACATATAATGGTTTACATTTACTTGGCGTTTATGGGCACGGTTGATAATACAAGTTCTGGCGGCCAAAACAGCGGGTAGGCCCAGGCAACACAATCTCAATAACATTCAACGTTTCAATTCAAATTCATACAACTATATGTGACCTTGACCCTGGGAGATGTAGAAGTCAAGGTCAAACAATAAAAGGATTAACAATAGTCTTAAATATCCATGACCCTGTGAGCTGCAGAAATCAAGGTAAAATGAATCAAGTGTCAAAATATTTACACGATATTCAACTGTGGCCCTGGGTGGTGCAGTAGTCCAAAAACAGACTAATAGCAAATTAGAATTCAAATGATGTATGCCGCTCAGTTTGTCACAACACCCCGTAAGTAACTGCTTTGACACAGTATTTAAACATGGGGGCTCCGCCACTGACTGTTGGTGGTGGTGGAGGGGCGGGGTGGGGGGTGGGGGGCTGAGCGGTGTGAACAGCCGTGTCCCTAATTAACCTTCCAATAGTGCATACTTATTGTGGTGGATAGAATTATGTCTGGTTACCTATATTACTTCCAAGCCCCCCCCCCCCCCCCCCCCCCCGAATTGTAATTGGACGTTACACGTGGACGACCCGACCTTGGGCGATCAGCAGTGGTGCCAGTTTGTTGTAGACGATGTCGCAAGTCATACACAGTACGACGCCTGCATCCCATTGCTGTTGCGATGTCAATAACTGATCGCCCCGCTTGCAACATGCCAAGGGCACGTTCACGTTGCACATTTGACAATTGCGGCATTTCAAGTACTGTTACAAATGTGGCTTAAAAGTGTTTTTTTTAATGTTTGAGGCCATAGCAAACATGTGCAAATGAATCCAACTTCGATGTGGAGTTCACAACATTGAATGCACGTGCAAAACCTGATTTGGCACGAAAGGCACAAGAAATGGATGGCTATGAGTGGGTTTGGCTAACGGTTTTCCACAGTCGACAGATAGGGATCCCATGTTGACTACACAGGTGTATCATCAGGGGGAAAGTATTCAATATTTTACAAAATTAATTTTGTGAAGTTTCTTTTTTGACTCAGTGTATATAGGATGTTGCCTAGTTTGGATAGATGTACCCAGTCCTTAATAAACAATTGTGTATGATTTGTAATGCCCGGGTAGTGAATGATTGACCACCCAGCCTGCATTACTTTATTTGTTAAGAAGGAGTTGAACCTCCTCCTAGTCTTATCCATAGCTTTAATCTGTCGCGGTAGCTCAGTGGTTAGAGCGTTCGCTTCGTAACCGGGAGGTCGTGAGTTCGAGCCCCGCTCGTGCATTGGCCGCGTCAAACCTAAGATTGATTGATTATTTATTGCTTTCCGCCACACTCAACAATTTTTCAGTTATCTGGTGACGTCCAGTTTTTGTTGGTGGAGGAGAGAACCCAGATACAATGTACCTGGGAAGAGACCACCGACCTTCCGCAAGTAAACTGGCAAACTTGCTCACATAACGCCGCGACCGAGATTCGAACACGCGCCGACAGAGGTGAGGGGCTTTGTGATTTTGAGCCCGATGTTCTACAATGTAATCTAAAAATTCCATAGCAAGGAGTCTTAGTTTTCTGACTGATGTTTTCCCAATATCATTATCAATGCACTACGATAGCATAAGTGGTAAGACCAACCATTTTTAGTAACTTCAATTTTGCTATCGCACCTTTGAACTTTAGGCCACTGTACCCTCTGTAAAAGATGCTATAATAATAGATGCCCCAAACAACCTACAACTTGGGATCTGAATGACAATTTCTATATTTATTAAATGTTTGGAATTCGGATGTAGGTCTTCTAACACAACCCTGTACTTGCTCCAATCCGAAGGGAATGGGATTTGTAGACCTTCGTATCCAAATTCAATACAGGAATTGCTTTTGATAGCACAGAGGTAAACTGATATTTTGACAGAGGGCTACCAGCAAAATGAAGAATAATGGACCATCTTGGTTGGGTCGGATTTATGAATAACTTTGTAGATTCATCATCGGGCATGTCGGATCACCTGTACCGTGCAATTGCAGAACAGTGCCTTTGCCACAGTGATCTGTTTTAGAATAACGACCCCCGTGGGGATCCGGGTTGTCAGAATAGATCCTCAGTACCCCTTGCTTGTCGTAAGAGGCGACTAAATGGGGCGGTCCTTCGGATGAGACCGCAAAAACCGATACCCCGTGTCACAGCAGGTGTAGCACGTAAAAGATCCCTCCCTGCTCAAAGGCCATAAGCGCCGAGCATAGGCCTAAATTTGCAGCCCTTCACCAGCAGTGGTGACGTCTCCATATGAGTGAAAGATTCTAGAGCGGGACGTTAAACAATATTTAATCAATCAATTAATCATAGAATAACGAATTACGAGGTGTCGTGAGGAGCTATTTGCATCAGTTTGAACATCTTTGATCATAAGAACTCGGTCTGAAGACTTGCCTGAAACTGCAAGTTCCTTGCCCTAAGGAGACTATAAAATGCAGTAGAGAAAGCTGATGAAAACAATGTTGTTTCGTATGAACTTAAACAAACGCTGGGTATAACTGAAATTATTTTACCTAAAGTCGTCTTGATGATTGGTAGCCTACAACCCATAGTAGGAGACTGCGTTTTAAGCCCTGTAACAATTCTTGCACCAGAAATTCAACAGTTAGACCTTTGAGACCAGGAAATTTACAATAGTCGGAGATTGTTGCCACATATGACTGAACTGTTGTATAGGCAAGACCTTTTAGTGACAAATGGGCAACAAATCTTACAATAAACTCAGATGAAGGTGGCCAAGGAATATTTACACCTTGGAGTATACAAAAATTAAAATAAGATTTCTGGCCCATTTGATATCCTTGCATGTGTTTTTGGACAAAGCTGCTTTTAGCAACTCGTTTATCTCAAGTTGGCGATGAGCGCATGAAATGTGGTTGGCATTGTGTATGGTGATGCCTGTCAATGGGGAACAGCCTGCTTGAAATAGTGTCACTGTTTACGCAAAATTGAATCAGCATTAGTAGGTATGTGAACTGCTTTAAATAGCATATTGTGCAACATACAATTTACAACAAATAGACGGATTAATTTCATGACCTTGCTGGATTTTGAGGACTGCTTATTCAAAACTACGACTAATGCTTCATTATCAATATGAAATAAGACATTTTCATTTGCTAAAGTTGTCACATCACGCATTATTTCGGAATCTGACCAATCATGTGGCCAAAGGAAATGACACCACTCATCCTGAATGATGGCCCCACAAGCCAAGTGTGCAGAACTGGCACTATCTGTGTACAAATCCAAGACCAGGTTAGACGACCATTCAGGTTTTAGGAAGTACACTTGCCCATTGAATCTATTCAGGAAGCTTACGCACATGCGAATGTCTTGTTTCATTTCATTAATGTGTTTGGTATGATGTTGTGACTTAGTAGTTCCATAGGTTGTGATGTACAAACGCCTCAAAAATGCCCTTTCCGGTTTGATGGCTTTAGTGAACAAGTTAAGCTTACCCAATACGGATTGCAATTGCCGCAGCAGAAAATGTTTTTGCACAGGTGTTCCTGCAATAATGTCAACAATTCACCACATTTTGCTTGGGGATTTTAATCATCATCTGTACTGTGTCAATTTCAAGTCCCAGAAATATCAGACAATGTGTAGGATTAACGTTTTCTTTTGCGAGTGGGAACCCAAAATCACTACACACTGTTTGAAATGTTTGTATTAATTTGTAACAAGATGCTTGATCTTTTCCTACGAAAATGTAATCATTCAAATAATGATATAAAATATAAACGGTACCAATTTTGATGCACCAGATGCAAATTTCAACAAATAATGTATCTTCAGTGATGGTCAATTCAAAAATGTTGGAAATCCGAAATAAGAACAAACTAGGAAGAACTGAAAGAACCAAAATATCGAATAGTGGAGCCAAATCCGGCACAGGATCGGAGTAATGATCTGAAGTACTAACACCACTTTGTTGTTCTGTAGACCAATCTAAAAAGGTATCAGATTCTTCAAACAATTTGCATGACAATGAACATCTCATTGGTAGGCATTTGTCAATGTAGTAAAAACCATTGTCCGTGAAACCTAACAAATCGAAATCCCCCAGGAAATAAGCAGATTTTTAGCCATTTTTCAAATGAAAATTTCCCAATCTTGGCCAACATTTTCTTTGTTGAATCAAACGATGTGTTTTGTACTGTTGACTCCAGGGGGTCTATGTAAAAATTATGTGTTCTCTGCTGCATATGATAAGTGGGTTATTAAACGCCAATCAGTGTTGCCGCCTTTTGGAACGACCCCTACAGGTGTTATGCGAAGATTAGATATAGGTAGATTCTTGTAAGGTCCCCAACCCTACCTAACTCCACCTTTTTGTCAAACTAAATTGTGGTTTTTTATGTGCATGCGCGGTTCTAAGTAACATATATTGAAACAATCATAAAATTCTAGGACAAGTTTACAAGCTAGTGCTTTATTGGGTTAGTCTAAAATATATTGGCACAATACAGATATTTTAAATGGCGTTTTCCCAAGGGCCCATATGTCTGTGCATTTCTCCTGTAATTAGGGGTGTGGGTTTGGAATCTGAAATGGGTTTTCTTTTGTGTAGAAATGTTGGATGCCCTGTGGTGCTGGGAGGAAGGAGGCAAGACCTGGGGGTGAAAGGAACTAGTGGGTTTCTGAAATACAGAATTAGGAAATGCCTTTGATTTTTTGCCGGGTGTAGAGCATGACTGGGTGATTGCCTGTGCAGCGTGTACATGTGTGCATATATTGGCACTGCTTTCGCATGCAAATCCTTTAAAGTTAAAATCAAAGCAACATTTCGTAACTAGTGATTGTTGAGATTGAAAGTTGATACGGGAATTAGGAATCATGTAGAGCAACTATAATTCTGGATCAGCTTTAGCCCAAGAACTACCAAAGTAATGCATTTGTGAAGCCGATACTGAGTATCATATTCAGCGATCCAGTAGCTCCCCTTGACACCCACAGTCGAATAGCACGGATGTACTTGAACATATCAAACGCTTTGATATTTCTCAATCATCAATATTTTGGGAACATTTTCGTTGGTACAATTTCCCATGTGGGACTTAGGGTCAGGTTTTATCACCTCCACCCTGCTTTGGAGGAAATAACAAATGCTGTTGAACAAAACTGTTTTCAATAATTTTTGAGTGATTGATTAATATGCATATCTAAATTGTGCACTGAGGTTGTGACGGTATTTGGGCGCCTGAAAGGCTTGCGTTCCTCTGACTAGCTCCTGGGGTTAGAGACCGGTCTCGGTTAAACATGTTGGGTACTTCCGGATGAAGACAACGTGGGGGACTAGTTTTCCGTTTCGTGTGTGGCATACCGTAAAAAAGAAAATAGAGAACATATATAACACATTACTTAGAAACGGATATCTAATTGACCGAAAATGCGCTTTCCGCAAGACAGCCCCAGTATAAAACCTGCATTTCTATATAGAGGCTTACACCTATGACACGAGAAAAAGTATCCCGCATGTACCAAACAAATTGCAAGATCCGATGTAATACAATATTTTAGACAGTATAATTGAATAGAAAACACCAATAATAGGTGACTCAGAAGCAAGCATCTAATTATACGCATAGCGCGGAAAAATGTCCCTCGTGTGTCACCATCTACGTATGGCGGGAGAAATATCATCCCGCATGTATAAACGTTGAAAACTGTAAAGTTCATATGAAAACAAATATTGTAGACCGTAACTTAAATACTACAAACAGCTATAATATGCTATAAAGAAACAATTATCTGAAAACCGCATGGCGCGGAACAAAATGTCTGACATACATGTGTTTAAATCTGAAGGTAAACAGTCTGCAAAAATCCGATGTAATCAGGGCATTAAATGGATAAATATCGCCTTACACACAAATCATCCCAACTATAAAAACGTAAATACTCCTAAATATCTTAAATTAAATTGTATATTTCAGTGCTAATGAACAATTATTTTACTCATAAGAACAGGACAAACCACACAACTCGATTGGTAGAATGCAAAGAGAGAGGTTGCTGCAACAGCATCTCTCTTATACACTACATTAGATAGCTTGTACGTATATTGGCTAGCACGCATTACGAATGGGGATAACTCAATGCAGATTGCGCTTGGTCGATCGATAAACGCATCTTATTCACATAGTGCGAAATAGATGCGCTAATCTGTAAGTACGTAACATATCTTACAAAGGAAAAATAACTTCGTCTTAAAATTTTAAATGTCATTGCGGGGGAGTTAGTAACTGTCTGGAATGTTGGAACCCTCAAATACTCATGAAACAGCACAGGAGGAACAATAAGAAAAGAAGTTCATGCATTATTATTTATGTTAATATCGTGATATTAGTCTAAGGCAACATTGCAGCTCTGTTTGTTTCCATGTCAGTCAATAACAGGAAAACCTGATATGGTGTAAAAATTTGTCATTTATTTAAGATAAAGAAAAAAAAAATGCGAATCCTACAATTAACAACAAAAACAAATTCGCTGGAAGAAATACACATGCATTGACTAGAAATGAAATTCATTAAAGCATTACACAACAGCATTCTCCCAGCCACACCACTGATACAAATCACAAATGCAATAATCCGATAACATACGATATGGATTTTTATTGGAAACAAAAATGGTGGATAATGTTTTGTTTGTTTGTTTGTTTGTTTATAGCCGCCTGAGCAATTTTTCAGCTATCCGGCGGCTGCGGTGGATAATGAAGGCAAACAAGAAATACATGCGATAATGTTGATACAGTAAAAAGTGGTGGATGGAGGTGGAAGTTTCCTTTTTGGCAGAAAAATTATCCGTGTCAGCACTCCAAATAAACAAAGGAAATTATGCTAGGGCGGCACCTTGATTGGCTGAAACAAGACATAGAGAGACTTTGGTGAATAAAATAAAGAACCGGATAAAATTGGTGAATGGATAAAATAAGTCATCACAAAAATAAAGAGGGGGTTGGATTTGTTTACCCTTGGTTATACGAAATCACTAGCAATTCAAAATGAGAATGGAATGTAAAATTGAACTACACACTCGTATAAAGTGATGATAGTAAAATTTAAATTTTAAATTATCAATTTTACCATAAACAACTCTACTACAAATAAGTCTTCTTTTATTTTCACACAATAATACATTTTCTGTTAAGAAATAATAGATATGGATTGGAAGCCATGTCTGAATTTTTTTACCAGAATGAAATGTAAACTGTATGTCCTTGATAAACACAATAGTCGTTATAATAAGTTTAGCCCCACTCGGCAACAAAAACCCTACCCTAGGATCATAGAATTTACAATTTTGATAAAGAACTACCTGCTCCCTCTAAATATCTATTTTAGTATCAACAGCATCAAAGAAGATATGCTGTTGAAATGTTTTAAACAAAACCACTATATACCAAGTTTAGTCCTACTATAGAGTCAGATCTTCAATCCCGAAGATCATGAAATTTACAATTCTTGTAAAGGCCTTCCTCTCCAACATGACTATACAATTATATTTTCTTAAAGAGACACTACAGTTCATTTTGCGCAAAAATTGTAAAATGACAATTTTCCCAGAGCTTTCTTTGCATAGTTGAATGTATAAACGTTGCAAAAATAACACATTTCTACAGTTGAAAATTCTCGTTTAAATGCAAATATTAATAATTTTTGAAAGATCTTTTTAACAACATTGAGACTTCCTCTGTTGGTCTTCGGACGCATGCGCATGGACAGTAAACAATCTAGTGAGAGGAAGTGTACAATGGATAAACCCGGGAATTTAACAGATTATGCGAAAAAGGGTTAGAATAGAACGAGATACAACTCATACGCAGACTAGAAATTACTATGACCCTCTAGCTACGAGAAACAAACGTAGGGATTTAAAAGTAAGTGCTATTTTTATCAAAACACCTGGCGTGCTTTTAAAAAAAACATCATTTGGTTAACAGGCACAAGAAAGGTTTTCTGTTATAATAATGATTTATAATTACTTAATTATAAGAAACAGGAAATAATCCCATACTCGAGAAGCGAGTATGGACCACTTAAGGGGTATTTAAGTAAGTTTTTACACAACACGTGTGTTGTCATACTGAATCACGTGATGTAAAATGTCCAGGTCACAATGAAGAAACCATTGAATTCCGGATGATCTTCAAAGCGCAGTTGAGGGCAAATTAATGCATTCCTAATGTTCAAAATTGTCAGTATTGTTGTGATTTTTATTATTTTATCGATACATGATTTAAAAAACACTCGATTAAAATGTCGAAAATGAGCTGTAGTGCCTCTTTAAAGATGCGAGTTTGTAGAGAAGACTTTGAAAATTCAGGCGCGGATCCAGCGTTTTTCATGGAAGGGGGGGGGGTGTCCAAAAGGCCGGGGATATGTGACCTGATTCCAGCCAGGGCGAAGCCTCCGGAATTTCCACGATTTTACAGATGGTATACAATGCTAAATCTGCACCCAAAATTTGCTATATACGGTAATTTTCATATTTTATGATGACCTTGAATTTTGAAATCGTCCGCAGTGAGTGAATGGAGTCGATCGAGAGAGTTGATGAAGCAATATTAAACGCGATGCTAGGGTGAAAGACGACTATATTTTCTTTCAGTTGGAAATTCCGGGGTGGGGTGGGGGGTCCAGCCCCCCTTCCTCTAGATCCGCGCTTGAAATTTGTGAAGTTCTGTCAGTGTTTGAAAATTTGGAAAGATTTGTAAAGGCAGTTATCGTAAATTAAATGTATTCAATTGTTAATGCACGACGATCGCAAAATACGATAGAAATGATTATAACCTTTCAAGCCTATCATTCACAACAACTACGTATCTAATAAACAGCTTACTACTGTTTTATAGTATATAGCATGGCACAATTTCAGATTGATTGTATATTGTTTAACGTCCCGTTTGAGAATTTTTCACTCATGTGGAGTACTTTTCACTCACCATTGCCGGTGAAGGGCTGCAAATTTAGGCCTATGCTCGGTGCTCACGGCCTTCGAGCGAGGAGGGATGTTTATTGTGCCACAACTGCTGTTACACGGGGTCTCGGTTTTTACGGCTTCGTCCCATTTCGTCGCTTCTTACGACAAGCAAGGTCCTTTCAAGCAAGGGGTACTGAGGATCTATTCTAACCCGTATGCTCGCGAAATACAGCTAAAATGAAACTAATTTATAGTTTGATAATTTTGTTAAGCAAACGAATAACTGAAACAAAAAAGAAAATACACATATCAATAACATATACCAAAAAAGATAACTAAGGATAATGAATTTCGTAGTTCCTATAGAAAATACAAATCATGGGCAAACACAGCCCCTGGATATACCAGAGGTGGGATCAGGTGCCTAGGAAGAGCAAGCATCCCCTCTCGACCAGTCACACCCGCCGTGAGCCCATTAAATCGAGTAATCCACAGTCAGAATCAGTGTGCCAAGAACGGACTAACAATTGGTATAAAACACGTCATACAGCATTTGACCTACTGGAAGGTTGAACTGGCAAAGTAGATCGTTATTTGCGACTTTAAACGAGATTGTAGAAACCCCTGTTTCATCAACTTGTTTGCCAGTAGCCTAATATCTAAGTACGAAGCATATGTGGAAAATTGTGGTGTTTTTTATTTCAAGATCACTGGGATATATCGAATCGATATATGATTGAAAATGATCATTGTTAGTAGATAAAACTTTGTCGATAAGTAGCAAGTGCCACTAGAAATCATATTGATATACGTAAATATACATGACTTGTAATACATAGATCAGTGCATAATTACCAGCATCAATAAACACATGAAAGTAGACTTAATGTTTTGCAATGAATAATGAGGTTAATTTCACTTCAAAATCAGGTTGGAGAGAATTTGAATCCAAACAATCCAGATGAATGCGTGTACAATTGAAAGCAAAATTTAAGAAGCTATTTTAAAAATATGTTTATTGTACATGTGCAAAATTGGTAACTTTGAAAGTGAGTACTGTTAATCAACAAGAGTGAGAGAAAAATCGTTTGTTAATATGAATGATGTACTGTTCATGCTACAAGTACAAGGGGATATACCAACAACAAGGGGATATATCAATGACAAGGGGATATACCGACGACTAGGGGATATACCAACAACAAGGGGATATACCAACGACAAGTGGATATACCAACGACAAGGGGATATACCGACGACTAGGGGATATACCAACAACAAGGGGATATACCAACGACAAGGGGATATACCAACAATAAGGGGATATACCAACAACAAGGGGATATACCAACGTCAAGGGGATATATCAACGACAAGGGGATATGCCAACGACAAGTGGATATACCAACGACAAGGGGATATACCAACGACAAGGGGATATACCAACGACAAGTGGATATACCAACGACAAGGGGATATACCAACAACAAGGGGATATACCAACAACAAGGGGATATACCAACGTCAAGGGGATATATCAACGACAAGGGGATATACCAACAACAAGGGGATATACCAACAACAACAACAAGGGGATATACCAACAACAAGTGGATATACCAACGTCAAGGGGATATATCAACGACAAGGGGATACACCAACAACAAGGGGATATACCAACAACAAGGGGATATATCAACGACAAGGGGATATACCAACGACAAGTGGATATACCAACGACAAGGGGATATACCAACAACAAGGGGATATACCAACGTCAAGGGGATATATCAACGACAAGGGGATATACCAACAACAAGGGGATATACCAACAACAACAACAAGGGGATATACCAACAACAAGTGGATATACCAACGTCAAGGGGATATAGCAACGACAAGGGGATACACCAACAACAAGGGGATATACCAACAACAAGGGGATATATCAACAACAAGGGGATATATCAACGACAAGGGGATATACCAACAACAAGGGGATATACCAACGTCAAGGGGATATACCAACGTCAAGAGGATATACCAACAACAAGTGGATATATCAACAACAAGGGGATATATCAACGACAAGGGGATATACCAACAACAAGGGGATATACCAACAAACATCCAATAACATATACCGTAAAATTCAACAATTCTATTATAAGTTCATACGGTACTCAAAAACACGATTACATACATCATACTTCAATCTTCTTCATAAAAACATGAATAATAATATATTTACAACTTCAAAGCTGACATAATAGAAGAGGCTAACATATGTGTATATGGATTTACTACCATACACCGTAGCCGCCCGCGTGGTTAGAGCGTCGGGCTCAAAGATCTGATGATCCTTGAGTCGGGGGTTCGAATCCCACTGTGGAACGTGGGTGCCGGTCTTTCGGATGAGACCGTATCAACCGAGGTCCCGTGTCGCAGTAGGTGTGGCACGATAAAGATCCCTCCCTGCTCAAAGGCCCTGAGTGCCGAGCATAGGCCTAAATTTGCAGCCCTGTCACCGGTAATGGTGACAGCCGCCGGATAGCTGAAAAATTGCTCAGGCGGCTATAAACAAACAAACAAACAAACCATACACCGTAGTGATTGTTTGTGATATGTAAATTTTAAAATAAATATATTGATTAAGTCTAGTCAATCTATCAAAATTTAAGCCAAACCTCAAGAAAATTGCTACAAAGCTAATTATTTGTGAAAACAAAGGTATTTATATGTACAAATGTCATATTAAAAATATACATTTCTATAATTTGCGGGAAATAGTTGGTGTTTATTTTTTTTGGGGGGTGGGGGTTAAAATGCTGGGTTTTCATTGAAAAATCGCGGAAATATGGAAAAATTTAATGACTACATTAAATCAGTGGGCATCAATTTATGCTGAACTAAATTGAAAGGATTGAATATGTACAAATAATTGGAAAACTTTAAAAGTTTAAAAACAAATACTGAAGGTAAAAATTAGTTATTGAAAAATTGCCAGGAATCTGGAAAAAATTAATAAATCGCGAAGATCTTGAAAAAGGTTAATAACTTAATAATAATTCAATATTTAATCTTCATAAGGTTTGAATATGTACAACTGCATTAAAAACGTTGACAACAAACATTGAAGGAATGGGAATCTGGAAATATTCAAAAACCATATCAAATCAATTGGTATCAGCTTATTTTGTAAGTGGATAACACGATCAGATTTGTACAATTGATGCAAATAGCTTACAACATAAACATGGAAAAATGCTAATAGATATGGAATTAACATCATTTTTATGTAAAGGACAAGGAATCTTACAGATTTTCAAACCTAGGTCTCGTTTTCACTCTCATCATCAGATTCTGAAGTATTTCATGAATTGGAGCAGTTGATTCCTCTACATTCTCCACATCCACTAGAAAACGCTATGCCGTTCTTTCGACAGCTACAGTTCTTATCGCCACAGTCGGTTTTACAATTGCAGTGTATGATTTTCAACAGAAAATCGGGTGCAGCTTGTTTAGACATTTTGAGTAGGTAGGAGTTTACCAGTTTTCAGAGTTCAACCCCATTCAGTAGGATCGAGATCTGCAACTATTTTGCCTTTCCAGTACTGGCACTGTAACTCGCATTGGGTGAAATATGGCAGCATTAGAAGTTGGTGGAAGTGACTGCACTTGGACCACAACATGCCTCTTAACTGACATTGTTTTGGTCGTAAATTTTCTCTACCTGAGAATGTCTAAACCCTCTAGAGGTGCACCGCCATACAAGCTGATTAATGCTTCCTCTCCCGTCTTGACCTTGATCTTCTTTGCTAACATTTTCTTGCAGAAATAAAACTCCTTGTGATTTTAGATCAACATTAATCATTATCTTTTTGAAGGCAGCAGGTTTTCCAATGTCATGCAAACGAATAGTTGTGTCACATCCTGTTAAAGCACCTTTTATTCTCTTCGTCGGACTTTAGAACTTTTGATTCCTTATAGAAATTATGCAATATGGTTGCAGCAGTCTGACAAAGTATAACTACATTTTCTTTGCCGTTTAATTCAGTTATTATGATGAACATATCATAATGCTTCTTCAATTTGATTTTCATGTGTTGAGGGGAATATGCCTCGTCTCCAGAGAGACTTTTCATATAGTCTACTAGATCTTTGATTGTTGTCTGTTCGTCATCATTTTCTTCCAAGTATTTTGTCACTTGTAAGAAAAGTTTGTGCCTGGTATTTGGCCGACCTCGTGAAAAAGATGCACTTTCTTTGCATGTTGAAAACACCTCTGGCACTTTTCTTCCAGATCGAAAATTAGCACTGCACACACTATGATAAATGGCATCAACAACATGAAGATCCCTTGCAAATTCTATCTTACCTTTAACTTCAACTGTCCATTCATCGTTTCTGTCCTTGCATATCTATTCCATAGTTGAGTGTACACAATCTTTTTCTCCGTTTTACATTACCATGAACTGGTTTTCCGCAAAATAGACAGTCCTCTTTGAACTTGAATTGCTTTTCTGATCTAAGTAATTTTGATGTTATAGGGATTACCGGTGGTGTTGATTTTCTTTTCAAACTTTTTATAACTATGGGATTGATATAAATACATCGACATTCCTCATGAACGACCTGTCCAGTCCTAGTAGATATAGAATTGCTACTTTCAAACCCGTAAAACAATTGTTTTCCCTGTATACTGATGTTTGTTGCCTCCCCTTTTTTATTTTGTATTTTGATTCTTTAAATTGTTGAATATTATTTCAAAAACATGTTTTATCTGTTGATATACAACAAATCTTAAATGTTTGACTTAAAAATAATTTAAATAGAGACTGGATTTTTTAAAAATTACCTTGAAATTTGTTGTTTTACGTTATATGCATATAAAAATGTCACATATAGCTCATTATATATTATTTTTGCAAGTAAATAAAAGCCATTTCCACCTCGATAAGACAATTTGATTTTGGACATCTGCTTTAAAATTTTTGATTTAAGATTATGGACCTAATGTACTTCTGTTGGTGAAAATCTGCAATGAACGATTGTTTTGATACGTAAATTTAACTAGTCCGCCTACTTGGTTCGAGTTTATATCATTAGATACTTGCGCGCCTAGCATCAAATAAACATTAAGACACCCAAGAACCCCATTTTGATGTACTTATTTAACATAAATGATTATTGCGGTTTATATATATCTTTCTCAACTAAGAATGACCATGCTTTCACAGCGTATCTCATAGACTTGTGTCATCATGACGTCATATTTTAAGTCATATTTTCTATGTATGGAGGATGAATTGTAGCATAAATGAAAATTCAAATTTTACAGTTCTTGGTCATATAAAAGATCCCCTTGGCAACGTCTTCCGCAAATTATATTTTCGTATATTTTTATTATGAAATTAAGACTGTAATTGTAGTATAACTTAAAGCAATAAAACCTTTTGAAGCAATTTTCTTGAGGTCATTTTGTATATTGACTAGACTATTTGTATATTGTATAGTAACAATATAAATGCACTTTGATGTTAACTTTGCCCATAACACCCCCACCTCCTTTTTATATACAGTAATCATGTCTATCACTATGCCAAAAGAAGAATACTGAAATGAACAAAGTTCTTGAACAAATAAGCAATTAACACCACTTACATCAGGTGTGATAAATGCCTTACCCTCCACCTCCAGATATTTTGGGGCCTAGTATTGGGGGAGGGAGTTCTGGGACGAAATTTAGGTTGGCTTTGAGTAAAACTTATAGCTAAAGTTATTCCAAATATTGATTGGAATGGTGGTCGTGTCTGTACCATTGGATCATTTGCACCTTGAGGAATGGATGGGTTCCACTGTATTTCAAGTATCTTCCAAATAAAAGCAATGGGGTCCATTTCAAAGACCCTGGAAATTGAAACTGTATGATATTTCATATTGTCTGTTTGTTTGAGAAAAACTTGAAATCCACCCCTTTATTAGAGCTAACATGTATATAAGACAGAGTTCATTGTCAAAATCGCTCCATGAGAAACATGTAGCCGGCTTCTGGTTTTGTCTTAGTCTAAACTGTTCATCGTAGGTCTTCCAGCTCATAGAACCACCACCCCTTTGTTCCCCCACGCCCATCACCGTGCATGTATTAACAAAGGTCTTCAACAACCTCTGGGCGACATGCAGAGTAAATATTACTGTAAATGTCCACTTTTCTAATGAACTGAGTTTGATCTTGGCTTGAGAATTGCCTCTAGTAATGAGCTCAACCTTATCATTGAAATAGATTTTGTTGTCCATATGGTATCATTAAGGGATGTATTGTTTAGGAGCAAGGCAATATATAAGCATAACTGACCAGTTACGTCTGATGATATTGGAGATGTTGCTTGACAGAGGTGAGTAGACAGAGTCGTTTAAAATAGGGGATTCAAAGACGGCAGATATACCTGGCATATTTGTCTGAGTGGACTCAAACTCAATGGTTTGAATCTTTTACAGCTTGTTGACTGGATTCTTTTCCTACATTTAATACCCACCCATCAAGTAGTAGTTACTTCCCCTTGCTGGCCTTGGTCAGTTGGTGAGGGTACTGTCACTGTACTTGTCACCTGACTTCCAGATGTTTCCTCTTATCCTTGGTACAATGGGGGTGCAGCGGTTATACTGCTATTCCGACTTGTTTTTCATGGGCGGCATTCCGATGTCGATCTAAATGAGTTGTATAAGAATAGACATCGATAGCAATATACTGTGCTGGTAATTATGCGATCATAGTTAAGTATGCGCGTCGTCTGCAAAATATACGTACAGAATCTACTAACATCCACGTTTATTTATGACTTCAAAATGACGTTATTCACTTTAAAATTATTTGAAAGCCATATATGTTTGTTTGTTTGTTTATTGTTTTTCCGCCACACTCAACATTTTTTCCGTTATCTGGTGACGTCCAGTTTTTTATTCGTGGAGGAGAGAACCTAGATACCATGTACCCAGGAAGAGACCACTGACCTTCCGAAAGTAAACTGGCAACTTCCTCGCATATATCGGCGCAAGCGAGAATCGAACCCGCTTCGACTACAAGTGAGAGGCCTTGTAATTTTTATCGCGATGCTCTAATCACTCGGCCAGGTAGGCCCCTATCCATACACGAGTAAACGATAGTACAATGTAAACATTATGAAGCAAAATAGCAGGATCGTATCTTTTCGTAAATATTTCTATGCGTCTGCACCTTTGAGATCTGTGGACGAAAGCAAAGCGTACAGCAAACTAGATCCTTTATATACAGTAGGATATCAACGAAGCCAACCGAGCCCCACTCTCTTATAGCCTGTGCCTAGAAGCTAAATATTTTTATCGTAAATTAAAGGCACCCATTTTGTATGCACTAATAGATGCTAATATTATACAGATTTTAGATTATTATTGAAATATTACTGTAAAATAAATATTTGAGAACCCTACTATCCACGGTAGTAACCCCCGCCCCACCCGTCTATTTGTGTAGATATTGTTGAATGATTAAAATGCACACACTACTATTTCATGAGTTTTGAAACTTGATATTCCATGTACAATATATACTCTGCAAAAAAAGAAACGCATAGCCCTTTTGAAATTTAAAAAATGCAAATTATGTATTTTACCAGGTAAACTGAAATGGTCAATTGAGTAATTGATTTTTTACAGGTAAGTATGAAACTGTAAAGGTCTGTTCATTTGATTTGGCTCTCTGCCAAATTAGCTCGGCGACTCTCTAAAATTGCACATCACCTCTATCGCCATGGAATTTGGCTTACGTTTTTCACGAGAACTTTGTGCTTAATTCAACCACTACATTAAAGCGTATAAAAGGACGAAGTTTGAAGCTTGAATTCATCATAACGTTAAAATGCTGCCATGCCAAGGTTGGACCCTGCTACTCGAAATATCGTCATTGGCCGTCTCCAGGCCGTAGTATCCCAAAGTGAGATTGCACGAACTGAAAACGTAAATCAGAGCACAATTTCTCGGCTGTGGAACAGATTCCAGCAGACTGGCTCTACTAATGACCGACCGAGGAGTGGGCGACCTCGCATTACGACTCCTGGACAAGATCGCTACATCCGGGTCTTTCATCTACGGAATCGAACCGTTGCTGCAACACCTACTGCAGTCGGAATACCTGGATTGAGAAGAATCAGCTCGCAGACAGTCCGCAACCGACTTCGACAATATGGCATTAGACCCAGAAGACCGTATTTTGGAGCAGTTTTGACACCGTTACACAGACGACAAAGAGTCCGATGGTGCAACAGATTGAGGGGCTGGACATTCCGCAACTGGCGTAGAATCTGGTTCAGCGATGAGTCCCGTTTTCTGCTACAGAAACGTGATGGAAGAATCCGTGTATACCGGCGCAGGAATGAACGTTTCTCTTCCTCGTGTGTCCAAGAAGTGGATAGCTTCGGTGGAGGTAGCGTCATGATGTGGGCGGCGATCTCTAATGACCGTAAAACAGAACTGGTACATGTCCCGGGCAATTTAACGGCTCAAAGGTACAGAGACGAAATTCTCCAACCTCACCTTATGCGCGTAATTGACCGACAGAGGGAGTTATTCCAACATGACAATGCTAGGCCTCACACAGCCCGCTTAACAATTGACTACCTTCAGCAGAACAACATTAATGTGCTACCATGGCTTTCCAAATCACCGGATTTGAATCCGATTGAACACTTATGGGACCAACTGGATAAACGTGTGCGCCTGCGCCAACCTCCGCCTCAGACCCTCGATCAGCTCCGTCAAATGTTACAACAGGAATGGCGAACAATTCCACGCAATAACGTAAGAACATTGATTGACTCTATGCCAAGGAGATGCAGAACTGTGTTGGCAGCTCGAGGTGGTCATACACGGTACTAACTTAAACGTGACAGGAAGTGTTCTTAACTGTGATGATCTGACTTTTTTTCACCAATATCTAAGGTTTGGACTGTAATTTTTTTCAATTGAAACAATTCTAGTGAATATCTACATTTTTTATTGTAAAATCATAATCCAAAATACATCTACTAAAATCTTAAAAAATCCATTATGCGTTTCTTTTTTTGCAGAGTATATGTCAAATTTGTAGAATTGCAAACTGCTATATAATCTTAATCATATGAACATTTTTAGCACTATACAGTAAACAAAACGCATTCTGTTGACATTTCCAACTTGAATTTCATCCCGTGGGGATTCGGGTTTGAATAGGTCTTCAATACCCCTTGATTGTCCTCGAGGTCCCTTGTCACAGCAGGATGGATGGCACGATGAAGATCCCTCTCTGCTCAAAAGGTCATAAGCGCCGAGCATGGGCCTAAAGTTTTCAGCATTTCACCGGCAATGGTGATATCTCCATATGAGTGAAATTTCTCGTGCGGCATGTAAAACAATAACCTACCAACCAACTTGAATTTGATGTATGTTTTACATCTGCATTCCAAGATCGAAACGCATGTAAACAAACATGGCAATACCTAGACAATTTACCCCTCTTCCATGTGTAGTTTGGACTGTGTATTCAAAGCAATTTATATAATCCGTCAACATCAAACTGAATACTTGAAGTATTCTTTTTTTCAAAATAGATCTAGTATACCCTACCAGCTCTCCTTTTTCGTCAGCAGACAAGAATGTCAGTAAAATTGATGGATGCTCCCCGAACTGTATCTAAGCAATACATTACTTCATATGACAAATGCACAGGCGTTCGACGTTTTAAATTTTCATACTAAAAAGAATGTCTTCCTGTAAACAAACTATTTACAAAGTATGTCAACCACCTTGGTTTTATTTTTTTCCAGCTGCATAGGTTGCAATTCTCAGCGAAAAGTTCGTTATAATATCATAATTACATTTCTGCCGTTTAGAAGCAACTCTGTCAAGGTATTACCTTTCGCATCGTCATGGTGAACTGGAAATGAAGTCGATTTAACGGCTATAATCAACCGTCAAACATCATTTAATTCTTATCAAATGCGAAAAATCGTAACTTGGCAAGTATGGACTCTCGCGTTGTCCTGTTGCAGCAAAACATCTTTAGAGAGTTTTGCATAGTACACTGCAGTTATCGTACTCCTCTTGGGTAGATGTCCAACATGATAACTTCTTTTGCGTCCCAAAATACTGTGGCATTCACCTTGCCAGCAGGTGGGTACGTCTTGAACTTCTTTGGCCTTGGGAACCCCGGTCCTTTAGATATATCTAAATGTGGATTTGAGGGTCACAGCAAGAACGTTTTCTTCTTGTGTAGAAGCTTTTGAATAAAATTTGCCTCATACAAAAAATATAAAGATAGGTCAGCTAACAAAGGATCACAGTTCATGCCCACGGGGATTCCAACAGACTGTTGGAAGACTTGATCATCAAAGACTACGAAGGTATTATCAATGAGGAACTCCAACATCTTTTTAATATCAGCTTCAGAGTACTTGTGCGTGGAATCAACGTGGTGGTTAAAAAGCAATTTTTTGAATGACTGATCACTAGATATAAATATTTCCTTTTCCCACTTTTATTGAAAAAGCAACTTTCTATGATGTTAAAAGGTCTATCATGAGGAATGGTCATGTAAAGTGTTGAGAAGTCATGTTTTGATGTTGTTGATTTGAAAAAAAAATGGTGATTTCAAATTTACTAAAACTTCTGGCATATGTTGGGGCACAATACGTTTGATATTTCTCCTTCACAGTTGTTAATATATTGGTGGAACAAATATAGGACCTTGGTAAAACATTTATTGGATCCAACAATGTATCTTTGTAAGGGTCTCTGTGAAGTTTAGGAACTCAGTATAGGTAACTCATAATTTCGCCCCACTCACTGGGATATTAAATATGTTTAAAACATATCAAAGCATGATTATGAAGATTTTCATCTTTTGCAGTTGGAGTACAAGTGCGAATACTAAATGTGAAATTAATGCAAAGTTCGTTTAAAGTACATTTTGCAATAATGAGCCTTAGAAAAACAAACTTCTGTTACAAGCTTTGTCAGCTGGAACCAAAACTGTTCCTCATGTAACCTATCTAATTCTTCATCCTTCTGGTTCAATGAACTCAGAAAGATATATGGTACACACTTTTGTTTTGAAGTGTCTAATACGTGATTCTGATATTCCTCATACTTTTTTTCATCGCTTTTGACTAGTTTTTTTTTTATTTAGCCCAACGTCTGGTATAACCTTCGACAGAATTCATAAATTAATAGCAATTAGTTCTGTTGCCAACTGAAAGACCGAGGTTCTCCGAGTTTAGGACCTTTTAAAACAAGTGATCTCAGGTCTTCATTTTCAACTCTATCAATATCGCCAGTAACGACATATCCAGATGGACTATAGCCGAAAGACGACGAACAAAAAAAAAAACAAACCACGCAGGTGGATTACAAATAAGATGGTCTATATATCTAGGCACTGCAAAGTTTATATTTATCTTTGGTTGCAGCAATAGAAGTAAATGTAGGGAAGACAGGATGTAGACTTCAACTTGAAATATGCTGAAATACAAGATAGAACGTTTTATATCGAAAAGTGTTGTTTATGTGGACGGCATCTATTTCTTTGTTAATTCTTCATTTATGTAATTGTGATTTATTATTTTCCACAATATATGATCCTTTTAATTGTTTACAAATTGTTTAATTGTTTACAAATCTTCAATACTCTATAAACTTACTGTGGAAGTCCATGATATAAAACAAGTATTTCAATTTATGCCATCAAAGTATTGGACACGAAAGAGCTAGAATTCATTTTTAATTGTGCCTTCATGTCTAAGGTGCAGACAGCAAGGAGAATTATAAAACTATCCCGCTAGGTTCAGTTATAGAAAGTAGTGTAAAGATTTACTGTATTCTCCCCGTTATGAGCTTCAGGGACTGTATTTAATTGTCAGAATATAAGCACTTCACGCTATTGACTTTGAAATTGATGTAGATTGTCTGCACATATCTGGGCAAAAGTGCATAGTTTACATTCATGAATTTTGAATATGTCATAATTCTTGTCTGTAAATGTTTCTGCAGTTGAACCAGGTACGTGTATTCTTGATGCATATATTCTTACTGTTCTGCAAATGATATAAATGCTTTTTCGTACATATACTTTGGAACATATGAACCCTGTTGTCATAATTTAACACAATTCAAGCATTATTATCATCATTTATATAACATTTGCTAGATTAATAAGGGTGAAAAAGCATTATTTGACGTCACTGAACTGACAAATCCAAAATTCAAAAATCTTCTTAAATCGCAACCTGACATTGGACTGGAAAAGGATCGCAGTAGTGTTGAAAAAGGGGAATTCTTTACACATGTTTTTCGAAGCAAAACGTACACTAATGGTCAAGATGGGACGACACTCAGACAACTTTATAACACTGCACAATGCAGCGTATATAATGTGGACCAGAAACCTCTTAATGTTTCTTTTACTCTTCAAGCCCTAGTTTTCCAATTACAATTTGTTATTTAGTTATACGTTTTGCATTTTCTTTGACAATTTTAAAGATAACTTGCAATGTCTCGTTCATGAAATTATGATTTGAATTGATATTGTTGTTTTACAATCACAATTTATGTAGAATCACTTAATTTCCAGCAGATTGTGTGACATAAGTGTGCAGCAAGGAAATTTGCATAGGAAAATTATCCTTGCGCCAAACATACTCAAGTATTTGCCGCAAATGTTCAAGTTTACAGCAACTGTGTGCCACAAGGCTTATATTTTGGTAAGGGTGGCTAACCCGGCAATCAACTTCTATGTTTAAACTATCATACCATGCATATTAAGTAATTCTTGACATTAAGGACTTCAGTTTACGATGTCAGATAAGAAATTCAACTTAAAATTGATATCTAATGTTACACATTCTATGGAATTGCTTGTTACAATGAACAAACATTCTGTTTAGTCGCACAGTGCCAGGGCCCAACTAAAACTCGATCAAAAAATAACAGGCATTTTTTCTGAATTCATTTCTGCATATCTTTGGAAGTATACGGAATTTCGGGATCAATTTTGGTAGTAATATAGATTGGTTTTGTGTGCTCGTATTAGAATAGAGTAGAATTTTATACCATTTGGTTTACTTATTTTTCAATCAGCAAACTTGGGTACCCTATGTTAGAGTTCTAAACCTTTATTCTTTAATGGTAAATTCTAACCCAAAAGATATAATTGCTTGTGTTTCAAAAAGGACAATTCAACGTGAGCAACATCGCCAAGGGTACTGGAGGAGAACTGTGGCAAAAACATTTGGAGTGCATCGAGTGATTAGGAAAAAACGTCTTCAGTATTATAGGGGAAATAAACTTGTGAAGTTGACCAACACTTGAAGAATGTAATTTTTAGCGATGAGATGACAACCTGATGGAAAAGTTAAAGTTTGGAGGAAAACATAGGAGAAATGGAGAGGCTATTTATTGGGGTATTTAGGGCAGTGGTCCTCATGCAGTTATAAGTTGATGGTATGGGAGACAAATACATACCAAGAAAGAGAAATATTGGCATTTATGGACGGTAACAAGAACTCCCAGAAGTATATTAGTGTGTTAGATGAACATTTATGGCCTGTAATTGTGAAATAATTTGGTAATTCACCATGGTATTTTATGGATGATAATTGTCCCGTTCGTCGCTCTCGGGAGAGAGGGGACTGGAAACATAGAAACAACATTCCACCATTTTTTTTTTATTTTTGGCCCTCGCAATCCCCTGACTTAAATCCTATTGAAAATGTGTTTTGAAAAAATCATGTAAAACGTAGTTTTCCTCATCCATATAATCGACAATTTAAAACACAAATTACAATATGCTTGGAACATATCAAAAAGTTTCATCCAGCCCCTCTACTCCAGTCTACAAAAACGATGTAGGAAACTAATTGCAGCCAAACGCTTCATCACGAAATATATATTTGCTGGATCCAGTGAATATTCTACCAAGCTGCTATCTTTGCTCCTCACGAAAATATTAACTGCTGTGAAGGAGAAACTTCAATCATACAGTCCCTGAAACGTTCTACTTTCCCACTTGAACGGTGAACGAACGGTGAACGAACGCTGAATGAACGGTGAACGAACGCTGAACGAACGGTGAACGAACGCTAAACGGAAAGTGAACGGAGAACGAAAAACGGTGAACGATAAACGGAAAACGGAAAACGGTGAACGATAAACGGAAAACGATGAACGATAAACGCAGAACGGTGAACGATAAACGGAAATACCTGTAATTAACAAAAGCCACCGAAAGGTGTCAAGATAGAGGCATTAAACAACACAGACGATACATGTATAGATATAAAGTATTGAAATAGTAATAGAAAATATAATGTAATTACAAACTTAACATAGTGATACATATATATATAAACACATTATTAATTTTGTAAATGTTCCACTCGTAATTTCTCCCAAAAATACAAATAGTTTCAAATATTTCATGTGTGTGTGTGTTTTGGTTTTAGCTAGCTAATACTTGCAAGACATTGAAGACATTCGATTTTCAGGAGTAGTGCGTCTTCATACTTTTTTTCTATTAAATTAAGAAAAGAAAGAAAAGAAAAAAAAGAAAGAAAAAAACATGAATAACGACACACGGGTAAAATAAAAAATTACAGCCGTTCTCATTTTAATCAAAATTTACAAATAGCGCATGCTTTACTACTGTACTCCTTGTTGTACATAACCTTTAATAAATCATGTGACGATACATCTTTACTTGCTAAGTAAATAAATTGATCACGTGTACCAACATCAAAATATATCCCATGTTTCTTTGATTAACTTTTGTAATTTCCACTATTTCAAATTCCATACCCCCTTTCACCCCCTTTTTTAAAATTTTGTCATTTATGCATCTACATGTAGATGTACAGCATAACATTGTGTTTAGCATATCCTTGTAAACTTCACGAGTCTCTGTAATACACAAGTAAATACGATCCCCAGTGCATTATAATTAAACAGTATACATGTATAATTGAAATAATTTGTGAAATAATGTTAATAAATTTAAATATATTTCCGAGGTAAAATAAAGATAGAACGAAAGTATTGTACAAACAATTACATGTTAAATATAGCGCAAGCACGTTTAAAATTGACAGGTGTGTACCTGTGTGGCTTCAAAATTTCTCCGTGAAACCCGGCCGTTTGGGATACGTGTAATTAACAATAGTCGCCGAAAATTATGGATAGATGCATTGTTAAACAAACAAGACGGACTGTAAAGGGTGAACGGAAAACGGTGAACGATAAACGGAGAACGATAAACGGAGAACGGAAAACGGTAAACGGAAAACGCTTTGTGAACGGAAAACGGTGAACGAACTGTGAACGAACACTAAACGAACGGTGAACGAACGCTGAACGAACGGAAAAATGGGAAAGTAGAACGTTTCAGGGACTGTACTGTGCCACTGCATATTCCAGAAGTGGTGTAAATCAAATGTGTATTCTTAAAAAAAATCTAAAGAACGTTTAGTGAATTTGAAACCACAAAACTTTTTTCATATTAACAACATTAAAACGCATGGTTTTACAACACTTTACACGACCGTACCTCATCATAAATTAAAGGCTAGACATTTTGACGTCATAGACAGTTGCTACATTAACAAAATTGGTTGATTGGTTGATTAAATATTGTTTAACGACTCGCTCGAGAATCTTTCACTCATATGGAGACACCACCATTGCCGGTGAAGGGCTGCAAATTTGGGCCTATGCTCGGCGCTTATGGCCTTTGAGCAGGGAGGGGTCTTTTACATGCCACACCTGCTGTGACACGGGACCTCGGTTTTTGCGGTCTCATCCGAAGGACCGCCCCATTTAGTCGCCTCTTACGACAAGCAAGGGGTGCTGAGAATCTATTCTAACAACCCGGATCCCCACGGGGTCTCACAGAACGGGCCGAAAACTAGTATTCTGAAACAAAAATGGTAAAAGGATATATTCATATCGAATGATAGGTCATCCAATTTATTTTGTTAAACACCACTCTGGCTCCACGCACATGTACTCTGAAGTTCATATCAAAAAATGCTAAAGTTCCCCATTGACAATATCTTCGTAGTCTTTGGTGATCAAGTCTTCCAACAGTCTGTTGGAATTCTCATGGGCACAAATTGTGCTCCTTTGTTAGCTGACCTGTTTGTATATTCGTATGAAGAAGAATTCATTCAAAAGCTTCTACATGAGGAAAAACCTCTTGATGTGGCCCTCAATTTGGCATTTAGATATATCGACTACGTTTTTATATTAACAAAGATCATTTTTATTCATATGTCGATTCAATATATCCCAGTGAACTTGTAAATAAAAGGCATCACAGAGTCTTCCACATCTGCTTCGTACTTTTATATTGTAAACTACCCAGGGATGAGTGGTTGTTTGTGTATTTTTGAATCCTCAACAGATATCCATCCATGCCAGGATAGTGTCAAAGATCATTTAAAGTCAATAAACAATATCACTCAGTCCCTCTGGTGAAGAATACTAGAAACTCGTTAGTAAACATATTCCGTATTTATTATAATGAATAACCAGAAAGACATGATATAAATTCCTTCGTGTGGTGAGCCCTGTGCAGTACGACAGGCTTATACAAGTATGAAATAGTATGCTGATTCTTCAGAAATATGAGTTTTGGTTGTCCAGTGTGGTAGGAGATTGCTAACTACGTCTTTACTATAATTATTACATTATGAATAATCTCACCTTAATTTCTTCTTTAAAGGTATTTAAATATTGCCGCCGTGCAACTTGTAGAAATCTGCCGTAATATCGTAGTGAGCTTACTTATATAACCTTCGGCTCGAAACCACATGAGTAAAATTAACCAATAGATTTACGCCCTGCTGGCCTCTAACCAATCAGCGACTTTAACGGTTGCATCAGTTCCCACACAAGTTCCCACAAGAACTACTTTTTTCCGTACAGGATACCGTATCAGCACGAAAGAAATACTAATAAGTACAAATAATTACGTCTAAGCAATAAACATTAGATTTATAGTAGGAAACTAGGGTCAGCATACAATAGCTTACTGAAAATAGATGCTGGCGGTGAACTAACAACTCAGCTTTATGACAAATGGGATGATTTCAATTTCTCCATCGTCAACTTCCCTTACCTATGTGGCAATATTCCATCGTCACCTGCATATAGTGTTTATATCTCCCAACTGATTCGATAGGCAAGAGCTTGTTCTTCATATGATCAGTTTTTAAATCGAGGCGGGTTACTGTCAATCAAGTTGATGTTACAGGGGTTTGTACAGTCTCGTCTAAAGTCAGCATTTCGCAAATTGTATGGTCGTTATACGATCTAGTTTGCCAGTACAACTTACCATTAAGTCGAATACAATCTGACGTGTTTCACGCCAATTGTTAGGCCGTCCTTGGCCGTTCTGATTCTGACTACGGATTGCTGGGTTTGCCTGATCGGGGTGTAGGGTTCAATGTGGGTGACCGGTCGACAGGGGATGCTTATTCGTCTTAGGCATTTGATCCCACCTCTGGTATGTCCAGGGGTCTGTGTTTGCACATCTCTCTGATTTTTATTTTCTGTAGGCATTACGAGATTGAATACTGTTAGTTATCCCAGCCTTTTCATTGAGTCAAAATACAAAAAAATAAGGCAAGTGCATTTTTGTCACTGCACATGTAAACAAAAACTATGGCGGCCATCTTCGGAAAAAAATGAAATACTTTTGGTACGTGAGTGTACATAAATTTTCCTCGATATCAATATGATTAACTGAAGAAATAAACTTCATTTTTGAAAATCCATGAGGCTATAAGCATAAACCGCGACGGTTCACAAAGACATACTTTTCATTAAGGCAGTTTGAACTGAGACGTCTCACGCCGGCGTACTTCTTGAAGTGCATTAGCGTTTCATGAAAAGTATACCGGATTGAAACGTCGCAGTTTATACTCTTTCAAAACTAAAGTCTATTTTAATTTCTGTGGAATTCCCAACCGCTTAAATAGACGTACTATATTTAAGAAGATTCAAATGCTCATTGTTCACAACTACGGAGAATTCATGACGAAATAAATGTCTATCATTTCAATATGTAAAGATATCAAGAATATCGGAAATGGAAATATTCAATTTGAGGAATTGCCAAAAGCTGAGTTGTTATATTATTTTATCACCATTGTGACATACAATTTTGACACTGTATGATATACAAGAGGAAATGATAGAAGATAGATTGATTGATTGATTATTTATTGCTTTCCGCCACACGCAACAATTTTTCAGTTATCTGGTGGCGTCCAGTTTTTATTGCTGGAGGAGAAAACCCAGATACGATGTACCCGGGAAGAGACCACCGACCTTCCCAAAGTAAACTGGCAAACTTTCTCACATATTTATACGAGAAAGACCATATCTTAAAACACTTTTATAAAGTATTCTTTAGAGCACATGAGAACTGTCTGACTTTCAAGAAGACTAAATCAAACAATATGTCCACAATTAATCTACTTTACAGCTGCGAAATGCAACGTACGTCCGACTTTATGGCGTTAATTGACAAGTCGGCCTAAGTTATGTTCTAAATTCAGACTTCTTTCTTCTTTCACTGAAATGCATCCCAAGGGCTCGTTTCATTATGAAGCGTTTCATTAAATGGGGGAAGGCTAGTCTAGTGGTAAAGTAATAAATACAGAAAGCTGCTTTTCTTAAAGGATTAATTCTTCTCATATTTATCGAAAGTGTTAACATCTGATATTTTGTATGCAGCCACTTCAGAATGCTAATATAATATCTACGAGATACAGAAAATATCAAATGTTCAGGCGAGTTAACAACAGTTGCGGGTATCTTGTCTCTCCTATCTATATAGGATCAAGTATCCATTTGGATCCTCTACCCAAACATAAGTTAAATGGTTAATTCCTCCCATGACAGAGTAGTAATAGGGACTCTTATTCCGTCCTAGCCCTCATTTATCAAAGGTGGTACCCCTACAGCTTCAAAATGAAAGCGGGGAATGATAGCTCTAGGGTCTCTCTACCTTTCCAGAAGGTCTTTCCTGTTTGTCTTCAAGAATCAATACTATGGAACGCCCTTAATGACGGATGCAGACGTAAAGCGTCGCAGTTCATACCCAGACATATTTTTCTTAAAAAATGAAATTTATTTCTTAAGTAACATGGCAAAAATGTATTGCTTGCAAGATATGACAATGAATTGTATTATTATGAATTTCATTTGCTTCCATCCGTTCATTTTAATTCACTAATATAAACTAAATTCATCATTAGCATATGAGCAACGTATGTTGATCATATGTGTTAACGTTGTGGTAGATATTTTCTCATTAAAGAAAACAAATTTTCAATCTTTTTTTTTAAATTTTCATTATTATTATTTTTTGGTTTGATATCAGTTTTAAATTAAATATTTTCTACCAGTACTCTCAAACCTCTGCTGCAACATAATGATTGTGATTATCCTGTAGATTTACAATAACGTTTAGGATGTTCTTAACCGATCGTCGATAGCCACGGTTACTTAGTCCGGTAGTGCCTTACCTACACTGATGTAATGTAATCGGAGGCAATAGGCGTGGCTTGCGACGATGTCATTAGCCTGTATTTTTAATGATTGACAATGATTAATTTTTGAGAGCATGAAGAATCTAAAATAAATCAAAAATTCCAGAATAATTAAAATTAAGGATCACGCAGAGCATAAGATTCTCTCCAGATGCTGCAATATTGTTCAGATGATTGACTACGCATGGTTTAAGGACATTTGATACAAAGAAACAAATAGATACATGGATTATATGTACTTTTTGTAGTTTAATTTTGTTGTGATAAGTACAAATATAAAATTGCTTTAAAAAATAAGGAACTTGTAAATTTTCTATGATGCTCAAACGTTGAAATGTACTAGTTTACCCCTCCATATCTTTACCCACTGTTTTAAACATACTTGTGAAATAATGAGAATTATTCCATACGGTAAACTACATTCACTATTATAATTACAAAATCATAAATTTACTTTCCTTCATCATTTTCCAACGAAGTTTGCATCAAATGTCGTTAAATTCAATCTTTTACATTCTACACTGAAGAACCTTGCAATTATGCCCGTGGTGATACTTTTCATCAAAGTTGCTACAGATATATTGCAATTGGCCTTTGGCTACATTTTCTGAGTAAAAGTCGAGCATAGTCAGGTCTGACAAAACAGGTGATTTTATTATACAATGTCTAGACAGTCAATGTCTGACAAAGCAGATTATTTTATTCCATGATGTCTGACAAAACAGATTATTTTATTCCATGATGTCTGACAAAACAGATTATTTTATTCCATGATGTCTGACAAAACAGATTATTTTATTCCATGATGTCTGACAAAACAGATTATTTTATTCCATGATGTCAGGACAGACAATGTCTGACAAAACAGGTGATTTTATTATACAATCTCTAGACAGTCAATGTCTGACAAAACAAGGCCTGACAAACCCACAAGAGTAGAATGTACTTAATTAATCTTAACCACGACGAGTTTAAAGCATTCTCTTCGTGTATTGAAAACGATTAATTCATGCGGTTTTTCCGTTTTATAGGTTGCGCTTTCTTTGTAGAATATTGAAGTGGTGGTGAGAAAATACCAATTGTTGATAAGATTTTAACGCACTGTGTAATTGTTAAAGTGAGTGTGATGATTTTGTAATACACGAAAGGCTTAACGTGTTAAAGACAGTGCAGTATACCGTTATGAAGAATGGAGAAGCATGCCGCGAGTTCGTTTTAATGAAAGAGTGAAGATAATGAATAGCGATCAATCTCATAAATCCTATAAAGAATACAAAATTAAAAGTAGGGCAAATAATGATGCCTGGACATACCAGAAATGGAATCCAGTGCCTAGGAAGAGTAAGCATCTGCTGTCGACGGGCCACCATGCATCGTGAACCCTGTATCTTGATAAGGTAAACGCAGTAATCCATAGTCAAAATCTGTATGCAAGAACGATCTTTGGTATGAAACACGTCAGACAGCATCCAAACAACAGGTTTTGTTTGTAAATCGGATCGTGATATCGACCATAGAATTTGCGAAATACTGACTTTAAATGAGATTGTTGAAACCCCTGTAATATCAACTTCTTCAGTAATCTACCTTGATTTAAGAACTGATTATATGCAGAACATTCTCTTATCGAATCAGGTGAGAGGCAAACACCATATAAAGATGATTCTCTTCTCCAACCGTCTGACTTGCGATCACTTGCAGACCACGATTACATTATGCAAATTTCATTAACCTCAACAAACGCATCATTTTTCATGTAGTTATCAATGCCATTATCAAGATTAGTTTTACTACTATACAATTATGCTAGTTATTTAAAAAATTCGTAAAACGGAATTCATAATGTTTTTAATGTCACACAGAATTGTATTGTTCTTGCCTTTTGTCTACAGTGTTACTGTTATGAAGTATGGTATTGAAATTGCTTATACTCATGAAGGGTTCGGAATCCCTATGTTTACTGAAATACACACAACCATGTCCAATTTCAGTTAACAAAGCAATTAAAAAATACTCAAAAAACAAACAAACAAAACCAACAAACAAAAACAAACAAAAAAATAAATAAATAAAAAAAACAAAAGTAAAAACTGTATTGTTGAAAAGTAACAAACCTAGAGTTGACTTGAAAAGTATTTCAGATTGTACATTTACGTTAATACTCTCCGAATTTTAACCGGTTTTGAAAAGATCCCTAAGGAAATATACCAGTTTTCCATATACTATTCAATACAGCAATTCAACTTAAAATGTCCAAGTACCTCTAAGTAGGCATGAATTAGTCTCTGTTCTGGATCCTGCTAATACGGGACGATAATGGAACACCACCGTGACACGACACAGACCGTAATGCTGACTTGCACAAATGGATGACCCACAGTCTAACAAGATTAGACACTTAGTTTTTCTGTTCCCGGATATTTCGTCATTTTGTGATTCCAATGGGCTATCATATCTTGCGTCACGTTGATATGAAGAACTTGGCTCGGTATTCCATTTCTGGTCTGATTCCTTGAAATGTTAGACTGTAACCCTCATCCCCTACGATAATTTACAGAGTCCACATAACTTTCCACATAACAAAACAGCATAAGTTCATTTAACAAACACATATTACTAAACATAGAAAACATTCCTTACAATTGTATAAAGCCATATTAAACACAACTTAAGGAACAAACTACATAAAGTAAAATATGAATACCTTAGTATTTTAAACTAGAACAGAATTCAATTTGTCCGACCTCGGGAACACCGAGCCAATGCGTCCACTCACTCTCCTTGCACGGACTGAACTACGGTATTTAAATGAAAACGTGGACACGTCAGTTCAGCCGAGTGAGTGGAAAAAAAACTGGTTTTATCATCATATCAAGTGCGGGAAAATTCAAAACCGAATGATAAATTACTACCAAGTAAGTTGCCGTAACTGATTCGTTGTTCCTAGAAAATCGGAGATACTTAGCTCCCCCTCTCCTGTCTACAAACCTATGAATTGAATATAGACTGATTACTTTACATTTCTCGTTATAGCAATTGTCTATCTTCTAACAGTGGCCTCCGTGACCGAGTGGTTAGAGCATCGGGCTCAAAATCACAAAGCCTATCACCTCTGTCGGCGCGTGTTCGAATCTCGGCCGCGGCGTTATGTGAGCAAGTTTGCCAGTTTACTTGCGGAAGGTCGGTGGTCTCTTCCCAGGTACATTGTATCTGGGTTCTCTCCTCCACCAACAAAAAGTGGACGCCACCAGATAACTGAAAAATTGTTGCGTGTGGCGGAAAGCAATAAATAATCAATCAATCAATCTATCTTCTATCATTTCCTCTTGTGTGTCAATTTTTACGTGATAAGAGGATTGAATTTCCTTCAGTTGTGTTTCAATAAATTCTATCAATAGCCTTTGATTTTGAATTTAACAAATTTTTCTGTTATCATTTTGATGTGCTTCCATTTGATTCCTGAGTTTAAATGATTCTTGAGTACTTCACAGAACAAGAGAGGTATCAAATTTCCAAAAGCTTTCACCACTAATATCAGCAACTGTGTTAAGATCAAATTCTATATTATCCCTAAATATTTATGGCTCTACGTAAAATGACGCTGCAGAAAAGACTTTAAAAAGATGTTGCATAAGAGATTTAAAAAATGTTGCATAATGGATTAAAAAAGACTATTTACTGCGTTTGAAAAGCAATGAAATAACTTTTTCCAAACCATCTAGAGTCATATCTCTATGAAATATGTTTCATGCAAATGTAATACATCTATATTTGTATTATTTAGTCAGTCTGTTAATATAACTTTTTGTAAGTATTAAATCCCTAGCATTTAAAGAGCTCGAGTAGAAGGTTAGAGTTTCATTCTCCATGAATATCAAATATCCATACTTTATTTCTCCGGAAATGATTGTGGGTATCCATAATTTACTCACAGGAATTGCCTTAGGTGGTTTTTTTCTTTGGTTCTTAGCTTCTCGTAGAAATTCGTGATTTTTTTTGTCATTTTTGGATTGATCTTCCTCCGCATGACCTAATTTCTCGAGTTCCTCGGTACAAATAAATTGCACAATTTTCTTATGTGGGTAGAAGTCATTTGTCGCATGATAAGGCATAGCTTGTTTTTTCTTGGCCACATATTTGAATCTGTACTGAATGTGTCGTTTACGTCCGATAGTTGGCATACCTATACATAGATTGCTGGCAGTTTTTCGCTAAAGTGGAATTCTTGCTTTGGCACTCATAACTTTCGCTATCACATCATCCCGTTGTTTGTTCCAGTCTTCTGGGTCCTTCAAAAAAAAAAATAAATAAAATAAATATATATATATATATATATATATATATATATATATATATATGATTGATTGATTTTATGTTTTTTAACGTCCCGCTCGAGAATTTTTCACTCATATTGAGACTTCACCAGCCGTAGGTGAAGTACCACAAATTTAGGCCGTAGCAGTGAGGGTTCTTTAACGTGCCAACGTCTACTGTGAGAGGGGACCTCCGTTTTTAAGGTCATATCCGAAAGACCCGTGATTCTCACTTCTAAATACCGAGCGTTTGGCGAAGGAGCAATCACTACGTATTTTTCGTCTTAAGTTTGGCACGAGCCGGGCTCGAACTCACGACCTCCCGGTTACGAAGCGAACGTTCTAACCACTGAGCTACCGCGTTATATATATATATATATATATATATATATATATATATATCGGTTTTCTTGGTTTTTATTGCGGTCTTGGCCTCACTGATTTTTGTCGCAACCGTAACATAACCAGAACAGCTGTATGTTCTGCGGACGCATGTTGTTCCCTCAGATCACAAGGATAAAAGCTGAATACGGGTTGACCTTGCCATAAAACGTGACCACTTGGTGGACTCCTTGAAATGTTCAGAACCTGTAGATCATGCTAGTTCGTGTATTGGCCTTTTACATAGTGCACACGCTTTTTCGTTCTGACACGCGTGTTTTGTTCCTACTTCAAAGTAGTTGAAACATAAACAATTGGGCCATTATCAGATTTCCAATATTGACTTTGATTATGAATTCTGCATCTGATTCCTGCACATTGAATGGTGAAATATATACTGGACAAAAAAAGTTAAGGATCATGATTTCAGAATTATTTTATTCATAACAAAACCAAGTAAATTATGTTAAATATATACTTAAAATGTTCAACGACAATCGAACAATACATTCTAAACCTGTTTTTACAAACTCATCAATACGTTAAGCAGCCAGAGCAACCATTGTCAGGTAACCCCCCCCCAAAAAAAAAACAGTTTGAAAATCGGTATGAGCAACAATAACAAATTTCATTACAAATGATTGAATCTTTATAAAGGCAACATCAATAGGGTGTATGTCCACCCTGAGCCTGTATAACGGCACAACAACGCCTCTGCATACTTCTGATGAGACTGCGGAACGCAATTTGTGGCAACCTTGCCCATTCCTACTGTAAAGCTAACGTAAGCTCCTGGCGGTTTGTCGGAAGTACAGGGCGTCTGGAAACAGCTTGCTGCAACATGTCCCAGGCATGTTCTATTGGATTTAAATCCGGAGAACAACTCGGCCAATCCATACGTTCAATTGTCTCTGTAGCAAGGTAGTCTGTCACTAAGCGTGCTCTGTGGGGACGAGCATTATCACCCATTAACACAAAGTCGTTGCCTATACCTCCCGCATAAGGTCTCACAATTGGATGCAGTATCTCGTCCCTGTAAATTGTACCGGTAAGACTGCCATTAATCACGTGCAAGTCAGTACATCCACCAATACTGATTCTGGCCCAAATCATCACAGAGCCACCTCCAAAACGATCATGCTCTGGTACACAGCAATCAGCGTACCGCTTTCCACGCATGCGCCATACACGCCTACGACCGTCATGAAAGTCCACGCAGAACCTTGACTCGTCTGTGAAAGAACATGCGTCCAGTTTATATGATTTTGAGCCCAATTGAGTTGTGCTACACGATGTCTTCTCCTCAAAATGGGACTAACAGCAGGTCGATGAGCCCGAAGGTTAGCAGCATGAAGTCTCTGTTTGAGAGTTTGTGGTGTTATGCGCACCCCACTTGCTGCATGAAAGTCAGAATTGAGTTGGACAGCACTCTGAAACCTGTGTCTACGAGCCATAAGTGACATATAGCGATCCTGGCGAGCGGTTGTGGACCTTGGACGACCTGATCTCGGTCTCTCAGAAACATTACCTGTCTGCCTAAAACGATTCCACAACCTTGAAATCACACTTTGGGACACATTAAAATGTCTAGAGACAGTTCTCTGGACTTGGCCAGCTTGAAGCATACCTACTGCCTGACCAGCTTCCAGAGCAGTTAAATGGCTCCTCATGGCTTTTAATGTCAATAATTGTTCACCTAAGAGTCGATTAGAGCAATGAATACCCACAATAAAATGAAAATCACAATTTTTCAATTTTAATATACATGTTGGCACACTTTGATTTTGACCCCTTGCTTGTGTTTGGGCGAAAAAATCGTGCACTTATGACGTCAATATGAAACCAGGTAAATCTATTGTGTTAAGGACACATTGGAGAAACTATACATGTTAACATTTGTCAAAATAATTATTTGCTTAATAAAAATTTTTGAGGTCAAAATTATGATCCTTAACTTTTTTTGTCCAGTATAGATAGACCTATTCCACTTAGAATATTTGTCAATCTATGTGATAGGGATGTCGAGCTTTTCCTATTTGATTCCACTTTTTACATACATTCAGTATCTCAACAAAGAAGAGTCATCCATGGAGATCGGCACACCAAATATGATCATTTTGAGGACACTATCTCCTTGGTTTTTAGCTTATGTAAAAATAGTGGTTGAATCTCTAAGGTTCCTAGTTCAAAAGCTTGAATACGAAGAATGGATCGGACGATCTTTTGACTTCAGATTAACTATCTATCCCGTTGAATGTAAAAAAATGTTATCACCAAATTCCTTGCTTATTCGATTCACAGTTTGAAACCTTATATTCTGTTATTTTTGCATACTTCACATATACTGGTTTGCTTGTAATTATTCCTATTTTTCCGTCCATGAAACACATTCTTTTTCAATTCAGAGTAATGTGAATAGTTCATGAGTAGATATTCAGATTCCATACAGATTTAAACCCTCATATTCACACACAATATACATTAATAAATATCTGAACATATTTAAAAAACTAATCTAACAAAATGAAGATTAAAAAGATTTTATGTCACATTTTTCCTGATAAAACACAATCACCTTCTCTGCCTATCACATGACTTTACGAATGGAGGGATGCTGTGTTTATATCAATGGATTGACATTGTGGTAACACTCATTTAGATGTGTGACATATATTGTGAAACACCCTGTATATTTTTAACGTCCCTCTAGATAATCTTTCACTCATATGGTGGGATCTTGGTTAGAATAGGTCCTCAGTACCCCTTGCTTGTCGAAAGAGGCGACTGAATGAGGCAGTCCTTCGGATGAGACCGCAAAACACGAGGCCCCGTGTCGCAGAAAATGTGGCACGATAAAGATCACCCCCCCCCCCCCCCCCTGCTCAAAGGCCATAAGCGCCGAGCATACGCCTGAATTTTGAAGCCTTTCATAGGCAATTGTGACGTCTCCATATGAATGAAAGATTCTCGAGCGGAACGTTAAACAACATTCAACTAGCCAACATTAATGCAGTAAATTGTTAAAAATATTTACTGGAATGTACTCGCTAATTACAAATTTTTGCACCGAACCGTGCTTAGATATGTATTATTTGGCATGTGTAGTAAGCCTTTAAGACGTTTCTATGTTCTGGAATTCAATAGATGAAAACCCCAATGAAAATATTCCTGATTGCTTACATTTGTTAAATATAAAAATTCTATTCGTCGATAAGACTAAAAGTAGAAATATTGGGCTTAATTTTTCAATGGGAAATCAATGCCATTTTATGCTTAAATGGAGGGCAGTTAATTTTTAATATTTCACAACGAAACACACACACACACACACACACACACACACATGTAATGGGATTAAATCTCATAAAATCTGCTTAAATTTAAATAATTACAATTGCTTAAATGTATACTAAAGCATGGTCAATTAGGCAAATTCAATTAAATTTGTGTATATAGTGAGAGTATAGTACGTTACTCAACACATTCATGTAGTGAGATTAATCCACATTTTAACGCTTACAATTACTTAAATGCACAGTTTGGCATGATCAGTTATACAAAATCAATTAAATCTGAATCAGATGAAATGTATGTTGCATGAGTATGTGTATGCAGTGAGATTACAGTACAGGTACACACACACTCATGTAATGGAATGAAATCTTGTCAAAGATCTGCTTAAATTTAAATAGATATAATTGCTTACATGCATGGTATAGCATGATCAATTAGATGAATTCAGTAAATTTGAGTCAGATAAGATATGATTTCAGTATGGATGTTGTATATGTGCATATCTGAATGCTTTGCGTCGTTTTTGGCTATGAAAAAGGGAGGTATGAATGGAGATTAAAGTTGCTTTCATATTTGTCTGAAAATTTTTAGTTAGTAAGATAAGTAGTTCTGCCCAAAGCCCAAATTCGGGGGCGGGATGGGGGTGGGGTGGTACATGTATCCATAAGTACACGAGTTCAATCCATTGGTTCAGTTTGCATTGTCACTACCTTTTACCACAACTATTAAAAATAAGCAGCTAATAGAACATTATGATCTTTGCATTTAAAAATAACTCTAGAAAATCTAACAAACTGAGTAAATATTCATATATACATCAGAGAAAACGCACTGTTGATGCTGCAAGTTACATGTATCATTCCTCCATAACCTAACATCAGAAATTTAATTTAATAGCTTTGTTTTTGGAACTAGGATATTTGCTTGCTACATTTTTGAAAAATAATCTTTAAATTGGGCAGATATATTTGTATCAGAAATGAGTGAGGAATCACAATTATTTCACAGGAATAGTAGTAGAAATTATGGATGTTTCTCCAACTGCATCTAAAACAATGAACAACTTCATATCACAATTGACTTGCACAATGATCAATACCTGTTGAAATTTTGGTGAAAAGAAGTTCTTTTTCCATATATATATTATATATCTGTTGAGAGACGTTGACTTTTCCATAATGACGTTGAGTGATCTTTGTCAGAAAGTCATTTGCATGTTAATTATTTGTGAGATATATGATCAATACCTGTTTAAAAACTGTTGAAATAAAGAATTTTTTCTTACATAGGGTATTTGTTCAGTGACCTTGACCTTTTCAAAATTGCCTTGGTTCAAGAGTCAATGTGGCAAAAAATATATATCAAATTTTTTTTTATGTAAGGTTTAGGAGCTGTGAGCTTGGACAACGGACAGACAGACAAAATGGCAACTATATGCCCCCCCCCCCCAATTTCCAAGAAGCATAAAACACTACTCTAACATGTCCAAATACCAATTTACTACATGTGTACTTGAACGATTAAACACTTATGACATCCCACTGCATGTGTGTAACAGGAACCTCACTACATACACACTGTAATAATAAACATTTCACTTTAGGCCAAAATAACATTATAGTTTGCTTGGAATTGCCGCCCGCTTCATTAAAATTACTCCCGCTGGAAGAAATTATTGACAAAATTATTCATATATTTTATTTTATTGCTCCATCGGCTAAAAAGATTGTGATTGTCTTCGCTCAACGAATTACTCGTCTTTTTAACATTGGGTTTGACATCCACATTGATTTAACCAGTCGGATCAGTAAAACACTTTTTTCTTGCTGTCTGTAATATAGCATTTATAAGATCATCATTGACAAGCAAATGTCTGACCAATGTGTAGTCACTTTACTGAGAAAAAAAAAGGAAAATAGATAATGAGGTGAAAGTCAGTACCATAATTTAAAATTTTAATATTCAGAATACGTTGAAAGAGATTTTCACAACATCCAGCAAATTATTGATTAGAACAGTCAACTTTGTCAAAAGTTTTGAGTCGAAAGATTTGAGTGTTTTATCACAAAATTTTGAACAGTCATTTTTGGCTTGTTTGTTTCAGAAATTATAGGGGGGAAATTCTGAAAAAATAAATATATGCACCATTTTATATTGTAATTTTTATCATTAATTTTAAAATCAACTTTAATGATGGTGGGTTGTATATTGTTTAATTTCAAAGAAAAAAAATTAAATCCTCTTCCTCCCTCCTGCGTCTGAAATCCCAAGTCGGCAATTCCAAACAAACATTTTTTAAGGATGGCCTTATAACACAGAATCCTAACTATACACACCTGGATCATCAACAGCAATAATGGTATCAGATTCATCAACATCATTGGCTCCTGTCATCTGATGATGTGTGTTGTATATATGTATATCTGAATGCTTTGTGAGGCATCTCATCTCTAGTTGATGTCGTGGCTGAAATTAAGGAATGATAACAATTATTTCACAAGAATAGTAGTAGAACTGATGAATGTTCCCCCAACTGCACCTCAACAATGAACAACTTAATATAACAAATGATTTGCAGTGATCAATAGCTGTTGAAATATTGTTGATTTTTTTTTTTTTTTGTTTGTTTGTTTTTTTTTTCATATATAAATAACGTATGTGATGAGGTGAGGAACATTGACTTTACAGATTGATGAGAAGACACGTCCACAAAGCAAGGCTCTAAAGGTAAAACAAATGTAAAAGGAAAAAGTCAAAATCAGCACAAAAAAGGAAGAAAGAAATGACCTCTGCATGCGTTCACTGAAGTTCTCGTGATCAATAATGAGCGCCGCCAGTTTTCCCATTATTTGATTCAACAGTTATTCGTGTTTTCTTTTTGAATGCCAAAAATTAAAGACTGTCGTGCAATTCGTAATTTAAACACTCAAGTCACTAATAGAGGAACCATTTCATGAGTTTCTTTTATATTTTATACGATATATATATATATATATATATATATATATATATATATATATATATGCTTACTTTTTCTTTTGCTAATTTGAATTTGTTGATTAAATTTGTTTATTTTCAGATGTTTTTCTTATATTACAAACGGGATGTATTTTTGTTTATAAATGTTTGGTTTAAAACAAAAATCGAATCTAAATGTTATTTCATTATTTGTAAGAAAATAAAAAGATTATCTTTTTTTTCAGTGTTATTGGAATATGAGATAAAGTTGGTCACGTGATCAAATCAAAGGGCATTATAGTAGATTTTATCACGTACCAATTCATATCCCAATAGCACTCAAAAAGTGATATCTTATTTATTATATTCATATTGCTGCTTCGATTTGTGTAGTTCTTATTAAGCTTCCATATTTTTATAGACAGACGATCGTACAACACAAGATATAGCTCGTTAAATTTTGATCAAATAAATAATACGCCGATTTCGAGATACGTCCGGGTTGTTTCCCTTTGGAGACCTCTCGTACACAGTAAGGCGCGAAACATTTTGTTTACTTGCGGGAGTGGGACAAATATTCATCACTGCATAAGTGAATGTGCTCAGTATTTTTCTCATACGCATTTTCATCACCCGAGTTTGATTGATAAACAAACTAGATAAATGATAAGTACTTAGGGAGTAATTCGTATGTCACGCTATTTCGTTACTTGTACGTATCATATCCAGGGTATTACTTGCAAATATGACGTTGTTTAAATATTTCCACTATAGTAAAATATTTATTTCAATAGTATTTTGTATTTTCTAAACTTTACACATTTAAAGAGAAAACGTTTTTATACATTTTATCGTCTTCCTCACTGACTGTAAGTCCACTATGTCCCATTTAGGCATTCGAAGTTTCACTAAATGCACCTCCTACACAGAAGAACTCGAAAACGGCGTATTGGGAACAATATCTAGGAGACTAGAAATATAAATATTTATTTTAGAAGGATTAAAAAGGATGAAACAAGTGTAAATTAAAAATAATTTACAGCATCAACTCATTTGAAAACAAGAAGAGCGGAGTTAATTACATCCGGTCAATCGGTGATGGAGAAACGGTCGCAATCGCCTGCCTTACTTAAATTTGTAAACGCAATTGCTGAACATAGATTTCGACAGAAATTCAGAGGATCTAAGAGAAATGACGGAAGATAAAGTTGACGTTACGCTCTAAGTCAGGTTTTTGAAAGGTAACAACGGTATGTCCATCGTTCGAGCACGTGGTTGTAGCTTTATACTGACAGATTTAGACGAAGTACAGGTACCTTATATTTTTTTACTTCCAGGGTGTGTAAGAGAAGGTAAACACGAACTGAAAGAGACTTTTTGTTCAATCGAGAAATTTCTGTTGTAGGATTTAAATTAAGATTCCCTGCAGTACCCTGACTTGAACTTTTTTTTTTCGAGTTCGAAACCAGCCTCGCTCATGTCGGTGATGGTTGTTGCTCGGAAACAACAGGTTACCATCATCATAAGTTGAATCTAATAATAGATTGTCATAATGTAAATATTAATGATATTATATGACTTCGACATACTTCAAGAGTTGCAGTTTAAATTGCAGAAGATATTTTTAAAAGGTAAAACAATTGAACGGTATGTTTAATGTTTCTGTTTTATTCATTAATGAAATTCTTGCCTGTTTACAAAATAAACTCTATGTAAATATTCTGATGTGTTTTATTTATTTTGTTTCTGTTATGATGTCAAGACAGGTGAATGTACCTAGTGCATTTGACTCAAGTACGCTCGAAGCGGTGATTGTATTCATACTCAAGAAAAAAGTCTGATCATGTGATTGACTTCATTTTATGGAAAAGTGAATATCAATTTCGTTGGTAGTGTCATATAAAGCAAAACATTGGCAAGTGTAAATATTCCCAAATATAAATAAGTATGAATAGGCGGATCATGTAGTTATCTTGAATGATCTTCAAATATTTTCTCTTTTAATATGCACGAGGTGATTTCATAAGTTATGTATATTTTCAAGTAAGCGGTTATTTTTATTTCTAATTTACCGTCCTTAACTGAATTATCATAATTATCATCACTTGGGATTCGCCATTGACCATTTCGCTCGGTCCGACGGTCATACCGTATATACATAATATTACCTGGTAAAGTTAATTAGAGTAAATGTTACAGTAAAATTATCAAAATATTTTATAGCACTATTTTTTTTTTATACTTTCAATCATTGTAGTAAAATTCACTTAATTATAGTTGATTATTATGTACATACATGTGGTATTCCATTTTAAGGTGTTTAATTGTGTAGATCTAATACATCAATAAGCTAGTTCACAAATTACTGCCCAATCACATTTCAAGTCCTTTATACAGTGCATGCTTTGCGATCAGTCACTAAATGGTTAATGTATAGAGACCGGTTCGTAAGACTGTTTCAACAAGACTGTCATATAAAGCGGTGTACAGTTTTGTTGTATCACATGCAATCATAACATGCTTCATAGTACTGGAAAGTGTTAGATAAGTGTTTAGAACTTCGATTAGTTTCCTCAATTCTTCTAGTGTTATACTGACAAGGAAATCCATCACCTGCTTTTGCCTTTGACTGGAGTTCATGGAGATATTATTTATAGCTTAACCAGTAAATACAGATGCCATTTCTACTAACTCGCATATTGACCGTTAGTTTCCCTGTGGGATCTAGGTTTGGAATTTCAACTTTTAATATAGAAAACCTATCGCATAGGAAAACGGATCAAGACAAAGGCCACCGAATCTGCTTCAATCGGTGTAAAGATAAGAGAGTGCATCAGTATTGAACGTGAATAATAACACTTTGGGATTGACTGGAGAAGCATTTGTCGCTAGTGACTCTATGGTGATATCATGCATTAGGTAAGTTTGAATATATATGTACTTCCTCATATGTTTGCTTTGATTTATTGTAAGATTGTTAAATTCATATATATATATATATATATATATATATATATATATATATATATATATATATACGGACATAAAAAAATCGCTCTTGTGAATTTTTCAGACACATTCTCTCTGCAACTTAGATAACTGCATGTTAAAAATACAACTGGTATGTTCATGATTCTTACGCAAGTGTTGTACCGCCATTTGCCCAGTCCCCCATTGGAATCGTATCAACGGCAATGATTCGTAATAGGAATTGTTGCTTGAGCGTTTTGCAGAATGTACGAAATTATATTTAACGATCTTGACCCCAAGATAAAAAAAAATCATTAGCTGTGAGAATTTGATTCGTTCTGTGTGGCACTCGTAACGTGTGAATACCCTGCAATCTAGTTAAGATTAGAGAAAGATTAGTATATATGTAATGGACAAGCAACCTCGGTGATATATAAAAATCTGCCTTCAGTCTGTAGTGCTACCTGTAATTGTGTATCTTACGAAATTTAATGTTTATATAAAGTTCCTTTGCATCTTACTAGACAAAAATACTTCTGGTTTGTTCGGTTCTTTTTTTTTTTTTCTTTTTTTTTTTTGCATAGATATGTACTAGCACGTCTTCTCCAGAGCCGCATGGCAAGTTCAAACACCCTTGGCTGAATTGGGTTTGAGTATCCACGACTAAATTGCCACATCCAAACTTTTCACATGGAGATAATCAAAATAAATAGATTATGCTGGTGTATTCAGACGGTTCTTCCCGTCAGCCACTGAGCCTTATATTACATTATTATATTTTTGAAATCTCTCTTGTTCTTAATATCTTGTTATAAATTACCTAGACTCCAAAATTAAGACACGACAATATGATACAATTGGAAATTTTATTTTGTTCAAGTTATGATGCTTAATTCATTCATATAAATATTGTGTTCGCGTGAAAGTAACACAATCAAAGTATGAAGATTCATACTCGTATCTATATAAAACAAATGTTCCTTAGGCCACGATGGAACCAAAATCGCTAAATTTGAACAAAAGATTGGAAAATAGGATCACAGATTGTCCTATTGACACAAGAGCATGGGGGATTTGGAACAGCCTTTTGCATAATAGTTATCCAATACACTGAGATTCCGAGATTAGTTGTCTATATACTAGTATATGAAAACTGTAAACCTAGGGTTGTGCCACAATATAGAGATTTAAATCATACTGGTAATCTGAAAAATAAACATGATGTTAAAAAAGAGTAAGGCTTTGGACGCAGTTACCATGTTAACATACAAGCATCATCGCTATAGTCTCTTCCCTCGACTATAATGAGTATAGGTATATGATACGTTTAACTGAGAAGACACTATTCCCCTGCAGGGTACGAAATTGTCCAGTCGCATGGAACACATACCATATGAAAACAAAATGTTACCAACAGTATACTACAAATACGCCCAAGTACCGGGCAGATGTTAGCACCGTACCCCCTGACAACAGGGGGGTTAGTTGTGTTATTGATACTGGTTCATGAAGTGATATGACGGAAATGTTTTTGAAACAAGAAGCTGGTTACAACTTTTCCAAGCCTTCCAATGCATATTCACTTTCACTTTCGGATACGACAATAAGATTATACTTTGTCAAATTCATATTACAGTAAAGGAACTCTTTTGAATCTGAAATATACTGAGTAAATGAATAACTGATATACAGCAAAATCCATTATTTCATTTTGAAACCCTGACCCTAGAATCATGCCACGGCAATTTTTTTTTCCATTATGACATGTGGAAGAAATATCCAAGTATTACGGCACTGTGTCGCCAAGCATGAGTATATGAACTGTGACGCTTCAAATGTCATATCGTAAATCTTCCCACGTAGTAGAATAACCCCCACCCCTGCTATATAGTACATCTATAATCTATTTAATAATACTCTATTTAATAATAATCTATTTAATAATAATCTATTTAATAATAATTTATTCCGCGCAGTAGATATTCCCACCTAACCTTAAATGGTGCGAATTTGGCACATTATTAGCAAAAGTAATATTGATGGGATAAGATGTTTCTTCTATATATGTATAATTAATGTTAAAAAAAATCCAGCCATTAATTCGACTCACATATGTTAACATGTACAACACAATATATCAGGTTTGATAAACTATATTTATACAAAATAAATGTATTGTTAATTGATTTGCAAATGGTGAGCTGTGAAGTGTGAGTGGGGTGGGGTAATTGGACTATACCGTAGAATTTCCCCACCCCTAGTTTAAGTTAAGGAAATAATTTACCGAACCCGGTTTTTAGGTCACTGAGTCACCCAGGTGACCTTTTTGCAATTTATCTGCTTCCGTCGTCGTACATTAACAATTGAACATGTTTTCACTTCTTTTTGATAACTACCATTCCAATACTTTTCAAATTTGGTATGAAGCATCTTTGGGACATAAGTAATGAATTTCAGGACTCCCGCACTCCCAGGGCCTTAGGAGTGGAACAAAAACTGCCCAAAAATGACAAATTTTCAAAAACTTTCTTCTCCACAATAGCACACACATCTCTAATGATCATGTAAAGCAAGAAGACTTTTACCAAAAGATCAATGGGGTAGAAGTTCTTATTCCAGGGAGAAGCCGAACTTGGTATATAGTGTTTATTTTAGAATAACATCTTCCTTAATGTTATTTAAATACCAAACTGAAACTAACAGATGTCCACACCTAATGCAAATGTACATTTGATATTTTTCACAATACTTCAGATACTTCAAAATTGTTCTGTACATTTTTTCATGAAAAGCATATACATTTTTTAAATTTCAATCATAATTGGATATGATAAATGGTATACAATAGTTAAAAAATAACTCGGCCAATTTAAATACTTCCGAAATAATTTTTGATATTGGGATTAAAGTAAAGGGGGATCTTTACTATATACATGTAGCAAAGTACCCGGGGAGATGATCTATTGTGCATTGGCCAATCTTTGCAGCAGTGTACTGTAAACTTTCACCCTGAGGTATATTTGCTATAAATTAAAGTAAAGTCGGTGGAAAGGTTTCAATATATAGCAAGTACTACGAGGGAAAATATGTACTATATAGAAAAAAAATTCCGGGGGAGGGTAGAAGGGGGGGGGGGGGGAAGAGAGAGAGAAGGGGGTTAGTTATGGAAAGGTTTACTATACGACAACGGCATACTTCATGAACCGCGTTAGTGCTTCACGAACAGTATGCCGGTGTGAAGCGTTGCAGTTCATACTTTCATGAATTTTCAAAATTGAAATTTGATTTTTATATTTACATTATACTTTCATTTCTATTCGAATTCCCACCTTTAAAATAGACGTACTATATTTATGAAGATTCATACGCACATTGTTCACAACTGCATCGCACTCATAAGGAAATGGTTATCATTGAAATTTGTAAAGATGTCAAAAGCAAAAATATTGGACATGTAATTTTATTTTTGTTTGGCCCAAGAGAGCTGAAGGTTCCACACATGCATGATCATGCATGGGCACGTTCTAAAATAATCTGTAAGAACTTTCTATAAGATCTCAACCTTAGAAAATGTTCAGTTTTAACAACAGGGATTGGTCTGAGGTTTTGATTCTTTGCATTTCTAATAAGAAGGCCAGCGTGATTGTGTTGTGATTTGAGAGCTAGGGATCAATGCATACTGTAGAATGTGACTGCACTGCGATTAGGAATCTAGGGGTCAGTACATATGATATTCATTCTGTGATTAGGGAGTTAGAGATCAATGAACGGAAGGTAATTATACTGTAATTAGGGAGTTAAGGATGTAACTGTACTGTGATTAGGGAGTTAAGGATGTAACTGTACTGTGATTAGGGAGTTAAGGATGTAACTGTACTGTGATTAGGGAGTTAAGGATGTAACTGTACTGTGATTAGGGAGTTAAGGATGTAACTGTACTGTGGTTAAGGAGTTAAGGATGTAACTGTACTGTGATTAGGGAGCTAGGGGTCAGCATCTTGTGTGTGAGTGTTCTGTGATCGTGAGCTTGAAAACAAATGGGGAGCTAGAGATCAATTAATATGATATAATGTAATTAGGAATCAATTAATATACTGTAGTTACGGGTCAAGGAACAACATTTCTACATATTATAGCACATCATGCGATATAACAGTCATTTATATCACCTGGCAGTCCAGTGTGTAGTACAATCATTCTTGTAATTATCAATCGATTTTGCTATCATTCATTTCTTGATAAACCTGGACATATCCTCGGACAGCCAGTTATTTCCTGTAATGTAATACGACATTCATTTATTGGTAAGAACAATGTTTCTCTCTCTTCTCACGTACACCTCTCTATCGTCCCCAAATTTTTGTCAAATAATATAAATTAACCATTAACATTGTCTGACAATTGCTTTTAGCCGAGAGGATATATCATATGATTCCTTTAGTCTAATTACGCCGGGGTAGGTACTGCATGTAACGCTTAGTTGTAGTAATTACCCTGCTTATTCCTCCTGATGATGTGCTCCATGTTATCTAGGTATAGATTTCTTTGTTGAATACTGTAAATATTCATCTAGGAGTATATATCATTGCTGAATACTACATACGAGTATTCATCTGGGTATATATTTCACTGTTGAATATTGTAGATATTCATATAGGTGTATACTTCACTGTTGAATATTGAAGATATTCATCTAGGTGTATATTTCACTGATGAGTTCTAGATATTCATCTAGCAGTATATTTCACCTTTAATACAGGATTCTTTTTATATTTTCACGAACCAACATCCGGTCTTACGAGTGAAATAAATTCCATATCCAACTACATACCATTTTCTGTTTATTACATTTACTTTTACTTAAGAACATGTTTATTTCAAATATTAAAGAATGTATAGCAATACACAGCTTTTAGTCTCAACCAGTTACTATTTTCACATTGTGAAAATGTAATTTTTATTTAAAGGATAAATTATAGTATATCGCCGTTTGAAATGTAATAAATATTCATCTAGGTATATATTTCAGTTGATATTCAAATATTTCACTGTTGGATAATAGATATTTGTAACACGGCCCACTTTGGACGGACAGATCATACGATTCTAGCAATTATTTGCACATTTCAATGTTGTCTATTTTTGTACTGGTGTCTCTCATGACTATATGCCTTCCATTTTACGAAGTGAAGTACTGTGAAGCAAACCAAAGTACTGAAACGCTGTATCTCGCGGTTTCTGGGTTGTACCCATGATATTAGTTTTGGAAGCTTGAAGTGCGAGATATGCACGTGTTAATGCAAGTGTGAATTGGGAATAATAAATAAAGACGTCAATAGTTCCCGTTGTTTTGTTAAAATGTTTTCACGTTAAAATTCGTAAAACAATTCGTTGTGATTCTCTGCAATACAGATTTTATGTACTTGCAGTTTATATAGTGAAAACTGAAAAACACTCTGTAGAAACGCCATCTTTCAAGGACTATAAAAAGTTCAATATTTACATTGCAGTAAACCAAGAAAATTACTTTATTTTTAACAAACGAAATCTTTTTTAAATAAAGAAGCGTTCCATATGTACAGTACACGAGAGAGAGAGAGAGAGAGAGAGAGAGAGAGAGAGAGAGAGAGAGAGAGAGAGAGAGAGAAAATGCAATCTCGAAGGATTTTTTTTTTTAAATATAAACCATTTAATACAGCCAATTTATATCGTTCCAATAATTGCATGAAGTTTTTCCAGGCCTATTTTCCTATACGAATGGCATCTAATCAAGCACAGCGAGGACACATCAAAGAGACGTAACAATGCGGAATATAAGATACAAACAGCTTCTTTTGATCTTGCCAATAATTAATATTGTGTACATGTTTTTCTCAAATATATAAATAATCGACCTGCCAAGTTAGCAAAGCATGTCTGGCGACGGAAAATCAGCACCTGCTTTCAATGCATGGATGTAAAATCGATCAAATTACATATTTTACAAGAAATCATTGCAGTGATGTTAATGTGAAAGTTTTAGCCTTCTATTACTCTTACAGCTAAGAGCTCTTTTATTTGATTTTCTTCCCTCTCCTCCTTTTTATTTAATTTTTGTTTTCTTTGTTTTCTTTTCTTTACTTTATCATTTTTTTTAATTGCAACGATGTACTTTATCCTAGAAATGTATCATACATCATACAAATGAAATTGTAAAAATATTCAAGTATTTAACAGATCTTCTTAATTAATTCATGGGAATCTTTAATTACAGTAGCTATGTAACTAAGAATTAGTGTGATACCTGTATTTCGTGAAGATCTATCTTTGCGGTTTCAAACCTATTTTTGGTATGTTTCAGTCCGAATTTTTCGACTCCTATAAAACTGTATTTGTGGCAGGTCATTCAGTACATATATCCAACAAGTGTGAGGATATATATATATATCTGTACTTACATTGATCTGTGATATCTAGAATTTGCGGGGTTTTTATTTTTAGAAGAACTGCTTCTGTGATCCAATCACACCACAATTCCATTAATTACCACGAAAACGTGGATGACTTGTCGTTGACCAGCTTAGATGTAATATCCTTTAATGTTTGAGTGCCGATAACCTTCGTGTTTTCCATTATTATAGGAAAATATGGAAATCAATATCTTCAGGATTTTTTCTTTAAATGTTAATGATACTTTCTAACCTTAATTCATTATCATTTCACACTTCATTTGATTAAAATAAAATATCTTTTCCATAGGATTAACATGTAAGGACTGTTGAAATGATCAAGGAACTATTGAGGCATGCATAAGCTAATTTGCAATGAAGCAAAATACTCGCGGCGTCACTTATTCGTGATAATGCATAAGCCAGGCAACGCTTTTGGCGGAATTGTACAATATACATCACATCAGTAACATTCAATGAAAGCAGATTCATGTAAGATTTCAAAGTCACATGTCCGTAAAACGTGTTCGTTATTATATAAATAATACATTACACAACAAATTCAGTGCGTTTCAATTTAAACTGAACCCATTATCTTACTAAACATGCAATGCTATAAAATCACATTTGAAGATTGTTTAACGTCCCTTCCAGAATTCTTTACTCATATTGAGATGTCACCAGTTGTAGGTGAAGCTCTGCTTAGCGCTCAGGACCGTAACAGTGAGAGTTCTTTAAAAACCCTGTCACATTGTCTCTATTTATACTACGATTTCCCACGAATTGCTCGAAGTTAAAAATCACCATCATTCGCCATGCTTGTCTTGAGATTTTTCTACAGGCAGTGCTATTTTCGAATCAAGTACGATACAATTACTCGTAGTTCAATCACACAATACTCGTATTGCGCTCGTCATCAATGGAATGTTTTAGTATCGTATTCACATCAAATCACACTACATTCCTATTTATTCAAGGAATACTCGCAGTAACTCGTACGACACTCGGGGTGACTGGTAGGACACCTGTAGTGTCATAAGTACCACGAAGTTTAGGGAGTATCCTACGAATGTCGAAGATTAACTACGAATATGTGCACGAGTGCAGTGCGAGTGTCGCGCGATGGTCTATGATTGATAAAAAGTCATACTGTGGTCACGATTGTTCTGAATATGCTCAAAACAATCGATGACTATCTCTACGATAAACCCCGAATTCCTGCGATTTTTGAATTCGTACGCTATCGTATCTCAAAATCATGACAGTGAAATAGGGCCTTAACGTGTGAACGCCTGCTTCAAACGCTGTAAGTGTCGAACATAGACCTAAATTTTGCAGCCCTTCACCGGCAGTTGTGACATCTCAATACGAGTGAAAAATTCTCGAGCGGAACTTTAACGATATACATGTACAACCATCCATCCAACCATCGACCGCAACATTTCCTCAAGGGATTCACCCTGGACACACTGGGTACCTCAAAACAGCTCCTAGGCACCCCCCCCCCCCGTTCAGATATTTCTGTATCCGTATAATACTATGAATTCCTTATTTCACGCGAGTAATTAATATCGCGAAATGCCTCGTGGACGTCAAATCGCTGGAACAGGAATTCGAATGATCTATAGCAATATAGAAATAAAAAGGAGTGATTTTATTTTGCGTGTGATGTTTCTCGCGAAATTACGCAATAATAAATTCCACGCGTATATTTAGGAATCTACAGTACTACAGTAAGGCTATTCATCACAAGATATGCTGATATTCTCCGGCCATTTGCACTTTTTCAAGTGGAATATGAAATAAATTTCACTTTCTATGGTGATACATGTAAATGAGAATAGATATAGAACTACTTTCACATTTAAAATTCGGCTTGAACCCTTAGTGTGATAACGCATACATGTCCACAGTACATGAAGACAATGTTCTGTGCGTCTCTGAAATAAATAAATAAAAAAAGTTAAATATGATATCTTTTTGAGACATTGAAAGAAAACAATTTTGAATACATTATCTACACGTCGTGCCACGTGATCTGCATCAGCAAATATTTTATTCATTAGCACCTGAAGTCACTTTGAAAGAAATAGTAAAAACCCTGGTTCTGAATTATTGATGAAAAAACGGATGTGTTCACAAGTGGGCATCATATGACAAAGGCTTGCTTCAAAAGTGGACGATTAAAACACTGGCATTTGTAAATTGCATGTCATAAATAATTTGTTCAAGCGCAAAGTTAGTTGGCGTTCCGCTATATTCAATATTGCTGGGCCATGAATTATTGGACAATAGCATGCTAACGAAAGGATCCCTTAAAAGACTACTGTCAAGGGCATACTGTATTCTTTGTCCATCTCGAGATGCTGTTTTCTTTGAATTTCTCGAGTATGCTATGTAATTCAGAGTACGGTTATACCACACAGTGTCCCATATCTGCAAAAGTTCTCTTTTAAGTTCCATATCATTGGTTCAGTGAACGATTTTTAAATGTACCGCATTTTAAAAAGTTCCTCGCGAATACGTGTGCTTTTTCCTGAGATGACACGGTGACAGTGTGCAGTTTAAATTCTGCTCTGCATGAGGATTTGTCCAGTTTTTATTATAAATTATGTGGAACTGTTCATGAGATTAAGTTTCGATTTGTAGCGTTTTATCACTAGGGGTGAGTTATGTGATTTGAAATGATATCGCAAAGGGGTATACAGATCAAAGACGATGTCTAGAGAACAAAGCTTGATTTGTGTTTCCGTTGAGCGTGCAATTCATACACCCCTCCCCAATCGCTAGATATTCATATACGTACAGAGTGAGTGGTTTTAGGAGAAAAGTGGTATTCATTTAAAAGTTTGTAAAATGAACAATAGCATAAAATATTTCTCTTTTTTTATATGAATAAAATGAAATAATACATATGCAGTATAATATCTCCACTGCAGTACAATATCTGCGCTTGTAGTACTTCATCTTAACGTGTGTGTGTTGTAAGATCCCCCTGGATAAAAAAAATCAATCAAACAAAAATAATCCATCCTAAAGCCCTTTTTAGAGCTGATGAAAGAGTTCTACGTGTCATTCAAGATGTATGATAATTCACAATTCTTTCACTTTGTACGATAAGCCTCATGAAATATGTTTCTTTTTTTTTATTCGTAATATAGGTATATCGTACACTTCTTCGTGTCCAATCATACATCCATGAAAACGAATAACGGTAGTTACACGTGATGTCTTCTCCTGATCCGGACGTGTTACATGTAGTAATGGATAAATCTGAATTAAAATCAGGCTAGTTAACATAAAGGACCCTTCCAAATTCTGAACAAGAATACTGGGTACTCTTCTGAATGGGTGCTGTTTTGTTTTTGTTTTTCCAGAATACAACACTTAAATCAAATTTGTTTGATTACGTCCAGCGAAGCAATTTGTTGGTGGTCATATCCCTATTAGCAAAATTCTTTCAAATGTCAAATTGTGATTTCTCACAGTGCTAGATATTACTGTAGTATACATGTATGTCTGATAAAATATATATCATGACTTTGTCAGATATGTTGCGATAAAACAAAGAATATATATTTAAAAAGGAAAAGCCAGAGTTTGAATTTTAAAAATAATGACTGTTCGTTGTAATAGCCTTCAAAGTGTGGCCTTGAATGTTGCTAAGCTATAAAAGAATAACCATTTTGCGGTTTTATTTGAAATTTGTTGCCCCTGCAGCGCGATACGATGTTTTTATGAATGCACGCGTGACAGATCCAATTTACTGAATTTTTATGGAGGAAAAACACATGTTACCAACACATCTGATGATAAATAATCGCAGAATACGGCAATAAACTCGTTACTGAAAAATTCACTCAAGATATCTGAATGTATTTGTGAATGATTGATTTTTTTTTATTCATGATTGATGTTCATTCCATGTTTTCATAGAATATCGTAGGAAGATCAAGGGTATATAGATACTTTACCTTCAACAATGTTTAAAAAAAAAAAAAAAAGGAGGTAACGAATTTTATTTGCCAGAAAGCATAATCTTCCCGACTCCAGCCCCCGACAGCAAGAAAGTACTCAGAAAAAAGTTTTAAACTTCTTTTTTAAACGACAGTGTTGATCTGGCCTTCATTAGGCATTTGGAATGTCATGATAATAATTTCTCTATAAATTCATCATTCTCCATAAATTCATCACTCTATAAATTCATCATTCTCTATAAATTCATAACTCTTATTACATAACATGCTCTTGAGTGTGTATTCGCTGGAAATTTCACACATCAAGCTTCAGATTCCGGTGATAGGAATAGTTTCGTCTGTATCTGTATATAAAGAAGAGCTTTACCAAGATACTAGCAAATGCATACCTTATACATGTACTCTGTTTACATACGACCTGTAGTTCATATGGAATGTGCAAACACGTAAGAAGGAGTCCAAGGCAAACATTGACGCATCGAATTTCTGTGATCGGCAATTATTATATGTATTATTAATTATTATCAAACTCGTTCTCATAATGCTTAAAAATAAAATTGTTTTCAAATCCTCATAATTTTGTGCCTAATATCTCATGAAGGTCACTATATATATACAAATATAGACGGTAGATAACTTCGTCGTAGTGCTGAAATATCATAATAGGTAATTAAAACCTAGGTATCCATGACAACTATAGACTATTATTAGCGCTGAAATGTGCGGTAATCACGCAAATCTTAAGAGCGAAAAGAAAGTGTGACATGTCACGTGACACCTATACAATAGACGGTCACTGATTTTCAACGGACAGCCTCTTAATACCTTATCTGTATGTTCCATTTGATGGGCAAAGAGTATCTGGTTGGTCTACTCGAGAATTCCAGCGATGGAGTAAGTGCCTTATTGGAAAAGGTTATCTGAGTTACAAAAATGTCAAGGAACACCATTTGGATTCGTAATCTGGTCTGCAATGCCAAGATCTGTCATATTTCAGCTACTCCAAACACCAATAATGATAGCAAAATGTTTATATATCTGGTGCAAATGCATTTTCTACATCAATCGAGTGTGCTCTTACTATGAATTAGCCGTGATTTAGGTTGTTGACTTATATAACCAGACGGATGGGTACATACAAGTGCTGCCTAGCTTCTCTTTGTCATGTCATCATTGTTACGTATTTTTATCTTTTTTTCTGAAACAGATTTAATCAAGCTTTTCTAGTCTCCATACCCAGTCTATTATAGAAGTAATGTATGAAATAAAATTAATTGAAAACATTGTGCATTCTGAGCCTTTCAATTCTTAATGATACTAATAGAAGCCATATAATACACGATACAGCTGAACGTGTACAATGTGCTTGAAAAGAATTATATTACGCAAAGTCTTAAAATACAGTGGGGTTTTTTCCCTAAGATATACAAATCTAGATGTAATACGTTAATGCGTATATTAATCTCAAAAGTGTCAGCATTTTTATTATTATTATTTTTATTTCTCTTTTATTAATTAATTAATTTATTTATTTATTTATTTTTGCATCATCTTAGGAAGGATCAAACGTATTTCTTCTTTAGAACCACCAGGCAAATTTCAACCAAACGTGTTGAGCATCCTTAGGCAAAGGGGATTCAGAGTTGTTCACCAAGGGAAGGTAATCAGTGAACGGTAAATATCAAGTGGGGTCATTTAAAAATCTTATCAAGAACCACTGGACTAGAAAAAAGTGAAACTTACGTGGAGCTTTCCAATTATATTATAAATTGTTCAAATCATTGCCCCACCCCTAACCCCCACCCCCGGTGATAGAATGAGGTACAATACGGGATAAAAGTTCTACGTTATGAATGTGTAGAAAAATTATTTTATCGAGAACAGCAATGTCATGATGAGTGAAATAATGTTAATATCTTCAGTAGGTGCAAATACAAGTTTCTTGAAATTATGGCTCCGGAGGGGGGCGGGGGGAGGGGGAGGGTGTAGGATGGGGAATCAAATTTTCATATTGTAATATAACGGAAATTTGAAATATTCTTAAAGAACAGAGTGGGCACTTCTATATAAGCATTCTCAGGTAGTGCAGATTTAGGTATGTCCAAATGAATGTCTCGGGAGTAGTTGTGGGCCACAATGCTGATTAGTTTTACATGGGAATTTCTTCTCATGAATGACATGGATATGATTAGTACGAAACCATCCTCAGATAGTGCAGATCAATTTTGTTTGAATCATGGTCCTAGGAGGTAGGGAGATCAAAATTCTTACATGAAAATATAGATGAATAAAACAATTTTTAAAAATATCCCCCTCAACATCCACTGGCTGTGATTAGTTATATTGATATGTAATGTAGATTCATATTTGTTCAAATCATAACCTCTGGGGCTAGGGTTAGGTTAGAATTCAGTTTTACATGAACATATGCAAGTAAAAATTTTTTTAAAATTATTTTCAAGAGTAGCAGGGCCACACTAAATCATATCAATATTCCAACGTTTTCTGGCTTCAATTTTTGTCTCTTCAACTTATGGACCCTAAGATTAGAGTGGGGCTAAAATTGGGAGTCATATTTTACATAATACTTAAAAATCTTTAAACGAAATCTTCTACAGAACAGCAAGGCAAAGTTAGTAATATTGAAGTATCCTTATGTTGTATGGATTCAAGTTGGTTACGTCATGACCTCATGAGGTAGGAGGAGTTATAATAAGTGATAAAACGTTTTTGTGGAAGTAAAGGGGGTAAAAAAAATCTTATGAAAATCACCTTCTGAAGAACAGCAGGGCTATGCTGACTCAGGTGAGCGTTTTGACCCATAGGCCTCTTGTTTTATTTTGGTGTGAAGGTTTGACAAGGAGAGAAAACAATGTTTAGATTAAAGTGTTGATGAAAGTGTGTGTGCCATATATCAAACACGCCTTCGTTTTTGAATTTAGGTGTGATTCTTTTCACCACTGTTAAGCATGTGAACATGTTTGTAATCAATGAGATTATTCTAACTGTGAATCAAAGCAGTGCTTGGAATTCAGGCTAGGAAGATTTCTCATTATTTCAGTTTTATTTCTATATCTGTGGAATGTTTTCTCTCATTAGGTGAATCTTTGAACCTTTACAATCATACGTGTATTAGTATAATTATATTCACTAATTCTTGTAAGGGTTATCTATATCAGCTGCCTCTATATGAAAATCAATGTATGATATGAATAGTGGATGAATATTACTGATAAAATGTAATAGTGGATGAATATTACTGATAAAATGTAATAGTGGATGAATATTACTGATAAAATGTAATAGTGGATGAATATTACTGATAAAATGTAATAGTGGGTGACTATTACTGATAAAATGTAATAGTGGATGAATATTACTGATAAAATGTAATAGTGGATGAATATTACTGATAAAATGTAATAGTGGATGAATATTACTGATAAAATGTAATAGTGGGTGACTATTACTGATAAAATGTAATAGTGGATGAATATTACTGATAAAATGTAATAGTGGGTGACTATTACTGATAAAATGTAATAGTGGATGAATATTACTGATAAAATGTAATAGTGGATGAATATTACTGATAAAATGTAATAGTGGATGAATATTACTGATAAAATGTAATAGTGGGTGACTATTACTGATAAAATGTAATAGTGGATGAATATTACTGATAAAATGTAATAGTGGATGAATATCACTGATAAAATGTAATAGAGTTACCTTCCATCAAGAGTAAAATGGATTTTAAAGGAGAATAAAATAAAAACTACTTTTCAGCAACGTACAAGTAAATGGATGAGGAACTTTAGAGGTTTAATGCCTACAAGGTATTTGAGAATTATGTGTTTTCAATTAAGGAATGAAAGTGACCTTTACGATATAAAGTTGTGGCAAATATGCGTTTGGCATGTGAAATTAAATTGTAATGAAATAAAACATTACTCCAGATAAATCGCTTAGTCAAACTGATATTGATCGGAGGTATATACGCAGAATATTGATGACGGAAAACAGTGGACACATATTACTGGTATACAAGGATACAAAGAAATTATGACGTGTGATTTACTCTGACCATCAGAGTCATTAATTGATAGGAACGAAATCAACGATTAGTCCGTGTTTTAATACTTTGCTTTTTTAAATATTCAATAAGTTTTTCTGCTAATCCGTGGAACTTCAGAAATAAATAGCATTTATTTTGTTGACGCAGAGATAATTCTTAGATTTTACCAGTTAAAACTTGGAATGATTTTACTTCACATAGCACTTAATAACTACCCGGTCGTGACCTTGAGGTGAGGAATCTGGTGTCAAAATAAAAAGAAGGGGGGAAAAAAAAACAACACTCCAACATGGTACTCATCCGATTGATTGCTTATCAAATAAGATGTTAAACATAAATTCTCTTCGTAGTATAAACAGACTGTTGTAAATTTTCTATCATGTCAGAAATTGATTTCTTCCCTGACAAAAAACCCCATCAGTCATTTGTGAAACAAAGGCGTAACTAGATTAATATGAAACATGTTTTATTAAAAACAGTTGAATGCAATAGATCAATGAAACATTTGATGAATTGAACTGTGGAAGAGTGTTGGGGATTTAAGGTGATTGATATAGGAAATGGGAGTTTAACAGAAACAAACAATATAATGACGTTCTGTGAAATATATGTATTATTAATACAGAATAAATCTTTTCGAACAACTTGAAAATCTTCTTCACTGATTTATGATAATGCATATCTTAATTTAGACATCTTCTTCTAACATTAAAAACTAACTATGGAAAAAGGTGACATTTTCAAAATGGTTACTATGCCAACTGAAATCTAATTAGGAAATACATGTATCAAAAACGTAGACACAGTTGGTTTTCACAATTTGATCAAAATGACGTGAAATCAGAATCACAACATCACAAGCATGTTGTTTTACCACCATTTTCGATATATTGTCATAAAATTGTAATTCTTATGTGATATTTCAGAAAATATAGAGCACAGGTTTGGACAGATTTTATATTTGTTTAAATTTATCTTTTCAGTACGCAGAAGCGATTTAAAAGAAAATGTGTGTCCCAATCAGCATTCTATGTTTTCTGACGGAAAATGTTCACAAAAAGCAGCATTTTAGCTTAATTATAGTGATTTATATTCACAAAAATCAGTCATTTAACTTCATTGTGGTAGAAGTTAGAAATTTCATGGCGACAACTAAATGTTCAAGGTATCACATCGGTAATTATTTTCACTATGTAGGAAAAAATCATTAAAAATCAATTTACCAAATTGATGCCAAATAATGCAATCTGAAATAGTCCATATTACCGTTCTCGTATGTTGACACCGGAAAACAACATTTTATGCAGCATTCTCTATTTTCTTTTTATCTGCAAACAAGAATTTTCAAATCCACGTGTGCACCTCAGGAAGTAGCATCTAATAGTTCCTTGGTAAACAATTGATTATTTCTGCAAATTACTCAACCGAATCAGGGTACAAAAATTAAGTCAAAAGAATTAGGGGAATTGAGAAAAATCGCGCATACAAGAAAATTATTCTTTTACATATTATATGGAACAACAAATCTAAGTTCATTTTGATTGGACAATTACTGTCGTGATACCTAAATATTTCAAAAGCAATGTACCACCACCATGACAATATAAATATCATTTTATTCTTCATGCTCTTTTGAAGTCTTTCCATAATAAATCTTGATCTATGTTTGACGAATCAAATCGGACAACATGTAGATAAAGCTTATGCATAAAAACTATGAAATGCTTTGTTCAGCTGAATTGATATTTGATTGATTGATTGAATATTGTTTAACGTCCCGCTCGGGACTTTTTCACTCATATGATAACGTCACCATTGGCGGTGACGAGCTGCAAAATTTAGGCCTATGCTTGGCGCTTACGGCCAATAAATAATCTTTATCACGACATAACTGCTGTCACACGGGTCCTCGATTTTTGCGGTCTCTTACGACAGCAATGGGTACTGAGGACCTATTCTAACCCGGATCCCCATGGAACTGAATTGATATTTGAATTCGATTTAAAATTGTTGACTTAAAAGTTTGATATACAGTGAAAAGTTTGATAGGAATATAACATGCATTACAAAAATCATTTTCATCTTGCAATTATCACTTTCCTCAAAAGAGAGAGAGAGAGAGAGAGAGAGAGAGAGAGAGTAGTAGTAGTAGTAGTAGTAGTAGTATTAAAACGTGTAAAGTGAGGACAAGTTTTAACCATTTGAGAACAGAACTGCACTATGAGGACAAGGCAAAAATCTTGTCCTCACAATTGTGACTTACAGTATGTGAAAGATGTAGATACAAAATATTGCATTGGTGAGGACAAGCGGTATGAGGACATGTCCTTACTAATATTCTATCTCAAAACCATTATTTTCATAATTCAAAATAGAGCACTACATGAACTTTTATAGGTTTATTAAACGTCCTATAGCTACATCTAATAGTACTTTTTTGCATTTACAATAACATAGGTGTGTATTCACTTCTAGATATTGTGAGAACGTTCTCACTTTACAGGTTTGGCACAGAGAGAGAGAGAGAGAGAGAGAGAGAGAGAGAGAGAGAGAGAGAGAGTACCAATATCTTACTTATCCGCGTCAGATTTCATCTTCATTCTATGCTGTTTGTTACAAACCATTTTGTTTTTAACAACGTTTTAGAGCGTAACTAGCTACGAAATGGACGAGAATGATGCATTTAACACGTTGAAATTTCGATTTTCAGCAGTTTAACGCCGTAACACACAGAGGCTCTTTTCTTTGTACCTCAATTACGAGCCGACAGAAAGATGTGGAGCGTACACTTGCAGCCGATATTTCAGTGCTTCTAAGATCTTTGACAGATTCATTGGAGCTTTCATTGTTACATCAAACGGAACACAAATGCATTGCTCTCTTTGATACGCTTCCACATATTTAAGGATGGTTTTATATTCAATGATACAAAAAAGAACATCTGCTGCAAGTCAAGCCTATTCAAGATAGAAAGAGAGAGAGAGAGGTACACAGAGAGAAAGACACACACACACACAGACACAGAGAGAGAGAGAGAGAGAGAGAGAGAGAGAGAGAGAGAGAGAGAGGGGTACACACAGAGAAAGACACACACACACACACACACACACACACACAGAGAGAGAGAGAGAGAGAGAGAGATTCGTGTTGATAGTTTGTTGAAATTCTTTCTGCATTTGCATTTTTTCAAATTCAAAATTATTCCTGAAAGAATGTTATGAGAAGTTCACTCATATCATAAACTGATTATTTGGATTATTATTATTATTCATTTATTTATAATCATTTATCTATTTTTTTATGTTGTTTTTATGCGTTTCGTTCAAGAATATTTTACTCACTAGCTATAGGTGAAATGTCACAACCTTTGACTTGTCCTTGTCGCTCAAGGTTGTATCAGTGAGGATTCTTTGCCAACACGTACCGATACACGAACCTCGTTTTTAAAATCATATCAAAGGAGGGAAAGGGCGTAGGCTATGCCTGCCTCCCAACCCCTTTTAATATTTGTAGATAACATTATTATAAATAAAAAATATCAAAAGGCACGCGACTTTTATTATGACGCTATAGCGTAATAGAGAATTGAACAGGTTTCATGTACACGCAATTCATCAAGTAGAGCAAAATTACAGTATGGTTGAATCTTTCTTATTGCCTGTTATTTCAAACAATAACTGCCATCAAAATCGTTTGTCTTAGCATGCTTGGTTGGTTAGCACGTGAATTTTAAATATCCTTAATAACGTTATACCTCCATCACATTGCGACACTGTCAAGTAGGCAGGTACGGATGGACTTAGTTGATTGGTTCGTACAAATTTTATTTGTTTCGTTCGATAAAGTCGTTTTGTCGCATCTCGTCATGTAAAAGTAAAATCTGTCGGAAATAATAATAATAGTAACCTTTATTTACCCAGGATAACACAATTAGCATACAACTAGTTTTCATTGTGGTCCTGCGTTAAAACATATATACAAACATAGAATTAGTATTAGTTTTAATATATACATGTTCAGTACACGTGGACATGATTATATAAATAAGAAATAAAAGAGACATTGCAGAGAAAAAAACATACTACAATAGTACTAAACCTCAGTGTATTTTTTTTTCAATACGGAAATGATACCCGTATTGAAAATAAGCAATATGTTTTCACCAATGTGTGCAACACTAGTTTTCTGCATGTTAGAAAAACCATCCATTTCGCAGTGTATCATTTCGATGGAAACAAGATGTTTATTTTCAATACGGGTATCATTTCCGACGAATTTTACTTCAAAAGGTGAAATTCAGCGAAATGACTAATAATGCCGCGAAGTAGACGTCCAACCAACAAGTGTGGAAAACATGTGATCGTGATTCTGACAACCAAGTTATATCTTATGTGGCAACATCTCCAGGGAATGAAAATCCAATAGTCAAACCTAAGACATCTGAAAAATAGTTCTTTTTTTTTTTAGAATTATTTTAAGGAGGGAGTGTTTTAGGTATACCAACCATATATGTGCAAATTACAGAAGAAGTGCTTTACTTTGTTATTGCAACATTCTGTCAAAAATGAATCCTGACGGCTTTGATCCTTACTAATATGTACGTTTACCAATGAAATTAACCAAATATGCTGGGGTGTTTTATGTAATTTATTTCTTGATAAAGTCATGACCTTTTTCAACTTGACACAAAAATCAATATATTAAAATTATAGAATAAATATTTATGGGGGACATAAACGATGGAAGCCTGAGGCACTTCATATTCTTATACATTACACAGTCAAATAATGCATCTCAACGTTCTTGAATTCGTAATGATGAAAGGAAACATCAAACGGATAATTTTTGATATTTCTTTTTAATACGAGATGAGTTATAGTTCAAAGTGTCATTGAATAAAAATAATCTTCTTTTTTTTTGTTGGAGAAGAATTGTTTATATATGATTAATTCATGTTACTAATGTTCTTGTTGGTTGTATTTCTAGAAGGAAAACTAAAAGACATTCGTCGTCACTGACTTATAAATCGTCAAATATTGATCACAGCTTGGATAGTGAATTGAATGCCATCGGAAGTGATTGCATTAGAACGTATCATTTCTCTTTATACATATTGGATAATCGCCATCAGCACATCTAGTCGGCAATTCAACCTAGGCTCAAGATGCATTTCAAGGGATTCAGCTGGATTTGGAGATTCTCAAATAACTTAAGTATAGAGAGCTTTAGAAATCATCCACACAGGATTAGATCACCTCTCTTCTATTCTGCTTGAAGGTTCTGAAGAACTTTTTTTATTTAGAACGAATGACAAACTCAAATATATTATTTGAGGACTTTAAGCGTGAAGTGCTGGAAATGACCCTTCCTGTAATGGACGAGCTGGACAGATTTTTAAGCGAAACAGATAACGCAACGCTATATTTGCTCTTCAACGAGTCTTCTCGGGGAAAAGGTCCGATCATCTTTTCTCAATCGGACACACACTCCTCGCATGCCGTCCTGCTGATATCGTTTGGGATTTTAGTCGTCGCGTCTTTCATGTCAAATATCTTCGTTTGTTGTGTTATTATGCGAAATAAGAAAATGCATACAGTCACTAATATGTTCATGCTGAACATGGCTGTGTCTGATTTGATACTGGTACTTCTGAATGTGCCACTAAATCTAGCAAGACATATCATGAATGAATGGACTCTCGGAAAATCTCTCTGTCATCTGCTTAACTATTCTCTAATGGCGTCGGTATATGTGTATTCTTTCACCTTAACCGCCATAGCATTAGATCGACATCGAGTTCTTCTGTATCCACTTCACCCAAGAATTACCAAGAAACAATGCCTGACAGTTATGTTTCTGATTTGGACTTTCTCGTTCGCCTTAGCCATTCCCTATGGGATTTTTACAGAGGTGGGCTATGTGGATATATTTGTTGCTCGTATACAACGATGTAAATCCAATTACCCAGATCCCAGAGGGGTCTGGGAACAGTGTCTCACAGTCTTTACAATAACGTTACAGTATGTTCTTCCGCTGATTATTATCGGTCTGGCGTACTGTCGTGTGGTACATAAGCTCTGGCTCCGAACACATCTAGGTGTAGTCACGGAAGTACAACGAGTGATCCAAATTAATGCCAAAAGGAGAAGCATAAAATTATTAATTGCTGTAGTTGTCGTTTTCGCCATTTGCTGGATGCCACTAAATTTATATCACATTCTTACCGACTTCCATCCCGACACTACCGTATTTTATTACAGCAGTACCGGGTTCTTTATCTGCCACTGGATAGCTATAAGCAGTACGTGTATTAACTCTGTATTGTATTGTTGGATGAATCCGACCTTCCGCTCTCAACTTCGACCCACGTGTTGTGGGGCACCTGCCAGAAACCAGTTTGAACAAGATTACTTTGATGCGTACTTAGCATCGAGACAGAATGTACGATACTGCACTGTGAATTCCTCGTCATCGACTGATGGACAGCGTGCTGATCGCACAGTAACAAAAAATTTCTCATACAAAATAACATTCAAGTCCAAGGTGAAATACAACGAAACATATCTTTAATATTTATACATGTATTTAAAGGTATTTTTTTATACTTGATATGTGTGCCGTCATGTAAAAGAATTCAGTTATGAATTAAGAAATGTAGGTTTTGTTTTTCAAAATTCCTTAAATTAACATACAATGCTTGATATAATCATTAATAATATTTTATTGTGAAAGATCATATCACAATCAAGCTTAATGAATCGATTTTGGTAAATATTGGTCGATTTAGGTTTAACAACTTGTGAGCGTATTTTCACACCCAATGAGTGCCTGTATTCACCAATGTAAGTTCAATAACTCCTATATTATCTACCTAAAATATATCTACCTAAACTATATCGATATTGTTTTATGTTAATAATTTATTCATTTTATTGTCAAGTTCGAAATTAAATGAGTATAGCCACGGCGTGCAACACCACAGTTCACAGGATACGCACGTTTTCAACGTTCATATAACTGCATCGATTGATTCTTGCTTTCAAATTGTAAATAATAGTACATGGGTGGTCTATACATGTGAATCTGGATAGAAATATAACAAATTTTAATTGATTCTTAATGTATAATATATTGAAACCGGCTACCAGAGCTTATCGCACTGTCTTTCTGTCATATTTTTATTTACAATAAAAAATCTGCATTATGACTACTTTATAGTATAAATATGACAGACAGAAAAAACGATAGCTGGTCCGCGTTCTTTGATTACACCTACCTTATACTAGACGTTTCTGTGATGTGGTGACTGATTTGTGCCATTTTACGAAATAACGAGGAAAAAAAAAAACGACAAAACGAAAAGACGACAAAATGATATTAGCGACTTTTCGCCTCGAAATAACGAAAATACGACAAAACGATAATTAGCGACTTCTGTCTATTTTGGATTGCACCCAGATGTATATTTCGATTATTATTCCTGTTTGTATATAATTATATATAAATTTTGCATGCAGTATATCCAAATAGATGTACTGTGTTTATATACATGCATGATCAGAAACTACAAGAAACCCTGTGCTTATATACATGCATGATCAGAAACTACAAGAAACCCTGAGCAGTCAAGATTTCAATACGGGAAAAATATTGGATTTATTCCGATTCGAGGCATCCTATTTGGTACGGATTCAGTGTGTCACAGTCGGTATAATGGAATCAAAACGTATTATCAGAATAAAGAGCATGTAACATTTTTTATGCACATTTCCGGTCCTGGGTAAATAGCTGTCCGCATTTGGTGCGTTTTCTAGACAAGCGTGCTATGTGAATTACTTATGCATATGCATCTGTATTTTGCAAGAATTGAATGTGTTATATATATACATACATGATATGTACATTCTATCAGTATGTAATTGGCAAATGATTTCTCCGCGTTTATATCATGTTGTTGACTTGATACAGTCGCTAATTGTCATTCTGTCGTCTTTTCGTTTTGTCGTCTTATCGCCTAGAAAAGACAAGACGACAAAACACCATAAGAAAAGATGGATAAGATAAACTCAAGCGTAAAAGAAAATGTTGGTGAATTTTAAGGAATGCGAGTAAAAACTGTCAAATTTGAACAAATCATTTTGTACATGCATATTTTTTTAAGAAATGCTTTTTTAAGTATTGTTTTGAAAGTAGATAGTGTAATATACTTTAATCCTCTTTACCCTGCTGTATCAAATGGAGCGGGTAACGTTTACAAAAAGAAAGACATTTGCATTCTAATTATTTCAACTGCATTTTAATGACAAACCCGTGTTGTACCCTTTAAATCAAGTATATTTATTTGCAGTAATTAGTTGAAATTTATGACGTATTAAAACCATCAGGGAAAACGGAGTGAATTTGAATATTACCTTCCTTGATAAATTCATAAAAACGTCCCGTGTTTCATTTTCTGTTATGGAATTATTTATTCTTATTCAAACAAAATGTCTGTATATGTTTATTGATTATATATACATATATATATATATATATATATATATATATATATATATATATATATATAATTGGGAAACAAAATTGAATATTTTACCTCAGTGAAATTGAACAGTTGTCAGGATTTGTATTTGATAGCGTGGTTTCTCTTTAGAGAAGTATGCATACACAAGTAATTTATCATACTACTTTCTAATGTTATTGTGTTTGTTGTAAATTATATAATGTCCAACCTTTAGCCCGTTACAAACCGCCCGTTCTATCGCTCTTGTTGTTAGAAAAAAACGATTTTTTTCCATCAAACGAATTGATATAAAGAACATAAACTTTTCTGGAACTACAATTTTGTATGTAAGAGTTACAATTCTTCAAAGTGGAAATCTTTTTTGTTTAGAGATAAGAATGCTCTATAATGGCAATGACGATCCAGCCCTTTCTTTGTTCTTCATAGTATGAGGGGGTATGTACACAATACAAGCATGGGGAAAATTGTATAATCGGCAAAACCGATTCTATAGAAATAATAAATATTTTTATTATGTATACGTCATCCATACTGAAACAATTTTAGACATTTATTCCTTTTATCTTTCTTACTATTATTTAGTACATTTGCATTTTAAATCATGGTGAAATGCCATGGCTTTTATAGAGAAATAAAAAGCATTGAAACTACGGGTTTAAAACTGAGAAAGGAATTAATATAGAATAAATTAATTAGAAGTCGCTCGTGTAATATCTTCAAAGCAACGTAATCTTTCTTCCTAAATATTTTCACTCAATGACACCGACTTTTGTCAAACCAGCCTCTGATACTATCTATACGTTACATAGGATGAGGGAGCCTTGAAATTAATTACTTTCAACATCAATATGAATAAAACATACAAAATGGCAACTCCTAGCTGCAGAGCTCTAGCTCTCTGTGAAAAAAAAGTGGGACAGACGAGAGAGTTACAGTGTAATAACCTTCAATTTACAGTGCAAGATTTTTTTTACCCGAACGTACCTATAAACATTCATTGAAGCCCCACGGGAGCGAAATACTTTCAACATCAAATAATTTCACCTGTTGACGTAACCATGTCAGGTTGCCAGTCAATTAAAACCCCCGTTAATGATTGTAAGCAGTGCGACATTTAACTCAAGGCAAAGTCCAGATATTTTGTTACCCTATATGATAAAGATTGTTACATAGGTTTATCCTACCAACTTACCATATCTTCCAAGCACACTTTATATAGTGCTGATTATCCCACTGAAAATTATGGAAATATTAGGATTTTTATCAATTGGATTATGATAGAATTTTTGTAAGATTTAAAATCCTATCATTCTCCTATAGGAATTTTTGTCTTTGGGGACTGATATCTATTATTCTACAAGGATGTATAGGATCAACCTTGGACTATGATATACTGCTAAAAATATCTCATCACATGTACTTTGATTTTTCACAAAATCTTTATCATAAAGGGTAGCAAAATGTCTGGACTTTGTTCGGATTTAAAGGTCGTACTGTTTGCATCAATTCATAATTTGATACAAACATGAATTATTGATATAAAATGAAAAATCTATTATTCCTCTAGACGTAAAATAAGTCTTAATTATTGAAAATTGCACCATGTTACCGAGAGCATCTATGAGATCCTAGTCTGATCACTATTTTGATATCGAAGTAATCAAAGTAGAGAATGTACTCTTTCAAAGAAAAAAAATAATTATTGTAGATATTAAAGTAAAAAGTGAGTTTTTTCCGCAAAGAAAAATATTTATTTTCACAAATTTTAGCCCTTCACATTGATTCAATTAATTTATCTATTATTCATTTAGTTGCTATATATATGCAAATACTCGGGTGTCTTATGTGGTACATATACCGAGTGTCTCTTAACCTGTCATCCCCGCAAATCAGCAATGAACTCGTCCATACAGCGTGCTCGTTTAAAGGAAAAATTCGTGCAAAGAAAACTTCTCGTATCAAATGTAAAGCGAACATATCTATATCATATATAGTGCTCATAATTCAAAATAAGTTTTCTTTGTTTTACATCTTAGCTTTTGAATCCAGGATTATGCTATTTGGAGAACATTTTCTGGGATATACGTTATATCAAACAAAACGAGGAAGTCCTATGCAATATATTCATGCGCGCAGTAGGTGGTTAAAAAATTTCAAACCCAAAACTGGTATGACAACAGACTATATAAAAAGCAATGAATTTAATTCCATATTCAAATATTTAAAAAAAACAACGAACTGGAATGTTATCCAATCAAAAATATTTAATTTAATTTTTTGGGGGGTTAGGAATTAGTCCACATAGACAGTGCTGTTTCCAAATATATAGAGAACATACTAAAACATAAAAATACCGAGTATGGAAATCATTTGATTGGCAACCTAGCATCACTACGTCAACAAACCCGAAGCTGTAAGTTTTTTACATCAATATTTTGAGACTGCAATATAAGATAACAGCAATATAAGACTTCAATCGTGTACAGTAAAAATAAAACTGCGCCGTAAATTGAAGATATTTATAAGGGAAGAATCTACATACTTCTCTCGTCTGTCTCTATTTTTTCGCCAAGAGCAGGTAGGCAACTCCTTAGAGAGTTAAGAAAGCTAGCTGCTCAGTTTTTGATCACAACTGCTCAGGGTGTTATAACTATGTAGATAATGGTCCAGACTTATCATATATTTACTACTTAAACCTATCCAGTTAAAAATTTGTATGTCGATTCCCATTCTGAAAGGTATTGGAAATGACTACATTCTGTAGCGAAATGATTCTGCCATGAAAATTATCTATAAATTTGCACAATTTTACATCAAGCATATCGTCAAGTACATATCCCCAAGCGTGTATTTTACGTTTGCAATTTATGATACAAGAAGTGGATATTCTGAACTAAATTCGTTAATTTGCAAATGGTTGATATGCAATTGGTTGATATTTTTTGTAAACAGAATATGTATATTGACTTACCCGAAAATTTGTATGACAATTCAGCATTTTGGCAAAACAATTCAAAAATTTAATTCCATAACCTCTACTGTATTAAGTTCCATCAAAAATTTTAAGAAAAGGCTTTGTGATATATGTGCAATTTATTCCTGCTATATTCTTATGAACTCAGAAATTCTATATGGTGAATTTTTCCGTATATTAAAACAAAAAGATCATTATTTATTTCCAGTCTACTAGCATATGACTTTTTTTTATATCTTTATTGTTAGAAGACATGAGTGTGTATTTATTTGATGTAATAATTGATTTGTGTTGCTTATGTTGTGTTGACCCAAATTTGTCTGTGAATTTTACAAGGTCTGGTTTCTTGAATGTTGTGTTTTGAGAATCGTATTTAAGATCAAAATATAATTGATTTTGAACTGTACTCTACATTTTCATCGATATATATTGCAGCCCACCAAATATGGATAAGATAAATGAATTTGAAATATAATATTAGAAATTGTGTCCCGTGAGTAAGTCAAACACAGCGTTTTATACGACACTTGTCAAACAATCTGTTGAGTTTAATTTTGTTGTTGTTACAGTAGACACCTTGTTTTATAAATATTTATATAATTGTTGTTGTATGAATAAAAGTGGATTGTCTATCATACATTTGTACTGGTTGTGGGATGTAACGATAGAGAAGTTATTAAGTCAGTAGTAAGTAACTCTATATTACGTCATAGTAAATAGCTGTGTACTAAGTCATAGTAAATAACTGCACACTAAGTCATAGTAAGTAACTGCACACTAGGTCATACTAAGTCATAGTAAGTAACTGTATATAAGTCATAATGAGTAACTGTATACTAAGTCACAGTAAATAACTGTATATTAAGTTAGTAGTAAGCAACTGTACACTAAGTCATAATAAATAACTGCACACTAGGTCATAGTAAGTGACTGCGCACTAAGTCATAGTAAGTAACTGCACACTAAGTCATAGTTATTAACTGTATACTAAGTCATAGTTATTAACTGTATACTAAGTCATAGTAAGTAACTGTACACTAGGTCATAGTAAGTGACTGCGCACTAAGTCATAATAAATAACTGCACACTAGGTCATAGTAAGTGACTGTACACTAGGTCATAGTAAGTGACTGCGCACTAAGTCATAGTAATTAACTGCACACTAAGTCATAGTAAATAACTGTACACTAAGTCATAGTTATTAACTCTATACTAAGTCATAGTAAGTAACTGTACACTAAGTCATAGTAAATAACTGCGCACTAAGTCATAGTAATTAACTGCACACTAAGTCATAGTAAATAACTGTACACTAAGTCATAGTTATTAACTGTATACTAAGTCATAGTAATTAACTGCACACTAAGTCATAGTAAATAACTGCACACTAAGTCATAGTTATTAACTGTATACTAAGTCATAGTTATTAACTGTATACTAAGTCATAGTAAGTAACTGTACACTAAGTCATAATAAATAACTGCACACTAGGTCATAGTAAGTGACTGCGCACTAAGTCATAGTAAGTGACTGCGCACTAAGTCATAGTAAATAACTGTACACTAAGTCATAGTTATTAACTGTATATTAAGTCATAGTAAGTAACTGTACACTAGGTCATAGTAAGTGACTGCGCACTAAGTCATAGTAATTAACTGCACACTAAGTCATAGTAAATAACTGTACACTAAGTCATAGTTATTAACTCTATACTAAGTCATAGTAAGTAACTGTACACTAAGTCATAGTAAATAACTGCGCACTAAGTCATAGTAATTAACTGCACACTAAGTCATAGTAAATAACTGTACACTAAGTCATAGTTATTAACTCTATACTAAGTCATAGTAAGTAACTGCACACTAAGTCATAGTAAGTAACTGCACACTAAGTCATAGTAAGTAACTGTACACTAAGTCATAGTTATTAACTCTATACTAAGTCATAGTAAGTAACTGCACACTAAGTCATAGTAAGTAACTGTACACTAAGTCATAGTAAGTAACTGTACACTAAGTCATAGTAAATAACTGTACACTAAGTCATAGTTATTAACTGTATACTAAGTCATAGTAAGTAACTGCACACTAAGTCATAATAAATAACTGCACACTAAGTCATAGTAAGTAACTGTACACTAAGTCATAGTAAGTAACTGTACACTAAGTCATAGTAAGTAACTGTACACTAAGTCATAATAAATAACTGCACACTAAGTCATAGTAAGTAACTGTACACTAAGTCATAGTAAGTAACTGTATACTGTATAAACAATATTTTCCTGGTGCGTGTCATGTGTGAACTTACTTGGTGCCAGTAAACTCTATAAATTTTGTATTTACTATCACCTGGTAAATTAAAAATATAAAACATGAAAAGATCCATGGAATATTTATTCATAGACCAACTTTATCAGTCCAGCGGAAAACATTATTCGCGTGGCCTGGGGGATGGGTTGAATGGGTTGAAAAATAATACAGTGAGTAGAGAAAATTTATAAACTCTCTCTCTCTCTCTCTCTCTCTCTCTCTCTCTCTCTCTATATATATATATATATATATATATATATATATGTATGTGTGTGTGTGTGTGTGTGTGTGTGTGTGTGTATGCATCATGTTTCTAAACTTTTTATTGTTTTCTTTTTTTTAGCAAAGTTTATTCTTTGCACGCCCAAACTGACTTCAATTGTGTTTTAAATGAAATATTTTTTTCGTAGTTTTCTAGGTAGCTCAGTGGTTAGAGCGTTCGCTTCGCAACCGGGAGATAGTGAGATCGGGCCCCGCTCGTGCCATAGCCGCGTCAAACCTAAGACGCAAAAAATAGGTAGTGATTGCTCATTCCCCAAACACTCGGAATTTAGATGACGGCTCCTTTGGATATGACCCTAAAAAACGGATGTCCCGTGTCATGGTATGGCGTTGGCACGTTAAAGAACCCTCACTGTTACGGTCCTGAGCGCTAAGCATAGGTCTATATTTGTGGTATGTCACCTATAGCTGCTGACGTCTCAGTATGAGTGAAAAATTCTCAATGAGATGTACACGTAAAACAAGCAAACAATCAATCAACAATCAACTAGTTTGAAAGCGACGAAATTCTAATCTTGGGATATGCATATTTACTTTCGATATTTTACGCGCCATCACATAATTGTGTGACGTCATATGCGACCTCGAGCGAGATTGATTGATTAAATATTGTTTAACATCCCGCTCGAGAAGCTTTCACTCATATGGAGACGTCACCATTGCCGGTGAAGGGCTGCAAATTTGGGCCTATGCTCGGCGCTTATGGCCTTTGAGCAGGGAGGGATCTTTTACCTGCCACAACTGCTGTAACACAGGGTCTTGGTTTTGCGGCCTTATCCAAAGGACCGCTCCATTTGGTCGCCTCTTGCGAAAATCAAGGGATACTGGGGACCTATTCTAACCCTGAAGATGCCTCAAAAATACAATCTACCAGAGCTTCCTCCAAATCTGTCAGTTTAATGTTACAACCTCCAGTCCTCACGATGATCATGCTTTTGGTGAAGTTCCATCTACTATATATATATATATATATATATATATATATATATATATAGCTGCTATAAAGTTTTAGAAAACGCCCATCCTGCCAAAAGCTAAAGTTGTTAAGTTTACGAGCAAAGTCAAGCTTTTTTATTTCTTATGGACTGCCGAGGCATAAAAATTCCTTCCCAGATGGATCAACAATTAAATACTGGAAATTATAGTCCAGTCAATTTACGATTTCGCATGCAACTAATTGCAAAAGAAATAATTTTTTTGCAAAGTATTCGTTAGTATCAGTAAAACAACATATAAAACATCTAATTTTTTCTAATGTGCAGAAATAATATATTTTGATGCATCAAATTTGCTGATAGCTCCCTTTGTTTTATGTCACCGCCGCGCTATCATAGCGTGCTTTCACCGAAATCGTGACGTATACATTATCATTACGTAGACATTGATCAAAGTCTTTGCTCGAATTTTATGACATATGTTCATACAAGCGTGTAAGCGCTTGAATCAATATAGCCTAGGTGTAATACTATAAATTTATTTACAAACGAGACGTTCTAAAGCTTCTCAAAAGTTTAGAAAAAAAAAAACAGGATGGTAAAGTCACAACACGTGTCGTCATGTAGACGTATAGGCCTACTGGGTTCATTCAACATTTGGGAAAGGTGCCGTAATGTAACGGAAAATAACATTTTTTTAAAACTAAATAGTCGCAGAGCATCATTTCTTCAAGGTAAAATTAAGAAAGTGAAAAGGCTTTTTTCTATACTGCACTGCTTATTTCTATTTTCTATGTAAGGACACCCATTCGCGTTACAAAGCCATCTTTCTCGTTATTGATTGGGGTAAATCTTTCTCCTGAAGTGACGCTATTAGTTGCAACTTGAATGCGGTTTCTGTAATATGCAAAACTAATACGATACCAATTTAATTTAACCTTTTGTGTTGTGTTAGTAGAAAATTTCTTCCATTTTAATTATATCTGTTCTAACCTTGTGTTGAATGTGGAAAGATTACAAGACTGTGTAATTTGTGAATCGGGGGACAAGAATGGCCTAGTTTGTCTTCGTAGGAAGGGTAGCACAGGTATCAATACTGCTGCTGAGAAAAGGGGTAGCAATCTTCGCACGCACCCTGGGCAATATGTGCACACCGGATGTAGGCGTCTATTTACAAATGCGATTGAAATTAGCAAATATCTGAGGGAAAAAGAACAAAGCAAGCCAATTCCTCCTGCTGATAGTACACCAATTCTTAGATCAAAACAGACCTTTTCATTCCGTGACCACTGCCTCTTTTGTGGACAAACTGCCAAACTTAATCAAAGTAAAAGAGGGCATGATGTTTTTCCTGTGCGAACTCATGATTTTCAGGCTTGTATAAAATCCGTCTGTTCTACAAGACAAGACGCTTGGGCAAACCAAATTTATGGTAGACTAGAAGCTGTAAATGATTTGCATGCTGCTGATGTCATCTATCATCAAACTTGTAACGTAAATTTTCGCACAGGCAAACACATACCTAAAATATTCTCACCCTCTTCGACGGAAGCCAAGAGAGGCAGACCTGTTGACAGTGATATTACTGACGCATTTCTTAAAGTGGTAAATTATCTGCAGGAGAATGATGACAAACAACATCAACTGTTAGATCTTGTTGCTAAAATGAAGGACCACTGTGGTGATGATGCATACTCGCCTGTTTACTTGAAAAAGAAATTGTATGAGCGTTTTGGGGATGAAATCATCATGACAGAAGAACAAGGAAAATCAACTGTAATAACGGTACGAAAAACGGCAAGATCAATTCTTCAGAGCTTCTACAATCGGCCTAAAACAGTGGACCAGACATTGGAGAAGCTCAACATCATTACAACTGCTGCTAAGTTGATAAAATCTGATATCCTGTCCCTTCATCTAGCTTCTGATCTGTACCCTTTGTCGTCAGATATTGAATCACTTGAAAAGAATCTTCAGTACGTTCCTGAAAGTCTTCAAACTTTTTTGAAAATTCTCGTCCGAGAAAAGGACCCTGACTTGAAAATTGCATCGATTGGACAGATAATTATGCAGATGGCTAAGCCACGTATGCATTTTGCACCACTACAAATAGGTTTAGGAGTGCAGCTTCAACACCATTTTTCATCAACATTTCTTATTGATACGTTGAATTCCTTAGGATTTTGTTCCTCATATTCGGAGATACAACGTTTTGAAACAAGTGCAGCCATTTCACAAGGAACAGATATTCCAAGCTATGAAAATGGACAATTTCTGCAATTCGTTGCTGACAACGTGGATCACAATGTGCGCACACTTGATGGGTATGGTACATTCCATGGCATGGGCATTATTGTAGGCTCTACACCTGGCAAAAAGGTTAGCAAACCGGTCCCTAAACTGAACGTTTCATCGGCTGACCTGGTCACTGCTGGGAAAATTAATATACATTTCTACAAGTAACCACCTAAATCGTCACTGCAGATGAAATTCGCCAAAATTAATAAAGAACAGAAAGTACCAGATCCATCTTTGAGTTTAGATCTTCTTTAAAAGGCTGTATGGCCTCTTCGATCTCCAACTTCAAGTTGGTCAGGACTGATGCAGTGTACTCAAAATGGAGATTACCCTGGGAAGTCCACCATCACCTTTCTGCCGATGATAGATATGGACGCAAGCGATATGTCATGTATCTACCCTACACTGAAGTTTGTGTCTCGCCAAGCTAGAAAATATGGTACAACTCCAATTCTGACATTTGACCAGCCTCTCTACATGAAAGCAGTTACAATTGTCACTCATGAGTCACAGTGTGAAGACTTAAGCTCCATTATACTCAGGTTAGGTGGGTTTCACACACAAATGAGCTTTTTAGGATGTATCGGGCGCATTATGAGAGAATCGGGATTGCAGGAAGTTTTAGAGACTGTATATGCGTCAAATGCAGTTGGCCATATTCTTAGTTGAAAAGCAGTAGCTCGAGCAACCCGTGCCCATTTTCTAGTTGATACAGCCCTTCATGCCTTGCTCGTGGCTAAAACCTTTGGTGCCGAATTGCCTGATAATGATGTGCCACTAAATATATCTTCAGGTTATCTTGTAACACCCATTGACACAGAGGCCCCTGATCACGTTCTTACTCAATCTGCAGACGTTTCCACAGCCCAACTGGAAGAAGATCATCTGCTGAAGAAAGCTGCTGCCTTGTATGACCAGTTGCTAGAGGGAGATGCTACTGCACAAGACGTGTGCAATAATTCTACCATTACACAAGTACTGGGGAAACTTGCGGACACAAAATCCTCTCTCAAGTGCTTCAGAACAGCAGCCCTTTGGCTTCAGTACTTAGAAATGATAAGTCTCTTAAAAACTTTTATCACAGCTGAAAGAACAGGCAATTGGTTACTCCATATACAAACTCTACACGCAATGCTTCCCTATTTTGCTGCAGCTGGGCATAACATGTATGCAAAGTCAGCATACATCTATGTCATGTCAATGATCAATCTTCAAAAAGCCCATCCCGATGTACACAGCAAGTTCATGGAAGGTTATCATGTACTGAGAAGAAGTGAGAGGTATTGGGCGGGTCTGTCGTATGATCTTGTCATTGAGCAGGCATTAATGAGAAGTGTGAAAACATCAGGTGGTTTAACGAGAGGTCGAGGAATGACAGAGGTACAGCGGTCGCAGTGGCTTTTGTCTATGCCTTCTTCTGCAGCAGTAAATGAGGCAATGCAGAATCTGACAGATGTTGGCTACCACACAAGTGAGCAGCACAAGGAATCTTCAACCTCTCGCCAAGAAAGGGACAAACAAGATATAATTAAAGTTATATCATACCTACGAGACCGTGACCCTTTTACTGAGAGCATCCCTCTTCGAAATATTGACACCGGTGTGAATGCAGACAATAATATCAACGCTCATAATGCATTAGCATGTGGACAAAAGATCATTGACTCTATGGTTGGTCAGAATATTTTTGATTTTTCCTTCAAAAAATCAATGCAGGTGTTAACTATGTCATCTAAAACATCTATCACGGTTGAGGAAGGCAGAGTTGAGGTTGATCCCCAAGTGCTTTTTCAAAGACTAACGGCAATTTCATCTAGAGAATCTGTTGAAGATATTGCAAATATCTTCAAATATGAATTATCAACGCATCCATCATCGATCTTTGAACCCTCAGGACTTCCAAGAGCACCAAGTAAGCCTCAAATTTCAGATGCAATTTGGAGTATGGGCGATTGTGCTGTATCAGAGAAGGAATTGCTTGATGTACATTTTGTTTTGGATGGCGGTTCTTTACTACAGCGTATCCCATGGACAAACGGCATGTCATTCAATGCTATATGTCAGTTGTATGTTGAGTATATTATTAGAAGATACTCGAGACCAACTATTGTATTTGATGGATATTCCAGTGAACCCTCGACCAAAGACGTGACTCATCTTCGACGTTCAAAGGCCCTGATGTAACATTTACTTCAGATATGACCTTCAAATCTAAAAAAGAAATTTTTCTCACAAATAACAACAACAAGTCTCGTTTAATAAGTCTTCTTGCCCAAAGACTTCGGGAAAATGAATGCACGGTCATCCTTGCAGAGGAAGATGCAGATTGTCTAATCATTTCAACAGCTGTAGCATGTGCTCAGTCAACACAAGTCGTTGTCATTGGCGAAGACACTGATCTTCTTGTTCTCCTCTGCTACCATGCATCACTGGATGGATACAACATTTACTTCCGATCTGAACTTTCTAATAAGTGCAGGCACTGGGACATACAAAAAACAAAGCGGATGCTTGGTATGCACAAGTGCAAAATTCTGCCAGTAGTACACGCAATCACGGGATGCGATACAACCTCCCGCCTATTTGGGATAGGAAAAGGTGTTGCTTTAAAGAAGCTTTCGAAAACAAACAATGTTACAATGGCAATAGAGGAATTCTTAAAGCCTGGAAACCATCTGGAAACTGTTGTAACGAGCGGCGAACAGATTATTGCTAGCGTATATGGGGGAGTATTGTGCGAAGGACTGGATCTTCTGAGACTGCGCTTATACACAAATAAGGCTATCACTAACAATAAGTGCGTTCAGGTACAGAGTCTCCCGCCAACATCTGATTCTGCGGCTCTGCATTCTAGAAGGTCATACTATCAGTGTCAGCAGTGGATAAAACTAGATGGCACTGATGATAGCAAATGCATGCCGCTTAAAAACACTTTGCCGCCTGCTCCCAATCGTCTTCTGAATATTATCCACTGTAATTGCAAGGTAAATTGTGACACAAAGAGGTGTACGTGCCGAAAACATGGCCTAGAATGTACATGTACTATTGGATGTGGCCATTGTAGAGGAACAAGTTGTTCCAATTCAACAAGGAACACGGAGGAAGAAGAAGAAACAAACTGATTTCCATGGTCTGTTCACGGAAATTACCCCCCCCCCCCCCCCCCCCCCCCTTTTCCAAAAAGCCTCTTAAAGGTGAAATTATTACATGGAAATTTTACAATTTCTATTTCTTACAAAAATTTATAAATGCCAATCAAGAAATTGCATTCTTATTTGATAGGTAATGATGGAAAGCTAATTTCCAGTTTTTGGCGTTTTTTCTCTTTTTCTCTGTTTTTGACCCCCAAAAAATGGTATTTCCACTTCAACTGAAACATTAGATTTTTTATATGTTTTAGTACACATATTAGCGAGGTCAAAATCATTGAAAACAATTCTTTTGCAATTAGTTGCAAGTTTGACCCTTTTTTGGGCTAATTTGACTGGACTATTACCCAAAGGTGATTATTTAAGAACACTTAAATAATTAAAACAATACTTGACGATATATGGTTAGTTGGTTGGTTGTATGTTTTACCGCTCAAGAATTTTTCACTCATATGGAGACGCCAGAAGGGCTGCGAAAATTTAGGCCTATGCTCGGCGCCTACGGCCTTTGAGCAGGGAGGGATCTATATCGTGCCACACCTGCTGTGACACGGGGCCTCGGTTTTTGCGGTCTTATCCGAAGGACCGCCCCATTTAGTCGCCTCTTACTACAAGCAAGGAGTTCTGGGGACCTTTTTGTCAATCCGGGTCCCCGCGGAAGGGACGATATTGTTAACAGTATTTCAGATACAATGTATATAGTAAATGATAATGTGTTTAATTAAAAATGTTTATCATTTTGTTGAAGATAATTTTAAATATCTTTATAGGTTGTCCTTCATGATTTTTTTCTATGCCTTTATGAAGAAAAGACCGGCCATGACACCATCCGGAAGAGTTGATTTATGATTATGTCCATCTCTACGTCCCGGCTCCGAGGAAACAGAACTGAAGCTAATATTATATATTTTGGAGACTCGTATATTCACGAAACTCGGCAAACCTTGATTCGCTGAACTGTATCTACGTTTCTGCTTTATAAGAACATATGTGAGGACAGAGCTGTCAAGATGTCACCTTAACGTGTCAAATTTCATTACTGGTTTGGAAACGCGTTAAACCCATGGGTTAAATAAGGCAAGAGATATTTATCACATAGTGTCTCTACTTTGAGAAAAAATAAGTACGATGCTCTCTCTCTCTCTCTCTCTCTCTCTCTCTCTCTCTCTCTCTCTCTCTTAATAATTGGAAGCACGTAATGAATGAAGCCCACTATCGCACCAAAGAAGAGATCTTCGAACGATTTTATTGGGTATATGCTTGTATACAAAATCACACAATAATATATAGAAAGGTCTTGTAACTAAAGAGGTTCTCGTCTTAATAGTTGTAGTCAATACGGATTGCGAACTGTGGTTCCTAAATAGGATTATTACGCTACAATTTAGGGAATAACTCTCTTGCCCTTTGTTATTTACAACCGTTACATGTAAGTAATGCTGATTTACAATGTAACGGTCACAAACCGAGTTTTTACCGGTGACGTGTCGGCGTTTAACAGTTTTAGGATAGTGTTCAGTATAGTGCTAGAAAAGTAAAACTGAACTCAAATTTAGCGTAGTGTTATTATTAAATTCTAACAATTCTTTATTATTATTTTTATTATTATTATATTTTATTTGCTTTTACAATCATAAATTTTACGATTTACCCAATCTGAAGTGTTTTCCATAATCCTGGATTCTGAACTTGTAAGAAACCATTTGCCCTTCCAAGGTTTCTTACAGGATGCATCAGAGATGTCGATATACACCACGTCTACTCCAATGCCAGCAATACCATTCATTTACCATTCATTTGATGCGTAATAACGACACTTACTACAAACAAACATTCTTTTTTCAAAAGTGATGAAAATGAAAACTACAGTTATGTTTTTATAAGGAAAATTAATGTAATTTACCTTATGTAATATAGTTTATTCCCATGATTTCTCAATGGAGTCCAAAACAGTGGTAAAAGGTTTATACATAGTTATCTATTGGGTAATATATTTCAACTTTTCATGGAAAATTTGTAAAGTCCCTTATTTACTTATTAAATTCAAACTAAGCCAGAAGATACGTATCTACCCATGCATTCATTTTTTTTTTGTATCACGTGTCCGTCACATGTCCTTCAGTTTTACTCGGTAACGTTTTAAGTAAAATATAATGCAACTCACCAAACCTATCGGTATGCAACTGTTTTCGAAAAGTACAGTCGTGATAAATTCATTAAAGCTGCCAAAATTGCAATTTTTTATAGTGGCATTAAAAGAGGTTAAATGAACGTTGATATGATTGAAAAAAAGAACTGCATCGAATTTCCTCTCTTATGCATCGTTTACACACCTTTACGTGATGAAAAATATATTCCTCGACATTCCGTTTGACCCTAACAATGGCAGCTGATTAATCGTCGGCGACAATCCCGAAGCTAACCGTATCGGCGCGAGCGAGAAATGAACCCGCGTAGAGTAGAGGTGAAGGACGTGTGATTATGAGTGTGATGCTCTCACCACTCGGCGGCACGGAGGCCCTTATTGAAAGATAGAATATTGCTACATAAATATGGAAAGTTGACGATATAGAAGCTAAAATTATTCCGTTTTTATAAAACTGAGTCTTTATTTGCCGTTAACATCTATTTTCAATAAAATATCTAAGTAAGAAGCAGATGTAGATGACTCCATGGTGTCTTTTATTTCGAGTTGACTGGGATTTATCGAATCAACATTTGAACAGAAATGATCTTTGATAATAGATGAAACGTCGTCGATATATTTAAAGGTCATATGAAACGATATTCTGAAGACATTAAGTTAAACATGGGAATTCATTAATCAAGGTTTATTAAACAAAAAATCATTATTATACTTTCTTTTCAATGCAAGATAACGTCGACAGCCAAACAATATGAATACAAAGAGATCAATTTAAAATCAGATCCTGTGTCATCATTTTGGATTTTCTAAAGACTGAAACAAATCAAGTACAAAGTCAACTACTTAGTTAAAGCGAGGAACACTGGTGACACAAAAGCACACTTTGAATAATTCTACACAAAATTATATTCGATTTTCTTATTTGATCTACATTACATATTCTATCTGTCAACGATATTCGTATAGTTTCCTGTTTACTAATTATAATACATGTAATATAGCTACACTCGCAAACCAAAACTATGCAACTTTTATTTATTATTTCAATCCAAATTATAAGATTTATAATATATTATAGTTACATTAGAATTGTAAATAAACCTTTCATTCTGAAATTCAAATGTAAGAAAACCATGAGATATCTTTGAGAAACTATTTAACTCGTTTTCCGTACACTATATCAGTACTGATAATTGAATGATATAGATAAATATAATTTATTTCAAATTAGGGATGGGCATAATACATATTTTTATTATCAAAAATAATATTTGAAAAGCGGGAATGTAAAGTGAGAAAGTAAAAACAATACATGCTATAGAACTAAACGCAAATAATTTTTAGAAATAACTTTTAATATATAAAATACAGAATTAAACGGCCTCCCGATTATTTAAATAGAACGATTTGTGAATTTTACATTTTTGGGGCACACGAGGAAATACCAGCTGATTATGAAGAATCGTGTGCCAGTACAACAGATGACATCCATGATGATACATGTGCCACATTTAGCTAGGTAGTCAGTCAGTCTATCAAAATTTAAGCCAAACCTCAAGAAAATTGTTAGAAAGCTAATTACCAGTGAAAACAAAGGTGTTTATATGTACAAATGCCATATTAAAAAGATACATTTCTATAATTTGCGAAAAATAGTTGGGTTTTTTTTTTGGGGGGGGGGGGGGTTAAAATGCTGGATTTTCATTGAAAAATCGTGGAAGTCTGGAAACATCTAATGACTAAATTAAATCAGTGGGCATCAGTTTATGCTGAACTAAAATGAAAGGATTGAATATGTACAACTAATTGAAAAACTTTAAAAGTTTAAAAATATTGAAGGAATTTTGGGGTAAAAAATAGCTATTGAAAACTTGCCGGGGATCTGAAAAAAATAAATAACTCGCGAAGATCTGGAAAAAAGTTAATAACTTAATATCAACTTAATATTTAATCTTGATAGGGATTGAATATGTACAACTGGATCAAACACGTTGACAACAAATATTGAAGGAATGTTGGGCCAAAAAGTAGGGGCGAGTTTCTTTTAAATCATGGGAATCTGGAAATATTTAATAACCTTATCAAATCAATTGGTACCAACGTATTTTGTAAGTGGATAACAGGATCAGATTGGTACAATTTGTTGCAAATATTTTACAACATAAACATGGAAAAATGCTAATAGATGTGGAATTAACAGCCTTTTTATTGTAAAGGACAAGGAATATTACAGATTTTCAAATCTAGGTCTCATTCTCGCTCTCATCATTAGATTCTGGAGTATTTCTTGAATTGGAGCAGTTGATTCATTTACATTTTCCACATCCACCAGAAAAAGCTATGCCATTCTTTCGACAGCTACATTTCTTTACCATTGTAGTGGATGATTTTCAACAGAAGGTCGGGTGCAGCTTGTTTAGACATTTGAATAGGTAGGAGTTTGCCAGCTTTCAGAGTCCAACCCATTCAGCATGATCGAGATCTGCAACTGTTTTGCCTTTCCAGTACTGACACTATAAGTAAACTCGCATTGAGTGAAACATGGCAGATTAGAAGTTGGTGGAAGTGACTGCACTTGGACCACAACATGTCTCTCAACTGACATTAAACTTTCTCCACTTGAAAATGTCTAAACCTTCTAGAGGTGCCCCGCCATACAAGTTGACCTAATGCTTCCTTTCTCGCCTTGACTATATCTTCTTTGCTAACATTTTCTCCTTACGATTTAAGATCAACATCATTCATTACCTTTTTCAAGGCAACAGGTTTTCCAATGCCATGCAAACGACTAGTTGTGTCACACCCTGTTAAAACATGAATAAAAAGGAGTGTCTTCTCCATATACAACCTCTGTGTAATCGTCTGCCTTATCAACAGCTGTCTGACATATCAACAAATCTGCATCACCCTCACCTTGTATGGCTTCAACATTGATTTCCTCTAGTTTTCGTACAAGGAGGTCAACAAAGCGTTGCTTATTCAATTCATTCAAAAGAAATGTTTCCTTCTTTATTCTCAGTGGCATGTTCTCTGTAAACGTTATAGTGTTTGTTAGAATTCCTTTGCCGCGTCTTAAGTGAGGCATATCTTTAGTTGACGTACCATTGTAACCATCCATAACAATGATGTGATTTTGAAAACGCCTTATGATCAACATATTTTGAGCAAATCTGAGAAAACGTCTGGCCTTTGGGCCATAGTATTCGATGTAGTAAAGATCCTCCATCGATAAATTCACCACATTTGTTGATGGAAGTTCTTCAGCATGACAGTCACCTGCTTTAAAAGATCATTTGATTCAAACATTGATGACAGAAAGGTTGAAAGTTCGTATTGAAACAACTCAGCTGTTGTGTTGAGTGTTTCTGATCCAACAGCTGTCAACCTCTGAAACATGAGCTGAGGATCAATCTGTGAGAATCTGTGGCATTAGTGTTCAATGTTCGTTTTATATCAAGAGTAACCACTTGATCTTTCTTTTTGAATGAATTTTCTGAGGCGAATTGTCCAGCTATAGACTGTATAATTTTATCGCCTATACTCTTTGCAGCATCTGCATTTGCGTCATTGTTTGCAATCATTCCGGTTTCAATATTACACAAAGTCTTGTCATGTAAGACAAAAGCGCCCCCTATCTTTCAAGAAGTCGCGCAATACACTGATATCTTTGTTGTCTCTTTCCATTCTTGATCTGGACATATCAACATGCCGGTCACTTGTTAGGTATCCTGTGTCAGTAAATGTTTGTATCTCTTGATTGTATTCTGCCACTGTTAGCTTTGACAAAACCCATTGCACCCGCTGAGCTTCCCCCATTCCTCTTCCACGCGTTAATCCGCCCGTAGATTTCAGATTTCACGTTTGTCATCAATACCTGCTCTATAATTGAGTCAGTAGACAAACCTGGCCAATACCGATCAGTTCTACATAAAACATGGTTTCCCTTCATGAAATGATTTTGTCTAGTCCTGCATTTGAGATACAAATACAGAGATTCAGCATACAGGTTGTGACTTGCAGTTGCAAAATATGGCAATATTTCCTGCAATGTCGATAGATGAAGCTGCCAATCCCCTGTCCTTTCTGTAATCAAGAAGCGTTTCAAAATGGCAACTATCTCAATAAATAACAGCCATTTTGATGTTTGAGATTGTTTGATTTCATTCGTTTTATCTTGAGTGCGTTTCTCCAGTGCAGTGAAAACAGGATCATCAAGAGCCTGTTGAACAGAAATGTCTTCCGAGCATATACGACGGTATAACTCATTTGGTTTGTCTTAAATGGGATTTGCTTCCTTAAAATCACTTTCAACTTCATCACATTGATTCCAAAAAAATAGATGTTCGTTCAGCATGCATAGTAGTGCAGTGTCTAAAAGCATCATTGCTCGAACTGCACGAGAAACTGCCTTCCCGCTTAACATATGACTAACAGCGTTAGGGGCATATATGAGTTGTAGTATTTCTGTAAGCCCAGAACCTGACACAATTCTTCCGATGCTGCCAAGAAAACTCTGCGTGGAAAGCTCCCAGACGCACAACTATGTTGCCACATTCCTCACTGCTTGTCATCATAACTGCTTTCCAATACAATGGTTGATCAAAGGTTATGATTGTAGTTCGATTATGTCATGAAGCTTCTTTAGTAACAAACATCAACGTTGAAAAGATGCAATTCAAATCACTTGGGCAAAAACGTTATATGCGGAACCTATTCATTATCGCCTTCTTGAACCATTTGCCTCATTCCAGACCAACCAGGCATAGGTGATCTTAAAGGCCATACATTTTTTGAAGATGTCGATCTTCCAAGAAAAGTTCATGCCTTTAAGAGGTATCAGCTCTTGGAATTTAAGTTGCGTGAACTTCTTGTGTTTTTCCGCATTGAAGTAAAATAGGTTGATATGGCCAGATGCAATTAAGTCTTCAGTAGTTACATCGAAGCGTTGTATGCGTTGAGGGGTTTTCTTTAACCCAAGAGACAAACAAGATATAATCTCCATACTATGAAAGGTGTTATTTCCATCAATGGTATTGATGTTATGGTCTACATTATCTGCTACAAACTGTAGACAGTGTGATTCCTCTAGAGGACAGGGCTCTTGCTTTGATGAAATGACAGCAGATGATTCGAATTTCTTTATTTCAGAGTATGATGAACAAAACCCCATGGTGTTTAGCGTAGCTATTAGAAACCTGAATCCAAACAATTGATGCAGTTGTACTACAAGTCCAATTTGAAAAGGTCATATCACTAGTCTTGGTCTTGTGGCTAGTATGATAGCTAGTCCAATTGATTGATTGATTATATATTGTTTAACGTCCCGCTCGAGAATCTTTCACTCATATGGAGACGTCACCATTACCGGTGAAGGGCTGTAAAATTTAGGCCTATGCTCGGCGCTTATGGCCTTTGAGCAGGGAGGGATCTTTAACGTGTCATACCTGCTGTGACACGAGGCCTCGGTTTCTGCGGTCTCATCCGAAGGACCGCCCCATTTAGTCGCTTCTTACATGTACGACAAGCCAGGGGTTCTGAGGATCTATTCTAACAACCCGGATCCCCACAGGGACTAGTCCAATTGAATTAACATTGGTAGATGGGGTATTCTCAGAAGTTTTTGGTTTTAAGAAATGATGATAAACTGTCTGGTAAATGACCCTCGTTTGACAGATCAATAATAATCAATTAATCAACCTTTGAAGCATCATAGGACATATTATCTATATATAAGTAAAGTAATCCTTTGCCTGGAATTTGTAACCATGAACTTGTCTGCTTTTATTAACATAAAGTAACCAATGTCCTATACTTTTTTTGTCTTAAAATTCATTGCTTTATTTCACTGACAATACAGGGTTTTAATTCAAGTTCAATGGCTGCAGACCCAATGTTACAGAAAAATATTTATACATTATAAATCTTGAAAAAAATTAAATGGTTTTTTTTGTTTCCCAAAATTGATGTTTTAATCTATTGTTAGGCTCTTGATTGCCTAAAACTGGAGTCATTGAAAGTGCATGGAAGACTGATTATGTTAACGGCAGCACATGTTCATCGTACTCCAAAATGAAAGAACAGTCACAGATATATATGAACTAAAGTTGTTAAACTTATTACAGATTTATTATTGATTGCAAAATATAACGTCTGTGAAGAAAAATCATTTGAAAACAATATAAAATCGATAATGAGTTTTTGTTTATGTATTGATTGAGGAAATGAAAGTTTATGCAAACATATGGCCTGCTCTTAATTTCAAAAAAAAAAAAATCGTGGGAACGAATTTTATTTTATGGGAACGATTTCTTTAAAAAAAATTTCATCCACCTGTCCTAAACCAGCATCCATAGGAGTTGAAGGCTACAGCAAGAGATTTTTTCCTCTCTTGTACAAGCTTTTGAATAAATTCTGCCTCATAATGACCTCTGGTCATCTAACAAAGGAAGACAATTCGTGCCCTGGGAATTCGACTAGACTGTTGGGAGACCTTATCACCAAAGACTACGAAGATTAGTATTAATTAGGAAATCCAGCATAATTTTTTATTTCAACTTCAGAAAACTTGCTCGTGGAACCAGAGTGGTGTTTCACATTTTTTTTAGATGACTAATAACTAGATATGAATATTTCGTTTTTCCATTTTTATTAAAAAAGCAACTGCCTATGATAGAAAAAAAGTATAGTCTTTAATTTATCGCGAGGAATGGTCGTGTAAAGTGTTAACAATTCATACATTTTGATATTGCTTTGAGAAAAGTTTCATAATTTCAAATTTACTAAAAGTTATTCGAATTTTTAGAGTCCACATTTGATTTACACCACTTCTGGCATATGTTGTGGTACAATAGGTTTACAACTGTTAATATTTTCGTGAGAAGCAAAGAATATCTACTGGATCCAGCAATGTATCTTTGTTTGTGACTGTTTTTGTGAAGTTTGGGATTCATTATATGAATTATATATATATATATATATATATATATATATATATATAGGTACATGCAAAAGTTTTTAATTAAAATCTACCTCATAAGGATACAGCCCCGTGGGGATCTGGGTTGTTAAAATAGATCCTCAACACTCCACTGCTTGTCGTAAAAAGACCGCAAAAACCGAGGCCCCGTGCCACAGCAGGTGATCAAAGGCCATATAATCCGAGCATAGGCTTAAACTTTGCAACCTTTCACCGGTAATGGTGACGTCTCCATATGAGTGAAAAATTTTCGAGAGGGACGTTAAACAATATATAATCAATCAATCAATCATAAGGATACAAAAAACAAGTCAGCTGATAAAGAAGCATAACTTGTGTCCAACTGAATTCAAACATACTATTGGAAGACCAGTTGTAGATCTTTAGCCCGTTGAAAAAATCTTGGGCCAGATCAGAGAGCTACAGTTTCACCCCTTACCGGTCGTGGTACCTCAGTGGTTAGCGTCGTCACTGGAAGGTCATGAGTTCGAGCCCCACTCGTGCCATGGATGCGTCAAACGTAAGATGTTAACAAAGGTAGTGATTGCTCCTTCGCCAAACGCAAAGGCATTTAGAAGTGAGAATCACGGGTCTTTTGGATAAAACCTTAAAACGGAGGTCCCTTGTCATGGCAAGCGTTGACACGTTAAAGAACCCCCACTGCTAGTGCATTGACCGCTAAGTATAGGTCTAAATTTGTGGTACTTCACCTACAGCTGGTGACGTCTCAGTATAAGTAAATTATCCACGGGTAGTAAAAAAAAAACCAAACGGCGCAGAAAACAACCCGTATGGTTGAGGCCTTATATCGCTGTATTCTTGCACTGTCGTCTCATAAAATTTATTATCCAAAATTTCCTAACATATTTTCCAACTGTACTTGTGTTCACATATACCTTCAAATATTCATCAAAGCTTCATGCAACCCCAAAACTCACAGCTTCAAATGAGTTCGTTTGTTGACTTAGCCATGTTTGGTAGCCAGTCAATTCAAACTCCGTTGCTATTTGTATCTATTCATAATATTCGATACGAGTTATATTCAGTCTTCATTTATCATAAAAACGAATAATTATATAAATGAAAATAATGTATTTTCTAAACGTAAAATAAGCTCCTGATTATTGAAAATGGTATTGTTGTGAATCGTGGTATTTATATCATGCAAATGCCCAATTAGTGACGATAATAATTTGTGTTCAAAGAATTCTATCAAAGTTACACACCTTATCTATACATGTGTAACTACAAACAAGCAAACAATCCGATTGTAAATAGAACATCTTAGAAAACGTCCCGAATGGCCTGTCACTGTCACAACCCCAGCAATGGTCAATAACATCCATTATATTGTTATGAATGACAGTCTTTATTCATTAGGATAAAGGTGATGATTCACGAATTGTTTGATGCTTTCATCCTCTCGCAATTGAATATTTTAAAAACACGGTCACCACTGACACATTTGTGAGGGTTATACAGAAAAAAAAGATAGAAACCATTTTTTTTCTAGTAGACATTGTGGAGTTTTCCTTGATCTTTTTAACCACATTTCTATCATATCTGATGGGTTCTACCAGAAGACCTTACCAATGTACCGAGTGTAAAAACAGAGTGGCGGGGATTGGGCAGGACTAACAAAAGCAGTGAGTTCTTGTTAAAATCGAATTGATTAATATCATTTTACCGAACTGGGACGATTTTATTCAAAATGTTTCACAAAAAATATTTGTGATCATATTAATTCACATAGATATTATTGTTTTAACAAGCATTTTGAGTGTATTAGAGGCAATACAAAGTCCCCTACCAGTAAGATACATCAGTCAAAAGTAGTTCAAGCGTAACCAAACTCAAACTTGATCTGTAACTATCCAAAACAAAGCAACATGCTAAATTCAGTTGAATATCTTCATCCAATGCGAAGAAAAAGTCCGAAAAACTGATTCTTGCAATTCATCTAGGGGCTTAATTCAGAAAAAAGTGGGTCAAACGTGACTGAACTAATACTTGATCTGTAACTATCCAAGACAGAGCCATATATAAAATTTCACTTGAATATCTTCATCCAGTGCGGGGAAAAGTTCGGAAAACCTCAAACATTCATCAGGGAGCATATTTCATTCAAAAGTAGGTTAAATAAAACGAAATTCAAACTTGATCTGTAATTATTCAAGACAATTTTACATACAAATTTTCAGGTGAATATCTTCATCCGATGCGGAGAAAAGTCCGGAAAACTTATTCGAAATAAGAGACGGACGATGGATAGATACAGACGGACGGACAGAATGAGGGATAAAAGTCCACTTCGACAAAGCCAGTGGGGGATTAAACAGGAGGTCCATGTAAAACTTTGATCCCCTAATGTGGTCCCACCCTACCCCTGGAGGCCATGATTTTAACAATCTAGATTCTGCACTATGTCAGAAAGCTGTCATGTAAATTTGAACTTTCCTGGTACTTAAGATTTATAAAGATCTTTTTTCCTATATTTTCACATATAAAACTTTGATCCCCTATTGTGGTCCCACCCTACCCCTGGGGGCCATGATGAAAAGAAAAACTTAAAAGACACTATGTCAGGATGCTTCAGTGTAAATATTTCTGCCCAGTGGTTCCCAACAAGATTTTTAAATCACCTCACCCATTTTGTGATTATCTTCTCTTTGAAGGGTGCATGGCCCTTTATTTGAACAAACCTAAATCCTCTTCACTCAAAGATGATTGTACTAAGTTGGAATGAAATTGGCCCTGCGGTTCTGGAGATTTCTAAAGTTTCCCCCATAATTTTCACATATAATTTGATCCCCCCTAACTCCGGCGGCCGCGATTTTAACAAACTTGAATCTGCACTATGTCAGGAAACTTCCATGTAAATTTCAACTTTTCTGGCTCAGCGGTTCTTTAGAAGAATTTTAAATGACTCCATCCTAGTTTTGTATATTTGTGATTATCTCCCTTTTGAAGGGGGGCATGACCCTTCATTTCAACAAACTTAAATTCCCTTCACCCAAAGATGACTTGAACCAAGTTTGATTGACATTTGTCCAGCGATTCTTGGAGATCTTTAAAATTGTCCGAGTATTTTTGCAATTATTCTCCCCTTTTTGAAAGGCGTTGTCTTTCATTTGAATCCCCTTACCCCAAGGGTGCTTTTTGTAAAGTTTGGTTGAAATTGTCCCAGTGGTTCTGAAGAAGAAGTCGAAAATGTGAAAGTTTACAGTAAGATGGACAACGGTTGATCAGAAAAGCTTACCTAGCTGAAATCGAGTACGAATATAGAAATTAACCGGGGTTCTAACTGGCTAACCGAACATGGCTTCATCAACAAACGAAATCATTTAAAGCTGAGTTTTCGGGTTGCATGGGACTTTAATGATTGGACACTAGTGGGAAAATATGTTGGGAATTTTTTTTTAATTAAATGTTTGAGATGCCGATGCAAGAATACCTCAACCATGCACATTGTTTTCTGCATCGTAAATAGTTTTTTCTTCCTTAAGGAGTTGATCTGTAACTCTCCGATATGTCCCAACATTTTCTCAGAGAGCTACAAATCTGCAGCTGTTGGAAAATGTCATCACCAAAGATTACGTAGATTTTGTCAGTGAGAAACTCCAGCATCTTTTTAATATTAAAGACAAATCATAATAATAACATATACAAATGTGCATACGTAATTACCTTTATTTTCACATACATATGCATGATATATAAAAATAAAATACTTTCATAAGGTACCACCATTCAAGCTATAGTTGTATATATACATATATACGACTCTCATAACCCTGGTTTCAAACATTCGATTCACATACGTATACCGTTAAGCACAGGAATGTATAATTTCATAAAATGTTTCATAAAATTAAAATAATTATAATATATATCATGATACACCTGCAAACCACTAAAATACGCTCGACATGCAATATGTCTTGAAGGTCGTGGTCTAGCATGCCCGCAGGTAGCAATTTCAAAGAAGGGGTGGGGCAAAACATACTCTTGGACAAATTTTACCCAATTTTCGATATATTTTTTAAAATCATTATACTGTTTTGCAGGTAGATTAAGTAATAGTTTGGACTGTTCTTTTCCCTTCCTCTTCTTTAAACATATAGAACACATTTATAAAAAATAACACTGAAAGAACTAAAACAATTTCCTATAAAGATATACTCTCTTGTGTTGAAATAGAAACTGATACATGCATAAAAGTACATCTTAATGTTTTTCAAAGTGATATAAAGATAGTTTTCCTCCGTTTCTGCACTCCAACAAATTTTATTGGTTCCAAGTCAAGTGTGTAAACCACAAAATGCCGTCTGGAACACATACGGACATAAATATTGGATTTTAGGGGGGGGGGGGGGGGGGGGAGAAGTAAAACCATTAAATCAAACAAGTGGTTCAAGGGCTTTAACGGTCTCCTGAGAATCACACAACAAAAATCCAAATAGAAGTTTTGAATGCATTTTTGTTGTATACTGTTGATTTCTAGTGATCAAAAGCAAGAATTATTACTTCTATTATTAAATTCAGGAAACAGATTTAAATTCTTATTTTGTTCAAATGATTTGTTCATATTCAAACCTCAGCGTCTCCAATGTTCGTGCCTTGACCGCATCAAACTTACGATGTAAATATTGTTAGTGAAGACTTCTGAACCAGTTAATAAGCAAGAGTCTCGGGTCTTCCGGATTACAGTTTAAAGAAAAGAAGTCCCGAGTCGCGAATGGCGTCTACACTAACCACTGAATGCCTCATACAGACCTAAATTTGTGGCACTTCTCCAAAAGCTGTTGATGTCTTAATATTGGTGAAACATTCTAAAAGGACGTAAAAAAAACCAACAAAACATAACAGAGAAAAACCAATATTTCTAACTTTCTAATCGTTAGCCAAATTACCTTGATTTGTTGTCTGGCCGTTATCAACTTTTATGTCAAAAACTGGAGTCCACTGCAAATTAATGATCCAGAGAAAAGAGCCAAATTCTTAAACACAGTGACATTGACTTTAGTTAAATGTCAAAGGCTCGAAGTCAAGACACACTGCTTGGCCATTACCAAAACTGTAACCTAGTATGAGTTTTTATGTTTCTCCATTACAAAGTCGTAACTAAAGACATTTATCTTTTTAGTAGTGACCTTCATATTGGTCAAATGACCTTGACTCGGGGTTATGAGACACTGTGATGAGTCATCAGCATCTTTTGTGACAAAAATGAGATTTTACTGCTTTTCCAATTACAAGTTACGGGCAGGCGGTCAGACATACACCTACATTTAAACATTCTTATAAAAATACATCATTCATCTTTGTTTGCAAGTATCTTCCCGGGTACATTTCAATCCCGGTTATCTGCTCCACCAATAAAAACTGGACGTCACCAGATATCTGAAAAATTGTTGAGTGTGGCGGAAATAACAAACAATCAATCAAGGCTTATAATTATGCACCTAGTTTGTCCGCTAGGTGTTCTGAATCAAGAAACCATTTAAGTAATATATTTTCTGCATACGAGAAATAAACCTTACCCTGGGGCCTGAACTAGTTTCACAGACTTTTGGTAGAGGTATCCATGCTTACTTTAGTGATGCATTCAGTTGTCTGCTACATGTTTTGGGCAAAAACAAGGAAAATTGATAAAGAAGACCTCATTTCTTAAAAAAAAAATCTTGGTTCCATCCCTTGGTCCTAAGAGATGAGTGACTAGAGTCTATGAAATTCAAAAGTTTAGTTCACCTACCCTTAAATATTTTGGTGACAAATGGTCAAGTAGTTTTTTGTCAAATGTAGAAGCTAAGATATTCAAAAGTTTACGGTTGATGGGCACGGATAGCAATAGGTCTCCTAATTCAATCAGGTGATCTAAGCCACTTGATTTACTTAAGTGATTTTATGAAAGTAATCTTAAATTTGGGGGCAGCTTTGTTTTAGTCTTGTTTGGCCATCTCCACCGGCAGCTAAAATTAATGTGTGTTTTTTGAAAAAGTCCACCAAGTCCATCACAGTCTTAAATGTCTGCAAAAAATATGATAATTATATTCAATAAGCGTAAATTAAAACCTCTAATAAAACTTACATCTAAATATGATTTTCCCCCATTTAAGTTTGAATAATAAAAATATTTTGGCTCTCATCTTTACATTCAATCTCTAATACAGTGTTCACTGAAGAAACAATTTGTATAGTCTTATAAATATAACCCCAGTATTATGTAATATTTACCTCCTCTGTTTTTTTCTCCTTTCCAAGGGCGAATTTGGAATCGGTCCTTTGCCGTATGGGAAGGTTATACACTTTGGTATTGTTGTAGATCTGTAGAGTGTAAGGTTGTCCAGCCTTAGTACTGGGTCGTATTAAAAACGTTCCGTTCTACAACAAAGAAATAATATATATATATATATATATATATATATATATATATATATATAGATGTGTGTGTGTGTATTCCAACTATACTCTTTCAGCATCAATTTTGATATTAAAGGCACGTATTTTAAAAAAAAAATATTTGCAGGATATCATATTGTTATATCAATGACGAATAAATATGTTATAAATATGGTAATTTATGTCTATGATGCTAAACTAAAAAATTCAAGGAGTAAACAAAACGTAGACGTTTCAGCAAATTGATACGTCAGATGCTTACTCATGGAATGAACTACAGGAAAACTGTATGAAATATAAATATTTAATATACATATACAACTCAACTGGATGTTCTGTTAATCTATTTTGACTTGCATTTCTCAAAGATAGGATAAGGGCTCCCCGTTTTCTCAGATATTTCGAAACAGATATAAAACTGTGATTGATTCTTACACCCTTTTGGTAATGTATCAGCCATTTTACGGCGCTTAACGAAATGAGATATGTTTGTTAGCAAAATTTTTGGAGTTTCTTTGACGGCCCCCAGTGAGCCAACATTTTTCGAAAATCAGGGAAACGATCTATTGCGCATTAAGATTGAGATATGTGGTACCCTTTAACGCCCTATCCGAAAAGAAATAATCTACAGCTTTATCCAAGATGACTTTTCAATCCTAATCTTGTTCTAAGGACGTATCCATATGAGTGAAAAATTCTCGAGCGGGACGTTAAATAATATATAATCAATCAATCAATCTAATGACATATGAAAACCATTTATAAAATTCGTTCTACGTAAACTTGATTTTATTTGTTTTGCGTCCCGTTGAGAATTTTTCAATCATACTTAGACGCCACCAGCTGTAATTGAAGATCCGCTAATTTAGACCCATGCTTAGCACTCAGGACCGTAGCAGTAAGGAGTCTTTAACTTGCCAACGCCTACCGCAACACACGACCTCCGTTTTTAAGGTCAAATCCTAAAGATCCGCGATTCTCACTTCTAAATGCCAAGCGTTTAGCGAAGGAGCAAATCACCATCTATGTTAACGTCGAAAGTTTGACGCGGCAATGGCATGAGCGGGGCTGGAACTCATGACCTCCCGATCACGAAGCGCTAAGCTACCGCGACCGGTGATGACATACATGTAGGTATAGGTTACCAGTTGACTTATACAATTTAATTTTCAACGTATAATTCAAAGTAAAGTATGGAAATCGGTGAGAGGTACAATGCTGAAAATTGCCTCCAAAGTATAGTGTTGAACTTATGCAGTAAAACTCGTTTATATTACGAACCCGATTACAGCGAATTTACGGATATAACAAAGTTTTTCTGAATCTCCGAAAAGATTCTGATGTGTCTTTAAGTAAAAATCGATTACAACGAATTCAATGTTATTTAAACATATTTTATTATGTAAAACATAATAGAATTAGGCAGCAAGCAGAACTTGTATAAGCCTTTTCCTAAGGTACAAGATCGCTACACGAGTTCAATTCATATATACAGTTTTGAACTAAATTATATATATTTCGAACCAATTTTTATTCTTCTAACTTAAGACCATTAAAACAAGTATATTTAAACCTGTATATAATCAATTTCATTTTTCAAGGAAAAACTTTCATTTATTTCTTTAAACACATTGATTGGATTGTTTATACTTTTGTTTTTTCCTTCGCAGATGCTCTTCACAACTAAATATTCAAATACCAATTTTCCTGCGTTGAACTACTTCTAATTGAATTATTCTTATGTTGTGAAGTACAGAAGAGATTATGGAAGAACGCGAGCTAAAATATGGAACGACAACGCCATTTGTTTATGCCAGTGTCAAATGAGCCCTGCATGAGGTGTCAATAAAAACACAAAAAGCCTGGTTTATTTCGAAAGGTCTGTCTAATTACACACCTTTGACAACCCCATCAAGTTTTAATCAAATTTTACTCAAATATTAATCAAAACTAATTAACGCACATTACCACTATCATAATTTCATTATTCATGCAAAACATAGCTTGCAAACAATATGTATTTATATGAATTCATAGATCGTACACACCTAGCCAGTACACAAATGCCAGATTTTGATATTAGTATTTGTAAGTTTTTTGAAACTTGTTTCATACAAGTGAATAATTCTATACTATACACGAAAATGAATATTTGGGAGGCTATACTATGCTTCTTAATCTACTCCTCTGGAACCGAATTTGCTACAATTTGCTGAAGAATATAACGATGTAAAACGAACTAAATCCACAGACTGTCATATATTCACTGTAACCAGATTCACAATGATCGGTAAAAAAGCAGGTAGAACCTTGAAAATTAGAATAAAAGAAACAAGTATATTGCCACCTTTCCAAAACTCTTTAATACTTCATCTGCCTCCCCTCTGTTTACATTCTGGTACCAATCATGTTGAGAAATATCCTGAAAATATTACACATTTAATAGACAGCCTTTTCATATGTATACTAGAGAACATTGATCAAGGATATACCATTGAGTCACAGTTCATCATCTTTTAAAGAATGAAATCAATAGCCAACATGTTATGGAGTGTAAAATGGATGTGATGGACACAAATAGAAATATTTTTATATTTTGTGATATATTTTTTACACTGCTACTTGTGTTGAATCAAGTTTAAAGTACTCCAAGTAATTCTATCTTGTGTTTTGCTACATGTATTATCTTCGTTCCTTATTATTTGAATTATAACCAGTACTTCAGATTTAATGGCGTTTATTACATTTTAAATTAGAAATGCCATGCCATTACGATGATTTTAAATGAAAACCATTTTATTGCCAATTAAAATAATTTATGATGAAAATCTGCCATTTTAGAAATCGTGTAAAGTTACCTACGAAAATCAGTTGCGGAAAAAATAAAATTTTCAATTTCAATTCATGAAATTTCAGTATGTAAAATAATTCCAAAAAATAATTGAATGTTTTACAATTCTGGACCGAAAATAGACTCGTTCATGTGAGCTTATTTACGATGGATTTGAATTTGCTTACCTCACTGCTGGGAACTGGTGGTGGGGGGCGATCCATTACAGAACCTGCAACATTTGATCAGAAATATATAAATGGTACCACAATAACCCTATATTGCTGATTTTAAATGCCTGTTAATTGAGTTACAAAGTTTCAATAACTGTTAATAGTGTTACAAACATGCACAGTGAAGTTAATTTGAAATGGCAACACTGCAATTGTAAATATTTTTTAAATGCATTACAAACACTGAGTAATTACATGTACGGTCTGTATAATATTCATCAGAGATAATTTCAATGCAGTTTGTTTACACAATAAGCAGTTAAATATGTAGATTATATGTCCAAAATAAGATATACAGAAACATTGTACCAAAGAGGCTCAGCTATCTTCCAAGCAAAAGATTTTAAGATACACATGAATTGTAGAATTCCAGAATCGGTATATTGAAAGATCCATGCATATTGTACGTGTATAATATCAATGCCATTTTTTTTAATTGTTCAATTGTAAAATAAATCACTCTGCATGAAAGTGCCAAGGTTCCCTCACCTCTTCCTTGCGTTTTGATTCCTTTATGGTCTGAAGGTGCTGGGGGCAAGGACCTCCCTTCATGGACTACAGATAAAGCATGCTAACATATACATGCAATCACACGACAAACATAGTGTGCAAATAACAAAGAATTAAATCATTTACGTCATTAATCCTGTCAATACACAAGACGTACAGACAGTATACACTGTATACAGGGAAATCTCGCTCATTTACATTAAAACAATTTAGCCCCGATTTATATTCGCCTAAAATTGTTTCTTTCTAAAGCAATGTGCCCAGTTTTCATTCACCCATTTAAAATATGGCGAAAATAAGACGGAAGCGAAAATTAACCTGTATACATTACATGTAAATCCATGCAAATCATGTTATGATAAGCAACAGTAATTAGGAAGTTTTTTTCTTTCATTCATATTTTCTGGTTTTGTTTAGGTCAATTTGAAATCTTGTATATATAAAATTCATCACATTGAATATGAAAAATAAATTGAAATGTGACCATGAAACGTTTATACTAGTGTATATATTCAAAACATTCAGTCATATTATTGAATAATTCCAAGCTTTCTGCTTTGGTTAACATCCCTCAAAGTAGAAGAATATACGTTATATACGTATCCACACGAGTGAAAAATTCTCGAGCGGGACGTTAAACAATATATAATCAATCAATCAATATAACGCTATGTTCATCTCCTCGTGCCTTCGATGTGAATACAACATTTGATTTTTCAAACATTGGAATAATTACCAAATTCATAGGATAAGTTATAATTTTTGGTCGTCAAATTACAACTCACGTCTGCAATCACTTTTATAGGTCTTGCACTCGAGTTGTAAACAAAAATGACCAACCAGGTATAATCCCTCAAGTCTGGTAGTCGGTTTTGTATTTTGTATTATTCAATCATACTATGAGACAATTATTGGCATTTTCTCAGTCAATACAATGTTTGAGCTATCTGCGAAGTACGATATTCAACTTGCCCTCCACGCAGGTAAAGCATCGTACTGACCTTTAAAAAAATCAGTGATTATACACTGTAAAAATGCCTGTCTGTTTAAATAGGTAATGCAAACATCCTGGAATACACTAACAGGATGCAAAGGTTATGAGCTCCAAAACGTTAATAATATCATCATAATGCATATCCGTGGAGATCCGGGTTAGAATAGATCCTCAATACCCCTTGCTTGTAAGAGGCGACTAAATGGGGCGATCCTTTAGATGAGACCGCAAGAACCGAAGTCCCGTGTCACAGCAGTGTGGCACGATAAAGATCCCTCCCTGATCAAAGGCCATAAGCGCCGACCAGAGGCCTAAATTTTACAGACCTTCACCGGCAATGGTGACGTCTCCATATTACTGAAAAATTCTCGAATGAGACATTAAACAATATATAATCAATCAATCATAATGCATAATACAATCGGATTATGCGTGAATAATACACGTGATTTAATAATTATATTAATTGTGTTGTAGTTATGTTAAATCTTATAAAATATGTATATATATATACAATTTTGTGGACGATAAGAAACATTGTGTTTTACTCTTAAGACTTTCGAGTTATATTCTAAAGCATTTTTTTTTCTTATTGGACAGTCTCCAATCATAGTATTTGAGACATTTGAAATGTGGATGTGTTGTGGTTTAAAACATCATATTGAATAGTTCTCTTCATTGACAATAATACCTATCCAGTAAGTTTTCATTTACAGGTACCTGATGTTAAGGATTAGGCCTTTGGTGCCATCAGTGCACATCATAATGATTTCAAATTAAGTTGCACACTGTTGAAACAATTTTTTTTGTTCTATTCTTCATGGTTATTGAATCATGAATGATTTTAGGTCCCTCGGATCCTGAATTTTAGGAACTAAACCCCTTTTTTCTGATATCGAATGAAAAGAACCCAATATTTAATATGTTGTCACAAATCTCTACAGATACATAAAAAATGAATTTCAGCAAGTCTTTTCAAGCTATAGGTCGTTCCATCACATGGAAGATCTCGTTTTAAAAAAAAAAACAACTTAATTTTCGAACATTTACGATCAGTACACTCGTCCCGTGGGGATCCGGGCTAGAATAGATCTTCAGTGCCCCTTGTTTGTCTTAAGAGGCGACTAAATGGGGCGGTCCTTCGAATGGGACTTTAAAAACCGAGGTCCCGTGTCAAAGCAGGCGTGGCACAAAAAAGGCCATAGGCGCCGAACAGAGGCCTACATTTTGCAGTCCCTCACGGGCATTAGTGACGTCTCCATATGAGTGAGAGATTGTCAAGCGTGACGTTAAACAATATACAAACAAATCACAATCGTCCTTAAAGTTTCATGAAATTTATCTCGAGTTTCATGAATTTATCTCGAGTTTCATGAATTTTATCTCGAGTTTCGTGAATTTTATTTTGAACTGTTTTCAATTACATTCACAGACAAATACCCCTTTTAAAAATCAAAAGAACTGTTTCAAAATTAGAAATGCATTTCTTTTTATTTCGTCATTACTTAAACATACAATTATTAAGCTAATTGATTGAACTGCCCAGTGCTGCATGATCGGTGCAATATGATGTTCTTTGATTAAACAATTAGTCACGTACTACAGTGATAACGAGTCAAATAAGAGGTAACGAAGATCAATATCAAACACCTCTTCCTAACATTAATATTTATAAGAGAAAACTGGAGTACTTTGCAGGTAATGGTGAAGAAATCTAAATTTGGTAGTGCATGCTGTGCATCATTTCGTTAACAAATTTGCATACTTTTGTGTCACAAACAAAGAATATATCTTACTCTGGGTGGTTCGTTGGGGGGTCCTTGATGTGGGGACAGGTGGAAAAGTGTTTTCATCTATGAGAAGTATTACAATGATATGTATAAATACATGATTTATATCAAGAGTCAACTTAACAAGTTTGAGTATTTCGTAAGTTTAACTCTGATATATGCTAACATTTCATAAGTTACTTGGTGTATGCTAACATTTTAAAAACTGTTCCCCCTATTTTCTTATGAGTTTTTTTAAAATAATTATAAGTTCATTACCTTGAGATCCTCTATGAATTATAAGTTCATTACCTTGAGATCCTCTGTGGGGAGTTTTTTTTAAAATAATTATAAGTTCATTACCTTGAGATCCTCTGTGGGGAGTTTTTTTTTTAAAATAATTATAAGTTCATTACCTTGAGATCCTCTGTGGGGAGTTAATTTTTAAATAATTATAAGTTCATTACCTTGAGATCCTCTGTGGGGAGTTTTTGACGATGGAATAGGTGGTGGTGCCTTTTCCTCTAAAAATGATAAGACTTTAGAACTGAATCACAATACTTCTAAGTCGTTTAGACTGGGCACAGTCGAAAACCAGACTTACAATTCGCAACTTTTACTGAAAAGGAACATCATAACGAAAAGGAAGGAATCAAAGCGGTTTTCCCCCCAAATATACTATACTACTGTAAGTTACTAACACAAAGTAATTAAAAATCTCATTTCATCGATCTCACACTGTTTTATTTGATGATATTTTGCAGAGAGTGAAAGATAGAGAAAGAGAGCAAGAAAGGAAGAGGCTCAAGACCCACAAGGCTCATTTGAGAAGTATTTTGTCACGCAAGACATTAAATCCCACCCCTGATCCCTGCCTGGTCCAGGTTTATGGTGTAAACGAAATTGAACATACACTACATGAATGGGAATGCTTCCATATTGCACCTTTCTGTTCTCGAGATTTCGCCTATGAATTCTTGTGTTAATCTTTGAAACTCTATCGTGACCCCACTCTAGGCTCGGCGTTGAACAACTATTAAATCGTAATTGTAAGAAATGCTTCATATACAAGTTCTGGTGTTTCTTGAAAAGAATTTTAAAACACTCAATCCTATTCTAACATTTCATAAGTATCTTGTATCAAGGAGTGACCCTTCATTTATACAAACAAGCTATAGAATCCTCGTTATCAAGGAATGCATTTGACGAATTTGGTTGACATTAGCCCAATGGTTCTTAAAAATATGAAACTGTCAAAAGCTGACGCCAGACACACTGACACAAAGTAAAATTTGATCCATCTTTAGCGAGCTAATAATATATTAGCTGGTTCCAATGGTACCCACAGTTGTCAAATTTGTCTTTTATTCTTATTTAAAAAGATACTTGATGTATTTTACTGTCTTGATATATTATTTAATACACAGTATATATATTGTTTATTTTTCTGACATGAAAGTCAGTCCTAAATTTCAATATGTGTACATCGAAAATGTATAGATTTCATAACAGTTCAAATTTCGCAACTATGGTCTATCTCTCAAATACATGCAATGGTTTTATCAGACTATTCCTGGTTAAAAAAAAAGCAAGTTTAACCAAAGACATTCAACATGTTCCAAGGCACATACCAATGAACTGTAATGATGATATCATTTAGGGTTAATTTGAACGATTTTTCATAATTACCAACATTGTATTTAAATTATAGCATATACTTAGATTCATAACGGTTACAGTTGGAGCTGGTTTTGTGTAAAATGGGATCTAGACCAAGGTTATTCATACAAAATATAGCACAATCCACAGGAAGAATAAATAAACTAAAAGATGAAAAAATGGCATAGAAATAGCGAAAATGGAGATATTTTGTCGTATTGTTAAAGTAAAATTACTTGAACATTACAAAAGTAAAAAAAAATAATAGTGAAGTGGAATAATGCAAAGTTTTCGAAATTGAACAGTATGGCGGTCGGTTATCGCAAAGTTGAATGCGGTCCACGGGAGACAAGTCAGCTAGTTTCATCAATAAAGATAGTTCATATTTTTTGCTAACATAGATTACGTCAGCTTAAGTAGCAGAACAGCCCATTATATTATGGTTGCCGATTTCCCGTCAGTGTAGAGTCTTAGTAATTTCATTCACAAAACACAGTATACTTCATTTTGAAGTTAACGATGTTTTTAAAATAATAAATTGTACACATTATACTATTTTTGACATACCCTATCTAATTATAACAATGGCAGTTCTCAGAAGACAACAGAGCTCACCGGGAAACGTGACTTTATGTACTCTATCCTCCTTGGTTAAAATAGAGCCAAGATTAAAGTTTTTGAAAAGTGCAACTCTATGTCAAAGTTCAAGTCACTAGGTCTTGGTACCAAATAAAAAGGTCTGGTCACGAGGAGTCAATATATGACATATCAAAGCCTTGCCTACTTGGTAAAATAAAATCGCCAAATTTAAAGACTTTCCTAAAGTGTGACACTGACACCGGAGACATGACAATAACTCTCAGGACAATTTCACAAGTAAAAAGTAAATTAGTACGAAAAGGCTTACCTCTTGAGAAGTTTTTTGTTTTAGGCAAATCTAAAATGAAAAGTTAAGAATTACAATCAGTTTTAGTTGACATCTGTTTTATTTAAACTACGTGCACATTACTTTAGAACATACGAGAAGTTATATCTTCTCCAAAACATTGATCTAAAGCGTCATTACGGCCCAATCCCATTGGGGTGGAGTAGTGTGGACTACATTTTGAATCTACAAGATAAATTCACATCACTTTGACCTACTTTCTCCTTGTGGTTCAATCTTGAGTAGATTACCACATGTATAGTATAATTAAGGAGGTTTCCTTCATGCCCTTCTCTTCTCTCCCACCAGATGTTATAGATAATTTGAATATACTTTTCATTAGAATGCTTGAAAAATAATTTGACAAATTCATCCCAAAATTACTTTAGAACTATTTGTATGTAAACCTCTGCTGTGGTACACCAAGACCCCAGGGACCATTGTATGAACATGCACGAATCTATATTACAAGATAAGATGACACTTGCAAACCAATCTTTAGATATTGTAATCCCTTTTTCAGTCTTGGAAAGATTATTCGTAAACAAATTAAAGTTACATTCCTATGTACAAATTGAAACCCTTAGATCAAGGAATGGTAGTGTAAACAACTTTAAATGTAGGCTGTTTTTAAACTAGTAATTTGACAATTTGTATGTTCAACTTCAGAGTTTTTGAGATGAAGAAAGTCAAAGAATTTCAGTGTATTCTGAAAACGATGTTTTGACCCAACCTCATCACAAGAATGAAGTGTCTATATAATTTTCCTGCATATTCCAGCTAAACAGTATAATTCCATTTCGTTACCCTCCTAGACCCCAAGGGATTAAGGTGTAAACAAAATTAAATGTACACTGCAGGGTGATGCTTGGCTTTTCCTTGACTTATTGCATCTTTGTGGTTCTTGAGAAAACATCTTTCAAATGATATTTACTCTACATTCCTATGTAAAAATTGAAACCCAACTTGATGCTTTACACTGGACCTGGAGTGTGGAAAAATCGTAGAATCTACACCACATGGGGAGTTTTGTAAACGATTATAATAAACTGCATCTACTGAGAAGAACTTTAAAGAATTATCATACACTTTCCAAATTAAAACTTTGAACCTCTATTGTAGTCTATATGCTCATGATTTAAACAAACTTGAATCTTAATTTGATAAGGAAGCCTTCATACAAGTTTCAAATTGTTTAAATCGTTGAGATTTTTTAAACACGCTTTCTCATTTTCACGTTTTTTAAAAATTATATTCCTTTAGAAAAGGAAAAGGACATTCATTTGCACTACCTTGAATACCCTTTTTATAAAGAATACTTTGTGTTAAGTTAGAATTGAATAGGTTCAGTGGTTCTTGAGAAGAATCTGAAAATGTCAAAAGTATAAAACCACAAACAGACGGACAATGGACAATTTGGAATCAGAAAAGATTACTTGAGATTTCACACCAGGTGAGTTAATAAAACCAATATATCAAATTAAAAAAAATCTTGCAGCATTTTAACTTTTCTTAGAGAAAATTTTAAAGTACAGTAAATATCATACATTTCATTATATTAATGTAGTAAATGAGATGCAGTGAAGCATTTAGTACACATAAAGATTTGCAATTCAAAATGCAATAACTAAATCATCAGAGTACAAACCAGAGGCATCTGGCTGTAGACCTATAATAGGAACTGCACCTGCTGGAAGCCTTTTGCCAGATTCTACAAGTATCCAAGCAATCAAAGGATTTTTAAGGCATGCACATACACGTAAAGCATTTCCTACATACAATTTCAAGCATTAAAATATTGTACATCAATACAGTAAAAAACAACGTGTGAAACTTTTGCATAACAGTGATTGAATATGCAGTTTAAGCATAAAATACACCCGTACGCGTAGGTTTCAACAAGAAGAAAAATTGAAGCTTCTTCGTGAGATACATATAGAGAGGACAGATTGAAAAATGGTATGAAGTGTGCATACACATGCCTTTATCAAAGGACAAACTTATAGATTCATTAGAATTCCAATATCCTTTAAAACATAACTTTAAATTATTTGAAATGCATCAAGTTTTTACCAGTTGACTGAGACGGTAACGTCGGAAGCACTTTTGATTTTAACCCAGCTCTGGATTCTGAAAGGTAAAAGTATTATACAGAGCACACCCGATAAGCCATTTAACAGCTAAGCTTTTTTAATTGTTTGTTGTATGAAAGTCCATTCATCTGCATGCATCAACAGTAACAATCATTATCAGTAACGTGTTAAGAGTGTAATTTCCCCATTTACCGACACATTGCATCTTAACACAATCTAGCAATCAAACCAATGTCCACGTTTCAACATCATCACCTTTTAGTGCCTCATTCGTGATAAGTTATGTATATCTTAAGTGCAGTCTTATGAAAGCAGTATTGATACACACATTCTCAAACACTTAATTTGAATATGCTGTGGTGTTTTTCATTGGATCATATGAATACCTGATGGTAAAGGAAGCAACCTTGGTGGCATTTCCGCTGAAAAATATACAAATATTTTGTAAACATATTGAAGTAACCAAAGCAATAGAAAATTCCTATTACTTTGATACAGCAATATCTCTATCAGAAAGAAACTTAAAAGACTTCACGCTATACCAGTATTCATTCAATCCATTTCAACATTTAATGATAAGCATTTTTAACAAGTCCCTGATATCTATTTCATATGCGAAAACACATTTCTACATTTAATCACAAATATTATCTTTGAAATTATTCTTGAATTCATTACAATAATAGCAGAAAACGTATTTATTTACATCATTATTTTTAAACTATCTAGTAAGAGTCTTTTTTTTATCAATCGTTACCATTACATTGGAGATACAAGGATTTTTCATGTGTATCTTGAAAACATTGGATCATTATCTTGAAGCCAATTGAATTTTTTATTGTAAATTAAAATTTTCACCAAAATCGTGTTCATGTTCCTTTTAAAAATGAAGGTCCTGTTAGCGACAAGTATCATCTAATGTGCAACACACCGTTTACTTGAATATTTTCTGGATTCTCCTTTGCAGTGATGTTAGATTATGTTAAAAAAGAGGATCAGTTGTATACATTTTAACGTTTGAGTTTAACTTAAGTAATGGTTCAGCAAACTTGGTTGGCTTCTAGGTGTGGCTTATCCATTTCTGACCTAAGCATGTCACATGTAGGAAGACCCAAAACCTTAGAAACGGATCTAAGCATACTCACATATATGAAGACCCAAAACCATAGAAACGGACCTAAGCATACTCACACATACGAAGACTAAATACTCAAAACCATAGAAACTGTATTTATCGGTACGTTTAAAGGATTTTCAGTTTGGAATATTACTCTAATCGTCAACATGGTCAACCCCGAACGCGAGTACCTGCACTGGTGTACAAAACATCGCATGACAATGATTGATCAAAAGTCAACAGACGTTTACTACTTCAAGGTATCACACTGGTAATTATTCAATCAAAACGAACTTAGTCAAAAAATTTTTCCACATCTTTAAAAAAGTAATTTTTTCATGCGCGATTTTTCTCATTTCCGCTTCTTCTTTTCTCTTAATTTTTGTACCCCTGATAAGGAGAATTTGTGCATCAACTGTTGACAAAGGAACTATTTCATGTTGGTAACTGAGACTACTTCCTAATGTGCCCTCACGCTGTTTACACACATGTGGAAAACACGTAGATTTGATGGTAGTCTTGTTTGCGGGCAAATTTATTTTAAAAAATGTCGTGTAGGGTGTTGTTTTTCTGATGTCGGCAGATGAGACTTAAAACATAGAACATATCCAATTGCGTTATTTGGCATCAATTTTGCAAACTGATTTTTAATGGGTTTTTTTTCTTCTGCAGTAATATATAGTCAAAATAATTACAGGTGTGATACCTAAACGGTGAGTTTTTCTGATTTGTTATTTATATAACATTCAGTAATATAACACTCAGTATAATAAAACAAATATTGCATGCAGTTGAGAGTAACATTGAAAAATTCACCCCTCTAAAATCCATTCAACCTCGATTGCGCCTCGGTTGGAAATTGTTTTCTAAGAGTGAAAATTTTCAATGTTAACTCTCACTACATGTAATATTTATCCATTACCATATCATGTTACAATGACCACCGTAGCGTAAGGACTAAGCAGCCGAGTCAAACATTAAACCTAAGTAGTTAAAATTGGTAACGACTATTTCTTCTTGCCAAACTCTAGGCATTAGAGATAAAAGTAATAAATCCTTTAGATGAATAAACCTTAAAATCCAAGATTCCATGTTACGGGAGGATCAGAAACCATGCATATTTAATAATCTGCGATATTTTGTTTACAGCAGGCTACTACTGAGTGAAAGGATCTTGAATGGGACGTTAAAAACATGTTACCTGGATCAGGTTTCTCATAATCTTCTTCATCGTCACTTTTCTGATCCTTATAATAAACGAAAGAAAGATAAGAAAATAGACTATACTATAGCACACACTGATATTTTAACTCTCTCTCTCTCTCTCTGTGTGTGTGTGTGTGTGTATATATGTGTGTGTGTGTGTGTGTGTGTGTTTCGTTGTTGTTGTTTGTTTCTGTTTGCTTTTTTTTTTGTTTGTTTGTTTGTTTTACTTATCGAAACAACTTTTGTGTTGATTTTATTTTTAAAAAAAAGAAAAAAGACTTGAATGTACAGTATATGACTTAATACTTCCAAACAATTTATCATGCCCTGTAAAACGAATAAGTCACAAAAAGAAGTATACAGCGTCTTAATCTTCAGCCCCGTGGGGACACGGGTTAGAATAGGTCCTCAGCACCCCAAGCTTGTCGTAAGAGGCGACTAAATGGGGCGGTCCTTCGGATGAGACCGCAAAAACCGAGGCCCCGTGTCACAGCAGGTGTGGCACGATAAAGATCCCTCCCTGCTCAAGGCCCTGAGCGCCGAGCATAGACCTAAATTTGCAGCCCTTCACCGGCAATGGTGACGTCTCCATATGAGTGAAAAATTCTCAAGCGGGACGTAAAACAACATACAATCAATCAATCTTAATCTTCAGTATGGAAAAAATAATACGGTGAAGCAGGTGCTACTGCTGTTTATTTGAAGACGAATCTGGGTCTAGACCACACAATGTAACAAAAGTTCTGCTGGCGTAATAGCATCGACTTTCACCACTGGATTAGCTACAACTATCTTTCTTTTTTTTCCCATTTAATCAAACTAGATTGTAGCATAAAGGAAAATTCAAATGCAGTAGGAAAAAGGGTTTTGTTTGTACATGTTTTGCAGTTTAAACATTTCTTCCGTAGGTGGAAATTAGTCCACACCAACCAGCTTAGACCTGAACCTTGAAAACAGACAAAACACCAGAAATCAGTCCAGCCTCTCACCCCAGAAAATAGACCAGACCCACAGCCCAGTACACAGTCCAGACCTGAACTAAAAACAGCCCAGACCCGAACCCCGGTACACAGTCTACACCCGAACTAACAGAAAACAACTCAGACCTTAAACCCAGATTGATTGATTGATTGTTTGTTTGTTTCTTTTCCGCCACACTCAACAATTTTTCATTTAGCTGATGGCGTCCAGTTTTTGTAGGTGGGGGAGAGAACCCAGATACAATGTATCCGGGAAGAGACCACCGACCTTCCGAAAATAAACTGACAAACTTTCTCATATACATCCGCGCGAGCGGGATTCGAACCCGCGCCGACTAGAGGTCATGTGATTCTGAGCGCAATGCTTTAACCACTCGGCCACGGAGGCCCCTTAACGCCAGAAGATATACGGTATGAGAAAGCTATGAAAAAAAACATTGAAGGTTCTTTAGAATGATAATTATCACAATGCATGATTGATATAAACTCATCTTTTGAAAAAGAAGTCCAGTAGTAAAATATCTTGAAATTCATTACCATTGAGTTCACAAAGAATACTGTGATAAATTAATTCTGAAAAGTTTGTTTTGTTGTAAAAAATGTGTTATTATGACAGCTTTATAAGTAACTTTAACCATAATCATTAATAAAATTAAAAGTAAGTTTAAGATTTCATTAAAATATAGATTTAAGTTCTTTTGAATATAGAGCATTCTATAGAAATAAATTTTTGTACGGAAAGACAATGACGTTTTAACAACACAAGTTTATAAACCTTAACTTTTTCTGTCTTTGAAATTCAACAAAAAATTCAAACACTAAATTGACAGCTTGTATTTCTTTTTAAAATAATAAAAACCAGAGTGGTAATTTTTAAAATGAATAAGCACACATTGCAAATACAAGTAAAATTCACATATAGATATGTACACAAAGTACTTCTAAGCTTGATCTATTCTAAATCAAGCATTTAAAACAATACAAGTTGTAACTGACGGTAAATATATTGAAAAAAAACACTAAAATATTAATATAATAACATATTTGTGATTGAAAATATATAATTTCATAGAATCAGGGTGAATCTGAAGCAATAAACCCGTCAAATCAGCAAACTATGTCGATTCATGAATCACTGTCATCCCGATAGTAATCCCTGCTCTTAATCTCTGATGTGCACTGACCTCGGAAGTCGCCAGTTCGGAAAAATGCGAAAGAGAGGCATTGCGCACGTGTCAGATTTGTAAACAATTTAATATGCCAAATTATAGAAAATGTATTAATGAAATTTCATTTGAGTGGCATATTTGCATAATTTAATTACTTTCTTACACTTATAATAGTTAAAGTCATTCATGACACGTTGTAATATTTTAAAACAAACGATACGTGTAGTTACTCACGTCAGTCTCCGTCTCTCTCAGTGCTACCCGATTGTGTTCGGCAATCAGCGTTCCCATGTTGTGTGTACCATAATGGCGGTTTATACGAAACGCTCATTGTAGATATGCTCTCAAAAAATACTCCCTTGCTTATTTTGCTGAGTTTTTCTTAAGATCTTGGGGATTTTATAAGTTATATCAATAGGTGTGAATTTGTGCACAGTTCTATAGTTGAAAAATACCGTCAGTTAGAGCTTGTATTGCTTTAAGAAGAAACTAAGATTTTGTAAATATTTGAGGTAGTCCACCCTCATGGTAAAGGTTTTACAAAAAAAATATATATATATTATATTATTTCGAGTTGTATGGAAATAGACTATTGGGGTAACTTTATTCACTAGGCATAATAAAAAAAGGTAATATATTTCATCCTAGAAAAATTGTATTTTTCTATAGATAATTATATTTCTAAAAATATTGTCTAGGAAAATAACTCCTATTTTTGGCACTTTCTTTTTTTGTATGAAAGAAGATTAATTTCCCCACTATCAATTTATATATATTTATCAGTAGCAGTGTTTTGAAACCGTTGAAATAAGAAATTTGTCACTTTAACTAGTGTTTTATTATTTTTTTTCTTAAGTTTCTTTTTTTTATTATTATTATTATTATTATTACTATTATTATTATTATTATTTACTTATTTATTATTATTATTATTATTATTTTTTTTTCATTTATTTATTTATTTTTATCTTTTTTTATTTCTATTTATCTATCTATTTATTTATTTTGTAATTTTTATTATGCTGTTTAATGAACGATTTTCTGATGTGACATGTTTTTGTATTTTTGTTTTTATATGTCTGACATCTTTAAAAAAGGTGGCAGCATATACATTTTTTTTTTTTTGGTTGTTTATTAAAATTAATCTATAATAAGTTGAAATTAACACAGTTCTTCTACTTTGATCCATTGATATTGATAAGCCACATGAGAATGGAGCTACCTTTATGGAGAACTGCACAATTAAAAGTGTCATTCAAATATGAAATCACAAAATTACTAGGTATAAAGTTTTGTAAATAAATGTTTGTGACTGAAATTTCACCATACCTTGCCTGCCATCGCCATATAGTCTAAAGGAAAACAAGAATGTCATTTAAATTTAGAAGTTGTCCTTTTGTTTTAATGATATGTACACCAACATGTAGATTTAAACTTGAAATGGATAATGATAACTGGCAAGCTTCATAAGTTGCATCCAATACCTCAGACGATACGTATGTATACATGGAACAATGAAATAAGAAAAGGTTTGTGGATCAATACTGCTTTTACTTCAAGGCACAATATACGATATTGAAATGAAAAAAGCAAATCATGTTTGTCAAATACAAACCAACCCAAAACACAGATGCATGGTAAAACTACTACATAAGCTACAATGTATACACATTTCTACATGCATGTTGTTGTGAAGACGATGAAAATTGATAAATATCTACGTCAGTACCAGTTAATATTAGTAACCCATATCAAGCCTCATTACAAATGGGTCGTAAAAGAACATGCATTAAACTGAGTTGAATGGAAACAAACATTATTACATTAAACATGCAAATAGAAAATGTAAGCATTATATCAGCAAAGAATTTTGAAGCGTTTCTAAACAAAAAATATCTTATATCAATATGATCCTACTGCACATGAAAGATACGTGTATATCATTTCTTCAGTGACAATCGTAAAACAGAAAATAAAATGAATGCAATGTCAGCAAGTCTGCCTTATATTCAAGTCCTTTACAATAGACAATAAAACAAACTTACCATCTTCTGGCGGTTTCGCTGGTGGCGGAGCTCTCTGCCGTGGTCTGCTACTGGACGTTGCAGGGGGACGATTGGGCTCAGGCTTTTCATAGTCACTCTGATGAAATAATGATAATGATACCTTTAAAAATCTTGCGCAATAAAGTATTTATTATACCTCAAGTAAATAATCATTAGTGAAAGAGAAAATGATTTGTCGAGGTCACATGACTGTCGTGTTTGTCCTGCAACGAATCATTGTGTTCCAAGCAACACGGTTTAGAATGACGTCACAATACCTGCAAGTTATTGTAAGGCGCTTGCAAAAGGAATTTAACCACACACAGGGTAGGATTACATTCCAGATACTCAATTTAAACAACTTATTTCGGTTGATGTATACAGATCACATGTAAGAAATCAGCATTCAGGGAGAACGGAAACAAACTCTATGTCTTTGCGTATACATTCTAATACGTTGACGGCACTACCGTTTGGGCGAGCTCAGTTACATAAATATGAACGTTCAGTTACATTTATATAACTTGCATTGCTTCGGTATAATAAACAATTTAAGGCATGGATGTTCGGTAGATAAAAAGATCTATATTCATCAAATAAAAAAAAAAAAAAAAAAAAAAAAAAAAAAAAATCAGGAAAATTAAAACAGTCATCTCTTATGATTAACTATCCAATGGCAATTTAAACTACTGGAATAATAAACTTTATTTCTGAACTAGTTGTACAGAGGGGAAATATAAAGGTCATTGTTTATATTCATCGTAAAATAAATCTGTGACTTCATAGGTTTAAGACAAAATTATTTGTCTGTGACGTTCAAAAATATTATCTTAATTTTTAAATAAACTTTTATCTTAAAGTTCATATCATATGTACTTTAATTTTTTGAGCGTTTTGGGGATGACATGAGGTTGGTCACGTGATCAAATCCTATAACGCCCGAAGGACCTAATAATACATTTCACCACGTATCAACTTCATGTCATACCCCAATCACACTCAAATATGATATCTTATTTTTTATATAATTTATATTTTTGTTTCGATTTGTGTTGTTCTTACCAAGCTTCCATACTTGTGTAGGCAGACGATCGTACAACACAAGAAATACTTCGTTAAATTTTTATCGAATAAATAATTAAGAACAATATCTAGGAGAATATATAAACATTTAATTTAGAAGGAATGAAATAGTTGAAACAAGTGTAAAATAAAGACAATTTAGAGCGTCAACTCAATTAAAGACAAGAAGAACGGAGTAAACTACATCCGGTCAATTGTTGAACACGGATTTTGACAGAAATTCAGAGGATCTAAAAGAACTGACGGAGGATGAATAGATCAAGTTGACGGTAAGCTCTAGGCCAGGTTTTTGCAAGTTTGGAAGGGAACAACGGCATGCTCATCGTTAGGACACGAGGTTGTAGCATTATACCGAGAGATTTAGAGAAAGTACAGGTCATGTAGATTGTATTTCCACCCCACCCCCCCGGACTGCGTAAGAGAAGATAAGCACGAACTGAAAGAGAATTTTTATTCACTCGAGAGATTTCTGTTGCAGGATTTAAATAAAGACTCGCATTGGTGCCCTGACTTGAACATGATTTTTCGAACTCGAAACCAGTCTCGCTCATGACGGTGATGACTACTGCTCGGAAACAACAGGTTACCATCATCATAAAGTAAATATCAAAGTCATCGTATGATTCACCATACTGCAGAGGTTGCAGTTTGTGTTGTAGGCGGTATTTAAAATAAAGCATTTGAATGGTATGTTTTATTCAATAATAAAATACTTGTCTGTTTACAAAATAAATTGTATGTAAATATCCCGATGCGTTTTATTCATTTTGTTTCTGTTATGATGTCAAGGCAATTGACTCACAGGGTTTTCTTATCCGTTCTGTTCTCTAATACTCATATAATACATGCAAATACTGAGTAATAAAGAACAGAGCGGATAAGTGGCCCTTGTATTTGACTTAAATATTTTTGAAGCGGTGATTGTATTGATACGGAAGAAAAAAATATCGGCCACGTAGCTGACTTTATGTTATGAAAAATTGAATGTCAGTTGTGTTATTAGTGCCATATAAGGCAAAACACTGGCAAACGTAAATATACAGATATGAACTTTAAAAATATATAATAGAACAAACACGGAGACCGTGTGTAAAATTTGATTATTTAACATTATTCACGAAAAATAAGTCAATTCTCGCGTAATACCAGCTTTACCTAATCTTTGAACATTTATCTTGAAAAAAATTGCAGTGTAATATTATATTCCAAGGAACATCTGTGGTGGCATGTTCTAATTGTCTATACCAGCGCAGTGTCATACTGATGAACATCTGCAATGCTGTAGACTGATGAACATGTGGAGTACCATACAGTGATGAATATCTGTAGTGTTTTATTTTGATCAACATTTGGAGTGCCGTAAACTGATAAACCTTTGGAGTGTTGTAACTTGATGTACATGTGGGGTATCATTCAATGATGAAAATCTGCAGTGTCATATACTGAAGAACATATTGCAATATTGTAAACTGATGAACATCTGCATAAACTCTATACTGATTGATTGATTGTTGTTTTTCGCCACACTCAATAATTTTCCAGTTATCTGGTGGCGTCCAGTTTTTGTAGGTGGAGGAGAGAACCCAGATACAATGTACCCGGGAAGAGACCACCGACCTTCCGAAAGTAAACTGGCAAACTTTCTCACATATATCGGCGCGAGCGAGAATCGAACCCGTGCCGACTAGAGGCGAGAGACCTTCTGGTTAGAGCATTGCGCTCAAAATCAGAAATAGAGAGTTATAGGCCTATTTAGTTTATGATAATGACAACCTGTTGTTTCCGAGCAACAGCTATCATCAACATGAGCGAGGTTGGCTTCGACCTCGAAAAATTATGTTCATGTCAGGTCACCGCCGTTGTGTCTTCATTAAAACCCTACAACAGAAACCTCTCAAATGAACAGAAAGTACCTGTCAGTCATGCTTATTTTCTTTTACACACCTTGGAAGTAAAAAATACAACTTACCTGCACTTCGTCTAAATATACTACCACGAATCTTAATGATAAACGTACTGTTCCTTTTCTAACTTGCAAAAACTTGACTTAGAGCTTAACGTTAACTTGAACATCGTCTGTCAAATCTCTCAGATCCTCTGAATTTCTGTCGAAATATGTGTCCAACAATTGTGTTTTAAACTTCAAGTATGCGAACGCTACCGTTCCTCCATTACTAATGGGGGCCTCTGTGGCCGAGTGGTTAGAGCATCGGGCTCAAAATCACAATGCCTCTCGCCTCTGTCGGCGCGTGTTCGAATCTCGGCCGCGGCATTATGTGAGCAAGTTTGCCAGTTTACTTGCGGAAGGTTGGTGGTCTCTTCCCAGGTACACTGTATCTGGGTTCTCTCCTCCACCAACAAAAACTGGACGCCACCAGATAACTGAAAAATTGTTAAGTGTGGCGGAAAGCAATAAATAATCAATCAATCAATCCATTACTAATGGACCAATCACATCACGGATATAGTTTACTCCGCTCTTTTTCTCTTCAGTTGAGTTGACTTTACGCTCTATATTACATTTCATTTACACACATATCTTTTATATTCCTATTAAATTAAATATTTATATTCACTTAGAACTATACCTTGTGTTGTACTATCGTTTGTATATGTATAGAAGCTCGATAAGAACAACAAAAATCAAAACAGAAATCTAAATATAAGAAATACATAATGTAAGATATCATTTTTTGAGTGTCCATAACGCCTTTTTAAAGGATTTCATCACGTGATCAACTTCATGTCATATCACAATGACATATTATTTAAGTAATATCAACTTATTTGCCAGTATTCTCTTTGTGATATAACCTATGCATTTGAATAAGTGAAATCATCATTGAATAGGCGATAATCCGGATAACATTACTCAAGAAACTGAATAGATGATATCACCTATCTAAATGAGTTGTTTCAGAATTTTGAATAGGTTTTATCACTTAATGGTACTAAATACCAACATTCACCTCCGCCACAGAACTCGTGCATTGAATAAACAAGTTAGATTCTTTCCTTTTCATATTTCAATTTAGGTAACAATTCATGCATCACATATGCTGAACTGGAATTGCTTCCTGTACAACAAAAACATTCAAAACACTTAAGCAGGTTAAGAGTCGTTATAATGACGGCAAGCAACGTTTATGTCGGGTTTATCTATACGAAATGCATGTGTTTACTATAGACAGCTGCAGTTATAGGGCTATATACGCCTACCTTGTTACCGGGTATCAATATAATCATATAACAGAACTTGTTCTGCCCATGGGGTTGCAATCCCCCCCCCCCCTCCAAAAAAAAAAATTTAGATGTTAGTTATATCACAACATCATGGGTTTAACGAACGAATTCAATGTACAAAACGTACACTGGTTTGACATGCTGTATTAAATTTTTCATCCCTTCCTTAATGGGTCACCATGCAATGCATCGACAATCAGAACAGCATTATTTGTTGACATGACTAAATAAAATTTCTCACTGACCTTTATAGTAGATCTCCACCTCTATATCAAAACAATATCTGCTCAATTAAAGCATTTTAACGAATGTGATGTGAAACTCGAAAGAAGGAGAGCATTCTTACAGAGTTCGAGTCATCGCTGTCCTGGGGTTCTGACGGTATGGGCGGTGGTTTTTTCGTTTTGTTTTTTCCGTGGCCACCACGAGGAGGAGGAGGAGCCGGGATGTCAGGTTCTGATACAGTCCTGTTTAGACCTGGTGGGTCTTTCTGGGATTTAGGAAGTGGGGGCATTTTAGGCTGGTAAATAAGTTTAAAAATTATAATTAACTGACGCTATAAAGTCCATCCAGAAATTGATAGAATTTTTCTCATGAATTTTAATGAAAATTAATAAAATGTACATACTTTAGGGGAAAATAAATAGTATTGGTATTTCTTAAATCGGCTATTGCACATCTTATATGATTTTTATTAGAATAAAAATTAGCTGTGTAGCATACCCTTGATCTCTCCGGTACAGGCAAGGGAGCCAGGTTAGATTCATCTGGGTCTTCATAAAAATCCTGAAAAAAGACCTCTCCATGAATGAAATGCAAAATGCTACACGAAAGTCATTGTACATATAATCTATGATATAAAACTTTTATTTCTATTTAATGTTGTCGGAAATTATATAGAGGACTATTTGCGCACTTATACAGTGATATATTGATAAAATAAAAAACAAAACACACAAAATAATAATAATAATAATAATAATAATATATATATATATATATATATATATATATATATATAAACGCTTAGTACGCTTTCATATTCATTTTATGACAACAGATACTTAATTTATTGATGACACAAAAATGACGTACACGCTAGGTTAATGACCAAAGTATCACTAGTGATAATTACAATCATTGAAAGTTCAACGTCACCCAAGTTCAATATCTAGCCCCCCCCCCCTCCCCCAACGAGCACCAATGACTACCTGACCATGTTTCCTATCGACGCAATTAAGTTTCTAAAACTGTCTGGGAATGTTCATCCACTCTAACTTCAGAATTTGGGCAAGTTGTTGTAGAGTCCGAGGCTGTGGTTGTCTTTGGAGGACGCGCTTATCCAGTTCGTCCCATGGAAGTTCGATTGGGTTCAAATCTGGTGATGACCAAACACTTGGATATTGTCTTTGCAGAACATCACGTATTAGACTATTGGTATATGGTCTGCTGTTGTCATGTTGGAATACTGCTCTGGGATGCTGCGTCATTGGAACCACGTGTTGTTGTATGATTGCATCAATATACCGTTGAGCCCGTCAAAGTAACCTGTATGTGAAGCAGTGCTCTCCTGTCAGTATATAGGATATTGCTGCCCATATCACAACACTACCCTCTCAAAACCAGTCAGCTAACTGGAGGCAAATTGCGCAAAACGTTCATTTTGCTGCCGCTACACTCTGATTCTTCCATGAGGTCTCTGCAGTAAAAATAGAGATTCATCGCTGAACCAAACTGTCCGCCAGCGATGCCGTGGCCATACTCTACGAGTCTGAAACCACTGAAATCGGTTCCGGCGATGTTGCGGAGTCAGAACAAGCCACGAACAAGTCTGTGTGTTTTTAATCCCAACATCCCGTAGTCGATTGTGAACAGTCTGATCTGATATTCTGTGAATCTCAGGAAAGGTAGATGCTGTAGATGATTGTTGTGAATTGTTCAAGAAGATAACGCAATCGGATGAAGTGACGATCATTTGCTGTCATCACGTGTGGTCTATCTGCTTTATGGCGATTATTTGTTGAACCATGCTGTTGATATCTGTTCCAAAGGTGAGATATGGTGCTTTGTGCAACACTGAAAATCTCTTGCAACTGCAAGTTGCGACACACCTACTTCCAGCCGTCCAGTTGCGTTGTTGCATTGAGCATCATTCAGACGCGGCATTTCTCAGAAAGCGGTTACATTTAAAGACAACGCAATCAAATATTGAGAACCCGTGCATTTGATAGATTACTGATGTCTGAATCACGTGCATTAGGAACTTGTAACAATAGAAGTTACAGTGGTCAATTTTAGGATTTCATGAAAACACGTTTTATTGTCCTCAAACTAAATAGCGTTAGATGTAACAAGGAACAATTCATTCTAAAACAAAGAATTGTATATAAAAAAAATTTCAAATATTCAGCAAAAAAATACTACTACTAAGTTTCTTTTATTTTCCCCTTCCTTATTATTATTATTATTATTTTGGATCAGTATATAAACAGAGATATTCTAGTATTTCAGTACCAAGACTGAAGGCAAACCAAGTAAAATTAAGCAGGGGTGAAATTTTCCCCCAAACTCGGTTTAGTTCATATTTCACTGAAATTCAAATATGTACTGAAATTAAAGAGACACCACAGCTCATTTTCCAACTTGTTTTTTTAATCAATTGTTTTTCTAAACATGTATCAATAAAATGATAAAAATCATATCGATACTGACTATTTTGAACAATTTGAATGCATTAATTTGCTCTACTGCACTTTAAAGATCATCCGGTATTCAAAAGTTTTTTCATACTGACTCGGACATATTACATCATGTGGTTCGGAAAGACAACGAACGTGTTGTGTATTAACTTACTCAAAATACCCCTTAATGGGCCTATACTCGCTTTTCAAGTATGGGATTTTACCCTGCTTCTTACAATTAAGTAATTATTAATCATTATTCTAACGGAAACCCTTCTATGTTCCTACATTGACCAAATAATGTTTTTAAAACACGACGTGTTCAGATAAAAATAGCACTTGCTTCTAAAGTCCTGTGTGTGGCTCATGGTTTATCAAACCGTCATAGTAATCACCACGTAAATTCTTGTTCACATACAAGTTCTACCTGTTCTATTTTAACCATTTTCTCTTGTAATCTGTTAAAATTCTGGGTCTAGCCATTGTACGCTTCCCCTCACTGGACGACATGCTGCACTGTTTACCGTCTGTGCGCATGCGTCTGAAGACTGAAAGGAGGAGTCGCAATGTATTTATTGAAGGGCCGTCACAAAGTATTAATTTTTACGTTTGAACAAGAAGTTTCAACTATAGAAATGTATCATTTTCGCAAAATTTATACATTCAACTATGCAACAGAATTTGAAAAAGCTCTGGAAAAAATTGTCATTATATAACAAAATGAGTTCTAGTGTCTCTAAAGATTTTACATCGAATACTAAAATCGACACTCTGTTACTAGGATGTTGATTTTCTTTTAAATACTTAAAAAATATATATTCATCAAGAAGAACAGTAATATAATTGAATATTAATCGTCCATGTATATACTGTAATTATACACCGACAGCAGTAATGACCGTTATCACCCGTGGCTGTGTAATTATCGTCCCTGCATTAATGATTTGTTTTTAGTAAACATCGTTTATGGCATGATTATGTTTTAAGTTATGTAGTTAAATCATCTGCAATTACGTGTGTTTTAATGTCCTTTTTGTTTATTTAATAAATAAATACAAAAAAGGAAGTCGTTTATTCATTTCTTAAGACTCGAGAATTTGTTAAAATCGGTACGAAAAATACATCGATGGGGGTAAATTTAACAGGTGTCAATATAACACATTTGTATTTGCATTTTTACCGAGTACCCGGGTACTCGATCGTGAAATCGTCCGAGTAACCGATTATTAAAAATTGACTGATTTGACTTCCCTAATTTAAATACAATGCGCACCAAAGTACAAATCAATTATTCAAAACTAAAAATAACCGGGAGCGCATTTAATCACTCGGATTGTGGTGTTTGCTTCACCACCATGGGTGGGTGGGTGAGAGTGTAGGTCAAACCAAGACCTTTAACACTGGTAGGTGATAAATTCGCGAAGGGGACGCTAAACAAGTATTACACTGGTATAAGAAATATCAATATTGCTTTTCTCTAAACTATAACGTACTTCGGGCATATCCTGTGGCGTGGGAGGAAGTTCCACGGGTTTAGGAGGGGGTCGCCGTCCGCCTCGACTGGGAGGAGGTACAGGTGCCTTGTCCGTTTCATCGGGGTCTTCATATGTTGGCTGGAATTCAATTTATTCATGAGAAATTGATATGACTGTATAATACTTTGTTATGAAAATAACCCCAGCTTTCAAATGGAAAGATGGGAATATTCTTCAAGGATTAAAGCTGCTAAACTTTAAAAAAATGCATCAATTACCCATTATGTTTGATAAATGAAAGTTACATGTATAAGCGAGTTTACCTGATCATCAATGACTTGTGGAGGAGGTTTAATAGGGGGACGGGATTTTGGAGGTTTGGGAGCAGGGGAGGACATCTCCTCGGGAACTTCGTAATCTGGCTGAAAGTTTAAATATGAAGCAATTATAGCTTGGATTTATACTTCGTTTAAGATTTCTTCTTCAAAAGACATTTATAGACATGAAAAATTAATCTTTTGAAATCAAGTTTAAATCTGGCAATTGATATACATGTATTTTGTAAATTTTTAATGGTTTAGATTCAGGTATTGTCCTTTAGGTAGTACGAGTTTCATGTTTAAAATTAATACATTGTAAAAGTATATCTACGTATAAATTATTTTATAAAGCTCAGACATGATGTATAGTTTGTTGTGCTCACTAACAAATCACTTTCGGTCAGTTATGCTTGCTTTGTCATCAGTTAGAAGTTTTGCTATAGAATATACGCTTAGAGGTTGGATTAATAAAATGCCTCATTAAAATCATTCAGATTTCTTCAGTTGTTAAAAATTAGCTACGTTTCTATAAGAGACAGCTTTTAGCCCAAGCAGAGAGATAAACAATATATAAGAAGACTTTTTAAAAAAAAAAATCAAGTTGTACTTCGATCTCAAAGAAATGTCCTCAATAAATGGGACAATCATAGGACAAATTGACATAGTGACAATATTTATTTCCAACATAGTCCAAAAATTTCTTTCTATCCAACAAGTCATTGGACCTTCACAGACACAGTTACGTGAGTATCACACAAATCTAATTTGAAGTGTTGCATGTTGGGTTCACCTTCAAAATTTTGATTTGGGTACTGTAGATTTTTAGATATCAACAACAGTGATAAATCTTATTGTTAAAATTTGGACAATATTGCTGAATTTCATCTAGCCAAATGACTACGGTTTAAGAATTAACCCAAGGTCTCTCAAAAGAAATATATCTAACTTTATTGCCTGTAAGCTTTACCATGGCCAAGAAAACGTCCTTGATACTTTGATCATTAGCAACTTTTGTACCAAGTATGAGCGTCTAATGTCTCTCCAAAAAGTTAGGACCCAGTGAATAGTTTTTAAATCTTCAGACAGTGAAATAGGTTTTGCTTAAATGGCAATGATTCATGATCAAGACACACTCTGTGTTTCCAAGTATGAGCTTCAAATGCTTTTCCATTACAAAATTCATGAAGTTGTGGCCTAGGGTACACACAGTATTGTTTGCTTTTATTAGTGACCTAGTCCAGAATTACCATGGTTAAAGGTTACGACAAATTCTAGCTGTAAGCAATATTTGTGCTAAGTATAAGAGCGCAATGTTTTCCATTGGGCAAGCTTTGACCCATACACATCGTAAAATGAAAGAATAGAACACAGACAGACAGATAGAAAGATGGTATCAATCGTGATTTCTATATATCGTTCATTATTAATTTGCATGCATACTATCTATGCACCCAGTCTGTCCACTAAATGTTCAGGAATAAAGAAAACATTCAAGTATAATATACTTTCAGCATGAACTATTTTGTTCCACCACGTGACCCGAGGTCTCACGTTCCATAATTTTTGTATAAGCCTCGATGTCCCTGATGACTACGCAATCAGATTGTCTGTTGCATGTCCAGAAGTAAAGATGACATTATTTTAAAGATGCCTTATTTTTTTATGTTTTAACCCCATCCATAAGACCGTGAGGGACAGGACTATGAAATTCGCAACATACTAATTTTGGTGTTAAATGGTCTAGTAGTTTCTGAGAAGAAGCTGAAGTTGAACGAGTAGGGAGAGCAATCGGTCTCTGAAGTTACTCCGGTGGCCTAATCTCTAAAGAGGCAAATTTGTTTGCGACTATGAGAGCTTTCAACGTGTGTGAACATGGGGGGGGGGGGGGGGGGGGGGAGAGAGAGAGAGAGAGAGAGAGAGAGAGAGAAATCAACGACCCATCAAAGCAAGCAATAGTATAATGCGGCACTACTGTCACATGTAAAAGCCGACATTCACTTTACGCATATTTTTCTTAAACACAACTTTGTAAGATACTGCTACGCATACTAGCAATGCATGGTATAATACAGTGTATCTACTACCCAGCAAAAGTTTGAGATGACTAAATAGAAAAAAAAAAATGATGGTAATGTATGCAACACATTTAGATCGAGTTCACTTGGCACTAAACATGCTGAACATGATATAATTTCGACACAGTAAAAGATTTTAAGCTACTGTAGTATGCTTTGCGGTTGCAGTGCACATAAGGATTGGTTAGAGGAAATTTTAAGGACCGGTAAAATGTTAAAGCTATATAAGACACTTCCAAACATTAGGGAAACAAAAAGAATTTTAAGGACCGGTAAAATGCTAAAGCTATATAAGACACTTCCAAACATTAGGGAAGCAAAAAGGTTTCTACATCAAACCTGATTCAGTAAAGGGTCGTCTGTTTCTATATAAGAAGGCTGTAAAAAATACAGTGTGCACAGCAATTTATATTTCTAATACCTGATACAAGAATATGGCACAAGACAAAGGTATACAATTTTAAATCGTAGTTACTCTTTCCCCCTAAATTCAATGTGAATTTGTTTTTTATTTCATCCCTATGTGCCGCATACTTGCATAAATTTTAAGAAATAAAATCGATCACTATGCAGAAATTTAAATTTGAAAAAAAAATTAATTAAGTGATACATCATATACTACAAATTTAAAAGCAAACTATGGACATAATTCCGATTACAGCCCGCAAACAAATCATGCATTCCATGTTGAAAATGTGTAATAGTCAAGCAACGACAGCAAACAAATAAACATTAATTTCTTTGAAATGCACATTGACTCTAAATCTGGAATGTTGAAACAAACACTGCAACATTCCGTAACCGAACAACAAACGAAATAAACAAATAAGATTCGTGCTTCATTCAGGAATGTCAAAACACACTATCAGAAGCGAAAATATATTGTATAATCATGCTTCAGTATGATTCGTACGGCAACATAAAACTAGGCAGTGAGGAGTGGCAAATGAAATCATTACAGTACAAATTAAATGAGAGGTATCAACGTCATATTTAGACCTACACCTTCCTAACAAGTTAAATTGGGATTGTGTACATCGAATATTGTCAAATTGTTTTTTTTAATGACGTAATGGTTCTGAATCTGATAAAGGACTTGCAATAGGAATATATGGTGTATGAAGAAATATGAATTGTTTGCTTACTTGCTCCTCAGGTTCTGGGGGAGGTGCTGGTCCTCTGCCATGTCTCCCTGCTCTAGGAGGTAGCGACGACTGGGGGATTTGTGGAGGGGGACGATCGCCTGATACAAACCCATTTTTTTTTTAGATCATTCAACATTACAAAATTACAAAATATCAAAATGAAGTAGAATCTTTAAAACTATATTGTTGGTATTTAGATGTCTCCGTTACACGCTTACCTCCCTTCCCTGGTCTGGCAGGTCTAGGTGGAATGGCAGGCTCTGGAGGCTGTTGATGTCTTTCTGCAAAGAGCAAGAAACCGAGTCTCTACTGTGTAAATTGACACAAGCACCGAGATTGAGGATAAAATGAAACACAGAAATGCAAAAACTTTAATAAATCTACTTATGTAACAATTATAAAGCGCTATCTGTGATCGCATAATTATAGGCAAAAAAAAAAAAAGTTAAGCCGAAAGCAGTTAAATGAAAGCCGTCTTCCAGTACATGTACCAGTCTGGACGACAGATAAATTATGTATAACTATCATCTTATCATCTATACCATATTCACACCAACAAAACAATACAATCTTTATATGACAAAAATAAGTCATATTGCTTTACTGTTGCTATTTTTGTGTTTTACAGGGAGTCAGTGTTATATTTGTATGCTGTATGTGTTAAGGTGTGTATGGTGTGTTGAGTTCAGTTAGTACCTTGTCGTTGCTGACTTTGGTTTACTCTATTTCTCTGTTCTAGAGCGTGTCTTAAGGAATCGGCGATAGAGTGACCATTTCTGCTGGGTCCTACACTACTATCCTCTTCGTTTAGTTCAGGGCTATAGTTAGCATAGTCCTCCTGGGGCTCGGGTGGTTCCACTATTTAGACAAGGACGTGAGCATTGTGTGCTATTGTGTTAATTTGACTGTTAGTAAGATCTACATGTGCATGCTTGGAATTTGGGTTGCCAAGACTTTGATAAACTGGATGCAAAATACCCATGCATATCACATTGTTTGTATTTATCTACGTTCAACAAATGCCCTTTATTTACGTATGAGTATTACCTACAATACATTGTACGCCGTTTTATTTTAAACAATATTTTATTCACAAATATGTGAATGGAATTAGGCAGCAGACCACTCTAGCGATCTCCCTGCATCAGAGTCACAATGAACAAACGCATGCACGCTGTTGATTATAAGAAGAATTAATACTTGTTAAAATGACCACAGATCATAACGATCGCTCCATCCCGCTAATTATGGCAAATTTCTTTGGTGAGACAATTTCTATTAATCTTTAATCTCTAAGAATATTGATGCTAGAGCCATACACTGTTTCAGAGAAGTGATTCCTATATAATTTCCAGATACACGTGAATCCCAGTAGTCCGTGTAGGATATAGATATATGTAACTTAATTTATCAAACACGTTTACCTTGTGTATATGAATATTATCAACCATATAGCAACATATTTGTGGTCGGTGTAAATGTACACGATATTATATAATAACTACAGGTGGGTTACAGAACCGTCCACTGTAGAAGTATCTATAAGAAACAGGGGAACTAACTGCTGATGGCCGTAATCCCTCCCTTGAAAAATATCGTTTTTGCATAGATTGAAGAAAATATAACATTTCTCCAAAAAAAAAAAAAAAAAAAATTAAGGAAAAAAAAAAGGGGGGGGAGACAGTGTTGAGATTCTACATACAAACACCGAAATCAAAACTATTTTCGCTTTTATCTCGCAACAGGTCGTCAACAACCAAAGTGTAAAACACTCATTATCTCCAGAATGGAATCTGTCTGTAACTTACCAAGAATAGGAGAGGATATAGGGACTTTCCTCCCCTTTCTAGAATACACTCTAGTGGGTCTTTTCTCAGTAGGAGAGTGTCCAGAAGAATGATTTCGGAATATTCCACGAAGTGTCATAGTTCCTCTAAAGAACAATTTCACACGGTTTTCGGGTGGTAAACTAGAACTTCGACGATGTTCGGTTTTAGTTAATCCTCGTTTTACAAACATTTTCAGTCGACCCTTTTTGGCTGGGTCCTTCGATCTAATTTCAACGACAGTGTCATCACTCTGAAGAGACGTTATAGACGTACTCATTGAACCAGCCACATTTATCAACTTCGTAAAGGACGATGCAATCACTTATGAGACACTAATCCAATCAAAATTTGGTCCTACATATTTGACACTGCAAACTTTCAGTCAGCACTAGAACGGTAGGCTGAATTGACTGTTGACGACTTGATCAAAATGACCCACTACTGTGTTCAGTGCCTGTGTACGCAAGCCGGTATTATGACTCTGAGTCATTAACTTTTTCTACGTACTCTAAACAAGAGAGGAGATGAACAGAGTTGATGGATGACCTTATGTGTAAAATATAACACGCCTCATTGATTCTTCATCATCTTTAAACCTTGCTGTACATGTACCTATATGTAACATTGTAATTACTCTACGTGGTGCAATAATGAGCAAAATTATCGCAAGTTCCCTCCAGCTTAATCACATCTCTTACATTTTTTTTTTACATAGAATCTCTATACCTTTATTTCTACCTAGTGTAAAATTCCATCCATAAAAATGATTTTATATACATGTTTAAGAAACTGGAGAGAGAGAGAGAGAGAGAGAGAGAGGTGAATTTAAATCCCAATTATTATGAAGAGGTTTATGTTATCCCTTGTCATAAATGAAAACAATGAATGACTCAGAATCAGAAGGCAATTACCATTGTGTAAAGTCGTTGACAGTTAGAGCATTCCATGACCTATATAAATATCTCCAAAACTACGCTGTTCAAACGGAAGCAACTCTTGTAAATACGAAAATATTTACTAAATTTGTGCATGCAATATGCATTATGTATAGTCATGTCCACTGCCTATCAATATTTGGTTTCTGATTGTTGGTGCTGAGAAAAACACATTGGTGACCAAATCGTGAAAATGCACCACACAAAAATGCAAGACTTCAATTTTGAATATATGAAAAACTATTATACTCAGATATAGCGCGCGCGCACACACAGATATATATATATATATATATATATATATATATATATATATATACTGTACAATTCGTAATATTGAGATTGCAAAATAATAACGGGAAAGGTTTATCTAAGTTGTTAGAACTTTTCACTAATCCCTTTGTGTGGTGTGTGTATGTGTATATGTATATATATATATATATATATATATATATATAATAAAATGTGTTTAACAAACAAATAATGCACAGAGAGAGAGAGAGAGAGAGAGAGTGTGTGTGTGTGTGTGGTTCCAACCGTTCCAGTGGACATCAAATTTTTCATTGTTATCATTCTTGTAATAAACAAATTTAAGCTTAGGTATGATATTGCGAAACAAACACTTAAATGTTTCTCAGAGCATCTTGCCGTATATAGTACTCTAAGAATAGGAGAAGAGTATTTTGTCAAATAATACAAATATCATAAAACGGAAAACATTAAGTTTTGCCAAAAACGGACATTTGTCATTTTGACATTTTAACTTTAGACACAAAATTAAAAATGATATAAAATAAAATTCCAAATTATTTACTATTTCTATGATTTCTACAACGACAATATCCCAATAGTACAGTAAATATTAAACATCCAATATCAGAATCCTATAAATAGGAGTCATGAGAGAGAGAGAGAGAGAGAGAGAGAGAGGACGAGGACTCATATCCCGTCTTTATATATGACATAATTTCTTGCTTTTCTATTTATCCTACATGTACAATCACCACTTAAGATTGTATTGATAATAATTTTTTTCTCTCTTATAGGATTAGGTAAAAGAAAATCCAGTAAATAATACAATATAGTTTTCAAAACAAACAAAGAAAGAGTGTACAAAGGAACAGCTTCCTGAGAATTTCTACGGAAAATTTATCACGATTCAAGAAATATGACATGTATTTGGCTTTTTTTCATACCTGATGTTTAATTAACAATTTTTCAAAATACTGTTGAAATCCTACATCTAAACCATGCATAGGATGTGCAATCTCTTTTGTATCATGATTTTTTTTCAAGAGTGTATGCCTCTACTAGCCGTTAATGGTATAATTTCTTTAACAATAGTGAAGACTGTAGACAGTGTGAGAAATATGTGTATTACATCACATCCATACAATACACTGTAGCATGTGTTCATTATCATCAATAGTAGCATACAAAGCAAAACAAAATCGGTCACTAAATACCTCAAAATAATTAAAAACATAACATCATATTCATTGTAAATTAGTCTATCGATAAAAGCGATGCCAAAAACATTCTCACAAGCTCAAAATCTAAAAACGTGCAAATAAAATATATAAACTGTCATAAAAACTCCGCTTCGATTTATCAAATAGTATTTAGCAATCATAAACAAATGAATAATATAAAATGACATTAACCATATATTTGAAAAGTCTGGATCAGTTATGCAAAATCAAAAATACACAATTTTAAATATGTATGAGAACGCAAATCAACACTGAAATCCGAAACAACGTTATACATGGTGTATGTCTGCAATAAAATTTGTAATATAAAACATTGACTTCAATATCTTACCTGGCATTCTCGAGTTTGGTTTCTTCAGTAACTCGTTTTCCTTCTCATTTATGTAATCTTCATCCTTAGGAAAACATGTTTGCAATAAGTCAATGACTAAATCATTCCAAGAGTTTTACCGTCATATCTACACAGTCTGTCACGTTACCATCACTTTTACACGTATTTATTATTATTGTCAGCAATACCTTCATCCCTGGTTCATTGATACAAATTCTATATACATGTACACTGTCACAAATTACATTACGTAAAGCAAAACATAACAGATTCTGCTTAAAATTAAACGTGAAATTTACACTGGTGAATTATTTTATTTTTTAAAATGTAAATTCCACTACCTCGTCATCTTTAAAAAAAAAAGTCTGGTTAAAACTTAACTGCGATTTAAGATAGGTTTTGGTGACTGTAGGAAATATTTTGTGATCATACAACCGAAATCGTCAGAATTAGGTTTTCAAGCATGTTAACAAATCTTACTGCTACTGGTGCAATCGCAGTGAAGTCGCAAAGAAGTAATTTCTCCTGTAATACAACATTCGCACGATCATTTGTACAAAATGTATATGGAACGCCATAACTGCCATATGTGGGTGTCTGTGTTTTCTCAATAAGGTGGTATTTTTTCCATTATATGCTGTGTTTTTCTTATGATAAAGTAGTGTTTTGTCATCATATGCTGCGATTATTTCTTAATAAGGTGGTATTATTTCTTGAGGTGCTAAGGTTTTTCCATACTGTAGGGCCTTTTCACAAAATGCTGGAATTCTTTCATGATAATATTGTGCTTTTTACATTCTTGTTGATGTTTTTTTTTTCCAAAGAATAGACCTTTACCAATTAAACCTGATATTATTTCTATACAAGATGGTGATTTTGTAATAAATGGAGATTTCTTTCAAATATACACGTAAATATATACAAGTGTATTGCGCTGTAAATACATTAGTGTGATGAAGTGATCACTTGGAACCCCTCGCATATCTAAGAGCTGATTTAAAGATAACAATAATAATAATTTGCGAAAAAAATAATGAGTAATGCCGATTGACATTGTTATATTATAAGTGATTAAGAAAATAATTAAAAACAGATTTTTAACATGCGATAAAAGAAAAAGTAAAGATAACGAACAATGATCAATCTCTCACCATTGGAGATTACTCAAAATGGTGGACTCGGCAAAAGAGGCATGGTAGATATATTAGAAGTATTTAATTTAATTTGTACCATTTAATCCCAAATTTTAAGAAATGACAGCTTTAGAACGTTCATAGCCGAGCATTTGTTCTTGTGTCGCGGCAGGCGTTGAAACCATTGTTTGAGCTAGGTTTTAATCATGGCTAATTACTGTCTTGCATGCTGACATAAATGAGTCGCATGTCCATATATGTATGTTGTGTGTTGATATAAATAAGTCACATGTTGGCATAAATAAATTGCATGCTCAAAATCAGATTCTCTAAAAAGATTGGTAACTTGTATATCAACACAATAATCTTGAATATCTTGCATGCCGACATATTCATCTTACAAGTAGGGGACAGTTATGCCGCCATACTATGGATAAATCGCAAGTGCTCTCTCTGTGTGTGTGTGTGTGTGTGTGTGTGTGTGTGTGTGTGTGTGTGTGTACAGTATGTTCTGTGTGTGTGTTTACAGTATGTTCGTGTTAAAGGTATTATAAAGCTATTACAACAAAGATGTTTTATTACTTTGGTATTAGTTTCGCAAATTTCTTCTATTATGATAATTTCTTCAAGAAAACGGACGATAAAAACATTATAAGAATGTTTTACATGACTGATTTTCCACACACAAGTTCCTAAATTCATAAATACGGCTACTTCTAAGTGTAAAGACAAAGACTTTTGAGCACATTATATGTTAATGACTAACCGGAGAATCGAAATCGTCGAATTCGCCCCAAGCTTCATAGTCATCATCCGATCCAGAGTCAAAGTCCTTAGAGGGTGGTGGGGGGTGTGGTTGTCTGTCTGTATAACAACAAAACAATTTTTAAAAAATATATCTGCAAGTAATGTGGACTAGTATTATGGTATATCTAAGTAGTTATAGAATAATTTGCAACGTAAAATGATTTTACACGTGTTAGATTTAGTCATTAATTTCCACAATTTAAGTTTTAATTTGTTTTTTAAATTTGTTTGTTTGTTTTTCTTTGGTTCTTTTTTTTTTTTTTTTTTGTTCTGTTTGGTTTTTTCATTTTTATTTTGTTTCTTTGCTATTTTTTTATTGTGGGGGTTGTTTATTTGTTTTTCAAGCCCCTTAATAGTCTTTATTTCATGTGTACAGTATGTTCGTGTTAAAGGTATTATAAAGCTATTACAACAAAGATGTTTTATTACTTTGGTATTAGTTTCGCAAATTTCTTCTATTAAGATTTTTTTTTCTCTGAACTCCAAGTGAATATTCTCTACTTCAATTGCTGGGGGTGTATTCCCTAGATTATACAACGACAATTTGCAATAGTGTCAATATATGTACCGAACAATGACAATTTTCTGCTTACATAAAAAAAAAGATTTAATTATTTAGTCTCTTTCCACACTGCGCTGCTAGTACAATCTGTGGCTTATGAAATTTACCATTATAATTCACGGTTACTCCTCACAAATTGAAATTTTCATCAATATCAATCAATTAATACAACCACAACAGATCTTGGGGATCGAACTCGAGTTGCAGCTGTGAGATTGATTGATTGCTTTGTTGTTTTTGGCCACACTCGATAATTTTTTAGCTATCTGGTGACGTCCAGTTTTTATTGGTGGAGGAGAGTGCCCATATACAATGTACCCGGGAAGAGACCACTGACCTTCCGAAAGTAAACTGGCAAACTTTCTCACATATATCGGCGCGAGTGAGAATCGAACCCGCGCCGACTTGAGGCTTTGTCATTTTGAGCGCAATGCTCCAACCACTAGGCCACGGAGGCCCCACAGTTGTCAGAAGCGATTGTGTTACCACTACGCTACCCGGAAGTTTAAACAACGAAAGATAATAACCATTGACCTCAAAAGATTTAATTATTAACCTGTCAATATAATACATAAAATAACATCAACATTGTTGTTTACTAATGCTGGGCAAAATCCGTCTGATACTGATATACATGTAGTTTACTTTCACTTTCTTTCACCTTACCTTCTATTCGTGAATGAATTGGTGGTCTGGAGGACGTGATGGTCGCTACTCTGTAACATATGAATAAAGAGTGTCACAAGTTGACACACCTACATACATTTTGAGGAAAAGTGCATCATTTGAATTCGTTGTTTTAAAGTAATCTGATAACTGTTTTGAAAATAGATATTTTTAAAGCGTATTTCAATTGGTTCTTAAATGTGCGAAAACTTTTTTGTTCCTGAAATTCATTTGAAATCATTATTTCATAGAAAATAAAAAAAAAAAATTCTTAAACTGGATATATACACGAACATGCTTTATGTAACAACCTTGTAATCTGGGAGGAAGATACAAATAAACTTAAAATTTACAGCTTAGATCAAAATTGTGCATGGTTCCCCATGTTTTGTCATGTTCATTTTCAACTAAGGATTATCTCATTTTATCCATTAAATTAAATTTATTGCAGTGACAGTACATTAAATTATCTATTTGAACTTATCTATATGAGAAGGATAATATATTAGACAAAAAATGCCGCGGAGAAAATCAAACATTTTGGAATGAATGAAACACATCTTTAAAAACATATTTCCTGGTAAAAACAAACATTTTATTTAAACATGAAAATAACAGTAAAACGAACAAGGAACACTCATCTTGAACATAGTTAGATTTTACGTATACCTACTACAAAAAGGTATTGTATTCGCCTTGAGCAGAACCACATTCTTTACATAATATTAGTTGCCTTAACAAAAAATCCAGTATCAAACATGCGAAAAAGGCTACTCACATCCTTTTAATATAAATTGACATGATTTCTGTATAATCCATTCAACAAACATCGTCCTGATCTAATGATATGTTTATGCATATATGAATAACAAAAGCTGAACATTGATCTTCAGTTTATAATCATTATGTCACCGAGTATGTAAAACAGACTTCAGTTTTTAGGTCAAATACCTGCATAAACATCAAGGACTGACCATCACATGGGGATAGCTGTTTTTTGCATAGAATGACAAGTTGATGGAAAAGGAATGATAATAGCTAGTAAGTTAGCAGTAAAATTTCTATATGCATTAATTTACCAAAAAATCATTATATTACGCTGATCATGCAGACACCTACAATATCACATATCTCCGCAATTAAAGCGGTTCGCAGTCCTTGGCTAGCGACAATCCGTTCAGAACAGTCGTAATATATATATATATATATATATATATATATATAAATATATATATATAACACAGCATCGTGTGGTCTCTCTCTCTCTGCATATATATATATATAAATATATATATATATATATATATATATATATACACACACACACAAAATTAAGAATGGAAAACTTCTTGCCTAACACTTATCCGATCCATAACTACATGTAAACGAATCTAATAAATAAAAACGATCAAATCTGCTTAAGGTGGTTCATTACACTAAAATATTATTCAATCGTAGGTTTAAGCACCTCGTATGAAGTATTTCACTATCGAAAAAGCGATACAAGCTCTCTATTATATATATATATGTGTGTGTGTGTGTGTGTGTGTGTGTGTGTGTGTGTGTGTGTGTGATTTTTTCCGGAATGACAAAAGAAGCGTTTTGTTCACAAATAAGAGATTTTAAAATCCAAACTTTGCTTTGATTTGATGTATGATATAAATATCTTAAAAAAACTGCGAAGAAGACTGATGCAAATGCTCTTATTTTTTCATATAAATTTTTTTTCTCTTTTTTGTGTTGTTAATATTCTCAAAATGTAGAACTGAAATCTTCGGAAGAAACATGTCATTGGAATCAAGAGGCCCACACGCCTCAGCGGTCATCTGGGTATCATAGCCCATTTACAGATTTGTCGGGGAGTCTCATATGTGCATCTAAGCCTCATTCCGGAGTCTTTTGTTCACAGCTTTATGATCTTTCTAAATATGCACACAATTCCTATTTAATTACATTAGAAGGAAAGATGAAATTTGAAGCATTTAAATCAGCCCTTATTCATTTGCCCTTCCCTTGCCCACCCCAATCCTGTAATTTGGTAGTCACTTTGTATTCTCTCCTTTAAATGTGTATTCATCTTTCATTGAATATCAGAAGAACAAAAGATTTATTAAGCATTAAAGCATTATATACTCTATGACCATTTTAGCTTCCCCTCCCCTTGGAATTCAGTACCCCTACCCCAGGGTCTTGATATTTCCATTTTAAGTAAACAGCTTTATCATCTTTCTAGATATTGCTACAAACCACAATGCAGAGTAAATTACAGACAAAGTAGATTTTCTAAATAGAACACATACTTACGATAATATGACAAAGATAGCCCCCCCCCCCCCCCCCCCCCCATCCCAAGTCTCAAATGATTGACCATTAACGTCATGGATATTTTCAAAATCACTATGCACAAAAAATATTGTCACAATACATAAGATTAAAGAAGATTTTTGTTGCGGTAGTAGAGAAAAAAGAATTTCTACGCTATAATACATTTTTACTATATAGCCATATTGGCCGCACTCTAGGTTCTAGACCCTTAAAACCATGTGCTATGATTTTCACAGCTTAGGCAGAGGGCCTCATTGACATCATAACTATGCATTTGTTTGTTTGTTTTTTTATTTATAGTCGCCTGAGCAATTTTTCAGCTATCCGGCGACTGTCACTATTACCGGTGACGGGGCTGCAAATTTAGACCTATGCTTAGCACTAATGGCTTTTAGCAGTGAGGGTTCTTTTACGTGCCACACCTGCTGCGACACGGGACCTCCGTTTATAAGGTCCCATCCGAAAGACCCGTGACTCTCACTTCGTAATGCCGAGCTCTTGGCGAAGGAGCAATCACTACCCATTTTAACGTCTTAGGTTTGACGCGGCCGGCCCGAGCGGGGCTCGAACTCACGACCTTCCGTTCACGAGGCGAGAGCTCTACCACTGAGCCACCGTGATCGGTAAACTATGCATTTAATTTTTGGAATACATGTACATATATGGGAGGCCTAGAAGAGAAAATTTTATAAGAATTAAGATATTAAGACAAACTATATTTCACAATTTGTATTTCTTTTATCCTAAAGAAGCTTCAAACCAAAAATGGTAACTATTGGTCTTGTAGTTTTCAAGAAATCAAAAATGTAAAATTGTTAACGGAGGACGACGGACGAAGACCAACGGCAATAGGTAATCTGAGTGACTCAGGTGACCTAAAGAGATGCATAAGACAAATATATCTAAAAAAGAAATTGAAAAAAATTACCAAATTTCAGAAATATCGCTAATTTTCTTTTAACCAAACCATTGAAAAGGTACCGTTCCCGATAAAATTTGATAAAAATCACTAAATTAACATCTTGTTGCTAATTTGTTACATTTTTCATCAAGGAATTAGTTTTTGTTTTATAAATTCATTCAATTTGTAAACAACTTTACACGAAGGGAATGTTGTTTTCTGATTATAATGTTCTCAGTGACTATTTTTTAATATTTCCAATCGGGCTTGGTTCAATATTTCTGAATTCTGTCCATTTCATTTCAATTTCTTTTTAAAATACATTTGTATGATATATCTTTTTTTTCTAAATGGCATGTTTCTTTCTTAAGATTTTAGCCGCATATTTAATAAAAATAAATGTTAACAAATAACGTTGTCAATTTTCATAAATATTTTTATCTAAAATATTATAACGTCAATCTGAATCTTTTAAGCATGATTTATTAGATATTCATATAACGTATCAATTCACGGCGAAATTTGGATTCTAAAACCTCTTTACTATTTCGGAAGAAATCACAAAAAAATATATCAAATAATTGAGAGCTTGTATCACTCTTTCAATGGTGAAATCATACTTCATAGAAAGTGTTTTATCGAGCCTTTAGATAAAATTTCGATCTTAGGAGCCACCTTAAGGGGACTGTGGGATCCAATACCAACCAACATGCAACGAAAAATCAAAATAAAAGTAACTGAAAATACTTGGATTCGTAATACCAAGATAATTATTTAAATCATAGGCATACCTTGCCTATGTTTGTAACAACGACAAAAGCCACCTCATGCAAATATCTTACCAAACCGGTGATCCTATTCAATATTAAAAGCATACCTACGTACAAAATTATCATTCTAATAAACAGAAACCTTTAAAATAGTGTTTAGTTTTCCATCACATTTTCATTTTTTTTTTTAAAACAGTTTTACGCAAAATAATAATAATAATAATAATAATAATAATAATAAAATAATAATGATAAAAAAAAAATCAGATATCCATGTGACGATCAATATCAAAACTCGTTTTGTTAGTCCAGCATCAGCAGAACATGTCGCAACACAGTCTAGTTATACCTCAAGTTTATAACAAATCGAAATAAAAGTATGTTAGTTATTTCATATCTAGTCTCCTTACTCCACGTTTTAGTCTCCATTACTAGATGCCTTTCAAAAATGCCGATTGAGTGCGACACATTTATATATTAAAGAAGCTCACAAGATTAATTTCAATTGCAGTTAACTGAATCGAACCGTTGACTTTCTACACATACCACATTATAATACTTCCCACAAATTATGTGTATTAAATAGATCAGATTATTACTATAGCGTTACCGCTGAAATAGTGATGACTAATCAGCGAAAACATTGCTTGAATAATCTGACAATTCACTGCATACCCTCACATTATGTTTACATATAGCATAAATATCATTATTATTTCTGAATATTCATCACGGGTCAGTTTCATAATACACATCAATGTAAATTTTGATGCTTTCTCTCCAGGCGAAATGAAGAAGATTATTAATATCAGGAAAGAAAAGTCTTGAAAGCTAAAATACAACAGAAATATCAAAGAATGCAGTTTCTTCAAGTTTCAGTTCACCAGTCGTATGGAAATGGCATTGTATAACCACAACTATAACATGCCCAATGGATTAGTTGGAAAAGCTACATGATTTCCGAGATAAATGATCTCGATCATGTTAATGTATCAAATATGAATCATTATAAAGTGCATACTCTCACCAAAAATACATATTATACTTACGGTCGCTGTAGACTGGTTAAAAATCAAATTCAGATTTTAAAACAATTATCGCCCAGAAAAGGGTATTTTAGTTTAGGGACATACGCTACGTTCCTAAATGATATATAATTTTTCGTGAAATTCCAAGTACAATTCACTGGCATTCTATTTCACTTCTACAATAATGATAATAGAGGAATATTACCACGTCTGTTTTAGAGCTAGCATATTTTGACAATTTCTTTTTGTTCCAAGTAAAATATAAATTCAGCTCATAGTAAAGAACATCGTCGCAAGCGTACAATCAGATATCGAACCCTGTACCCTTATATTACAAGTTACCTAAACCACTGAGCTACCCGGTCCGATAAACAAGGTGCGGTAATATTGCTATATCATAAAATGCAAACTTATTTCAGAAATCATATAAGAACTCTTCATACCAAGGAGGGGGATTCCGTGGCCGAGTGGTTAGAGCATCGCGCTCAAAACCACAAGGCCTCTCACCTCTAGTCGCCGCGGGTTCGAATCTCGCTCGCGCCGATATATGTGGGAAAGTTTGCCAGTTTACTTTCGAAAGGTCGGTGGTCTCTTCCCGGGTACATTGTATCTGGGTTCTCTCCTCCACCAATAAAAACTGGACGCCACCAGATAACTGAAAAATTGTTGAGTGTGGCGGAAAACAACAATCAATCATACCAAGGAGATGAGAAAAAAAAAAGTGAGAAAATATAACAAACGTCGAGTGTGCCCTTAATGATTAGATCCGACTGAGCAGAATTTCTTTTTTAAACAATTCGTGTTCGTTACACTTTGACATTTGTGCCACAGGTATAAAAGTGCAAATACCTGTTATTTTCAGTCCACTCCAGTACTTATCGATATCGATGCAAAAAAAAGAATGCAAAGAAAATAATTCCACTAATGCATGTGTATATACAGTGATAATACACTATCTTATTACAGTGATATGATACGAAATGCTGTCAAAATCTGTAGTTTTTCTTCAGAATAGATCACACACTTACGTGGGAGGCACAATGTCTTTGTTGGGAATGTTCCGGATGCACTTTAATAATTCACTGAAATATTGACATAAAATATGTATTATAATAAGACATCAGAATTCTAAATCTTGTATATTACATTGTATTTTTACATGAAGACATTCTTCAGGACAATCATTGGTACGAAAATTTTATTTTCAATCAAACAATCATTTTTAATTTGTGTTTAACTATCACCGAATATATATAGTACGCTCTTTCTGAGAAATAATTTCGCATTCTTACTGTACTAAATTAAAAAAAAGCTAAATGCTATTTTTACTTTATATAACATGATACAAAATATATCGACATCAAATGGAAAGCAAAGCAACACCCAGTACGCCATATAGACCCGTTCAATCCATTACAGATACACACATAGCGTATATATATATATATATATATATATATATATATATATATATATATGCAAGCACAAAGAAAGAAAATAAAAATGTTACAATGGATTTATTCTGACAGAATTGACATTTTGTTGCTCCTGACAGAATTGACATTTTGTTGCTCCTGACAGAATTGACATTTTGTTGCTCCTGTCACTGATTTTAGTCTACGCAGTATGATAAGTTTGCATACTTTTTACGCGCAAGATTTGGTTTCGGAATTCTAACTATAAATTACGAAACAATATGGTACCCTTCCAAGAAAAGCGACTGACAGTTATCTACCAAAAAAAATTCCCAGCATAAAATTGAGTAGGCTAAATATACATGCAATCAGACAAACTTGAAGACAGTCTGTACCGCGGAATCAATCTGCTCCTGCGTGCAGACAATTTTTTTTCTACGCGTTTACATATTAGGTATTGTGAGTAAATCATTACGTTATTTGCAATACTAACTTTAAAAAGAATAACTTTATTCTTGAGTAAGAGAAATCTTTCATGTTTTCAGCACGAGAATTTCTGAGAAAAAAAAGCTTTCTTTGTGTTTTATCGGGTGTCGAAGGCAATCACTGGGGGGTGGGGGGGGGAATAAATAATGAAAAAAAAAAGAAGAAAAGATCATAACCCGCGTTACTTCGATGATTGCTACCTTATCACCTAATTGAACATTTCATTCATTGTTTATATTTATAAGTATCTTGTTTTAAATATAAACTAGATTTAAGTACTAGAATATAATATCGTTGATCCATTCGTTACTTCAAACGGAAAACCCTTTGAAAAGATTTAGTGAATGTAAATTATTATAATTTGATGTTCCCATGAATATGATATTAGAAGAAAACCATCTCTTCACTTGTAGGTCGTCAAATGTATGCAACAATTTGGATTTTGTTTTCGCGTTTCTGGATAACTGTGGCGGTTATCCACATTGAGATGGATCTTGTTTTTGCGTTTCTAGATAACCGTGGCGACTTGTGTCTGAATGAACTGCGTATGTTCATGATCTGGGTATCTTTTCCTTTTTAACAAGTTTGTGATGGACTGATATTTACAGCTGAAAATACTAGTACTAAATATTCTTAACATTGCCAAAGTAGTCATATTTTATAATTTTTAGTATTATTCAGTACTTTTCAGTACTTTTGATTTTCAGTCTATCATTTGGTGTTCTCTTGTCCACTTCACTGGATTCTATAGAAAATAGACGGACAAGAATTAAATCTAACTCAAGCAAAAGACTCCTAAATTATTTATAGAGGCATTACGGAAATATTGGTACTTCATTTAGTTGGACCTTGTATATAAAAAATGTACTAAATGAAAGTTAATGTGGAGCAACAAAATATAAATCGATTCTGTTGTGTCAATAGATTTAAAAACAATTTTTTTTTTTCCTTACATTTTAATTTTGCTATTTTTGTTTGTGCATATTGCCATGCGAAGGATAACAACTGAAGTGCAATAAAGCAAAATAAATCAGCAAAATACGTGTAGAAGCTACGGGAAGAAAATGAAACCTACAGTTTAACATAATTTTCAAGTCAGAATGCTTAAGACTATAACAAAAATAAAAAAAAAAAGAGAGAGTCTCTGTGTATTACACGTATATACAATTCACCTTAGCCTGTCATATCACCTTGGGGAAAAGTTTATGAATGTAAATTAATTATATGAATATTCTGCGACTAAGTGCAATAGATTTCTAATTTTCCAATTACCATCAATGAAATATGTTTAAAACCAAAACATTTCTACGTTTTAACTATTTTAGTAACATCAATTAAAATTCCTTCATTTTATATATGTACCATAAATAATCACCATGAACCGCTCCTACTTTGGTCGATCTCTCATCAAACGCTCGTCATTTAAAATAAGAATTTCTGATCTTTCAAATATGACCTTAAAATCGGGGCCGTTTTTAAGGTCATATATAAAAGACCCTTTTAATGTCCGGTGTTCGGCGAGGAAAGTGTTGATGTGTAGTAATTATGCTAATTAAAACAATCAAGGTTTGCCTCGGCCTCATGGTAGAGAGGCGAGCGCCCTAGATTACCTCTAAAGAAGATAGATGAACGTAGCGAAGAAAATGTCTATTCCTCGAAATACATAATATAAACATATTTTCTATCATATTTTTTCTTGTGATAAAGTGATATTTGACATCTTCATTGTTTGACAATATATATATATATATATATATATATATATATATATATATATAAAATAGAATATGCCGGCCACCAAAACATTTTTATGAAATGAGAGATACATTAGTGGTTTCGAACTCATTACCCATTATACTCTATTTGAAAACACCTGTGTCCAGCGGTTTAGACCACTTGAAAAGCTTGCTTACAATATGTTATACCGTCGTCAATGTAAGGGACTTTGAATTTTTTTTTTTCAAAACACTATTAATTTGTAAAAGATTTTTACATATCTCGTCTATAATGGGCTGTTGCTCCATCTTTTTGAAGACTGATAAATATACGTTTTTAGTTTTTCTGTAAGTATTTAATTATAAAAATATGGAGAGCTGACCCACACACGTTGTAATTTTAGCAAACTCGACTATAAAATGATCGAATTTTACAATTGTGATGGTGATCTTTAATTTTCTCTTTCATATTCACCCACTCGTAAGCACTTTTCTCGCTTTGTTCACCCATCTTCTTTCTATTTGTTTAAATATTCCCTTTATATCTTTGTGAGAGCATTGCTAAATGAAATCCAAGATTCACACACAGAAAATTTCCGCAAACTGCAAAATATCAAAATTCGTTTTTGACTTACGATCTTTTAGCCATAGGGCACTTCAGCTTTGTTAAATCCAAATCTTCAAGACGCTGAAAATAAGCATACTAATGGAAAAGAGCAGAAAGGATAACTAGCTTCATGCATTTAAGTTCTCATGACATAAAGAAAACTGTGACTCTTTTACATATTAAAGAGACCCCCCCCCCTTTTTTTTTAAAGCTTTGGAATTTGACATAACCGAAAAATGTAAATAAACACGCAGCTTTCTTTTTGTCATAGTTTGACATTTTCACCATAATCCATGCTGATAGGAACATGCAGCAGTCATGGATATACATTTTACATTAGTATATACATGTAGATATAAACGATTCCATGTCACTTAGAATCAAACAAGCTGTCTTTCTAGGGGGGAAAACACTTGAATTTCCAAGTGTATGCTTGAATTTTATGTACACTGTTCTTCCGGGATAAATTATTCATGATTGTTACCTTACATTAGAAATAGGTAATGCTGCCACAGAAAGGGAGCCCACGGAGAAACAGTGTACAGACCATTATTCAGTACAGTCTATAGCGGGAAATGTTCTTTTCTGTTCTTGGCATTTTCAAGCACAGTAAATGTATTACATATACATGCAATAATGAATATGGAAATTAATATATGTAGATACGTCGTCAACTGCAATATAAAAAAAAAAGAAAAAAAACAAACAAAAAAGAAGAAAAAAAAGGCAAAACATGGCGAATGAACATTTCCCTGTACAAAGTATTCAGCACAAGTTTCACTTACGTTCGTTTATTAAGCGGGCATCTCATTTGTGACAAATCCACATCTTTTAAATTCTGTAATTAGCAAGCTTGTGTCATAAAAGAAGTTTGCAAATCGTGGTGCGTAATCAAAATCTTTTTTAAAATAACAACAAATCTAACCCATTAACACTGTAATATCATTCTTTATTGCAGTGTCCAAATGAGATACGTGTATTACAGATTCGAAATGATCTCAAAATCTCGAAACAATCTAATGATCGTCGAATCGAGTAAGACAACTTAAAGCGTCTGACCGCCTTGACGTCATTAGCTAATGACTACATTACGACAACTGAAGGCAAAATCTTAAGTCAAACTGATAATAATACACGGAGTTCCTAAAGGTAATAAACAACTTGCTGAAAATTTGACCAGTTCCTTTTAACTGCATCCGCAGAAGATATCGACGGCTGATGTCGTATAAATTTTACATTAATCAAGATAAATCTGAAGCTAGAGCAGTGTATTAAAGATTTAAAAAATCGTCTGAGTACGCAAGAAAGAACATTCACTATACCCACTTTTTAATCAGAAAATACAGATTTCACTGCATCTAACTTTTAATTTTAAAAATCGAAAGTTCATATCACTTCAACATTCTAGTCGAAGTTCTACCCTTTAAACAGGACCAGGAAGTGATTGGGACTTCCGAGATTTTTAAAATCAATTTTACGTGTATATAAAACCTCCTGAATTAAACCAAATAATTTTTTTCAAACTATCTTATATATGTCATATGGAATATTTTATTCTAATGATAATGAACTTTGAAATATTTTGAAATTCTATACAAGAACCGATACCAACTACATTTTTTGACAAAAATGAAATGTTACATGTATTTAAACTTTCTTAAAAACACGAATATGAACAGTGTCTTAAAAACACGAATATGAATAGTGTCATGTGGGGCTCCGGGTTAGAATAGGTCCTCAGTACCTCTTGCTTGTTGTAACAGGCTACTAAATGGGGTGGTCCTTCGGATGAGACCACAAAAACCGAAGCCCCTTGTCACAGCACGTGTGACACGATAAAGATCCCTCCCTGTTCAAAGGTTATAAGCGCCGAGCATAGGCCTAAATTTTGCAGTCCTTCATCGGCATTGGTGAGTGAAAATTATTTGAGAGGGACGTTAAACAATATACAACTAACTACTATTCGAATAATAAATTAAGGATGTCAGCTCCTCAGCTTTTTGAGCATTAACTGTGCAGGAAGCTATAACTGCGTAGGTACTAGTACTGGTCCAATATATATATTTCATTGGTCCGTCATACATTTATTACTCAAATCTATCAAGTTGAATTTTTTATGTCGATTCTTTTGAAATGGTTTGAAAGGACTTTTATAACGTGCTGCTGTCTGAAAACGCTCGTCATTGCTTAAACTGCGTGATCAAGAGAGAGACTCTATCACATCACCAGAAAATCTAGCTCATTAACGAGAAAATAAAAGTTCCCTACACACTGTCTGCTACCCTTTCCCCCGTTCAGCAAAGCTTCGTCCTGAAGCTAAGAATGAATCTGCTCTGATTCTTTGGCACCTCTTCCAACAACGGCATCCGCCATTCACGACAAAAACCAACACGCGTCCATACATGGACACATAGTCACTGAGCTCTGAAGAGACTTTTTCAAGAACCAGGCCTCTCACAAAACCCAACTGTAAAATCGTGCAGATTTAGAACTTTTTAATTAAACAATCCTTCCGCCATAAAATATAGTGAGCTAGCTTTTCTAGTGATGTGGTACAGTCTCTCAATTGATCACGCAAGTTAGGCAAAGGCGAGTGTGTTCAGAATGCTACACGTACAAAATGGTGGCAGCGTCGTGGCTTAGATCCAATATCTCTTCAATATTCATACCCCCTGGACGTGTATTTCAATTTTATAGTTTATAATACAAGTAGTAGAGACTTGGAACTAATTCAGTTGTTGTAAATTCATTAATTTGGTTAACATATTTTTTCCAAAAACACTTATTCTTAAAAACCTCTATAATAATTGTCCGAAATTTTGTTTGAAAATTTAGTGTTTTGGTCAATAATTAAAAAAAAAATCTATAACCCTCACTCTTTTAGCTATACTTTAAACTTTTATCTTGAATTTCTGTAAAACGAAATGACGTTGTGTTTATCTGAATTTAATACTTGTTACAGTTGCAGAGTGAACGACGTAATCTAAACAAGGAAGTATAGTCAGCTCCTTAAACACAGTGTACTTGAAGACCTAAATATGTGTCTCCAATGCAAGTTTTCTTTGTCATCTACAAGCAACACAGCGACTTCCTCATATTAGAGAAGCAGTTGAGACCTCAAGTTGTTTGTAGCAATTTTTTGTTTTGATACTTTAATCGGGATCAGAAAGTTTCATCTTCAAGGATAATTTCCTTCGAGATGAAATGAACAAGAGATAATTGTACACTATTCCCCATGCCCTCTTAGACTTGTCAGATGATTAATAAAATATTTGACTTGTCAAATAAGTACATGTATGTCGACTTGTCAGATCGTGGCGCTGAGTTGTCAGATATTAAGATAGAAAGTAGACCTGTCAGCAAATAACAGTAGCATGAGAAAATATGAACGTTCATTTTTTTCCCCTACAAGTTGACATAATTCCCTAACAAATTGAAAAATCAACTGACAGGTTGACATAATTATCTTACATGTCAACATAATTATAGGACAAGCGATAGCAAAAGCATGCCACCATACATAACAGACTGATTGATTGTTTGTTTTAAGTCCCGTCGATAATTTTTCACTCGTACTGAGATGTCACCAGTTATAGGTGAAGTACCACAAATTTAGACCTATGCTTAGCGCTCAGGGTTGTAGCAGTAAGGGTTGTTTAGCGTGCCAACGCCTGCCGAGCGTTTGGCGAAGGAGCAATCACTACCTAGGTATACATCTTTGGATTAACGCGGCCATGATAAGAGCGGGGCTCGACCTCCTGGTTGCGAAGCGAACGCTCTACCACTGAGCTACCGCGATTGGTCATACATAACAGAAAAAATTAAGAAACAAGGAATCCACATAATCATCTGGTAAGTTGACATAAGTAACTGACATGTCAACATAATTAACTGAAAAATAACCATAACTATCTAACAAGTCATCATAATTATCTGACAAGTGATGGCAAAAATTCATTTTATGCAACATTTACTCTTTCACGAACCAATCACGGTAGCTCAGTGGTTAGAGCATTCGCTTCGAAACCGCGAGTTCGAGCTCGTGCCATGACCGCGTCAAACCTACGACATAAAAATAAATAGTGATTGCTCCTCTGCCAAACGCTCGGTATTTAGAAGTAAGAATTATGAGTCTTTCGGATATGACCTTAAAAACGGAGGCCCCGTGTCACGGTAGGCGTTGATACCTTAAATAACTTCTATTGCTACAGCCGTAAGCACTAAGCATAGGTCTAAATTTGTGGTGCTTCACCTACAGCTGGTGATGTCGTAATATGAGTGAAAAATTCTCGACGGGACGTAAAACATACAAATAATCATCTTTTCTCACGATTTCAAATGTATATAGTACTTGGTTGTAAAAGGTTTAACGTCTGAAGTTCATTAACATGAAGATAATACACTACAGAGAATTTTTAAGTGTATAAGGGGTTGGGGACTTATTTTCTTTAAAAACTTCAAGAAACTCAAACTCAAGACGACTCAGAAGCTTCACCTTCACAAACATTATCTCACAATGTTCAATTATATATATATATATATATATATATATATATATATATATATATATATATATATATATCCCTTTGTGTACCAGTATTAAGATATTTTTTCTTTACAATTTCAGACCTGACACCATCATTACTATTCACAGAGCTCACAGAGAGTGTGACTGGTCAAAAGGGGATCCATGCCAGCTCCAAGGCATCCGATCCCACCTGATCTGTGTTTTCCCTTCTCTCAACATTGTATTCTTTATTGGATATATGAGACTGATCTGATCACTGTTCATTATCTTCAGTCCAAGTCTTCCATGTATAAACAATGCAAAATTATTAATGAGGACTAATTATGTATGGTTTAAAAAATGATTGCTTTGTACACATTGATTGAAATACACAACTACAGATGGATAGAGGGGTTATGGGAGATGCATCCCTCCCATCTAGTTGAAAAAAAAATGATTCTGGGCCTATATTGGGGGATACAATCCATTCCTTTTCTAACAGAAAAAGAAATTTATCCTTTCTGGATTTGCCCTCCTTTATATATGTGTCATTGCATACGTGTGCATTCAGTGGAAGACTATAAAGAATGAAAAGGCTAAGATATATGTAATTAACAGTATTCAATCTCGTAATTCCTACAGAAAATACAAATCAGAGAAATGGGAAAATACGGACCCCTGGACAACCAGAGGTAGGATTAGGTGCCTTGGAGGAGTAAGCATCCCTTGCCACCTGTTACACCCACCAGAATCCACTCCCAAATTCAGTTTCCTAATTTCTAAGGATTACCAGGTAAAGATGGTATGGTGTATTTTGCTATTGGTTTAGTCAATCAAGGTCATATACATTAATCAAATGAAAAATTCTACCTAAGTATCCACCTGCTAGATGGTGTGTGGAATGAGGATCAGAGATGTCTATTGGTTTGGAGAGAGGAAGATTTCTAAGTTGAAAGATCATTAGGATAAGGTTATACATGTTCATACAATTAATTCAAAATGTAAGGAAACAGTAATATTGTTAATATATAAGTTTTCAGCATAATACACTGTACACACCTAGTGATGGTAATTAAGATGCTTATTGTATTTTGATTTCTGGTTCAAAGGGATATTTTTTTCAGGTTCACATTTTATTCTTTTAGTAACAGTGTCAGGGTTTTAACAATGGCCCTTACAAACCCACCTGACAAGGGGTATAGGATATCATTATCTACCATTTACTCACAACATTCACTCCAACAAGCCTTCAAAGGGATGTTTGTACTAGACAAATCACAGCATTAAATGCACTGATTTTTGTTTTCATATTGGTTAAAAGTCACATTCAGTGACTGTTTTACTGAATGTAACAAAAGTGATATGTTGTGGATATCATATTTCTGTATACATGGAGATGGTAGCTGAGAGAAAAGAGTGTGTGTGTGTGTGTGTGTGTGTGTGTGGTTTTCATTCTGATTCAAAAGATAACATGTTAAAGGCAGTGAATGTTATATGCATTTATGATATTGTTTGTTACAGGTTTTTATAATTTATGAAAAAAATATATATCTATGCTAATTTTTTTCCCCATGAATTCATTTTTATTCTTGGATTTGGCCCAAATTTTTATCTTTATATTAATGTTAAAATTAAGTTCCATAAGTTGAATTTAATAAACTTGAAAAACACCATAAACTTCCCACTAAATTTTCATGAAATTTATATTTCATGTATTTATGATTGATTTACAGAGCACATTGTGAAAACACCCCACATCTGATCTAGATCTTTTCTTTCTGGATTTTCATATATCCACTAACAATGAAAGTCATAAATATTACAATAACAATATAATGAAAATGTGTACACCACATAAATAACATTACTGCTCTTTTAGAATGCATGTCAGATAATTTTCTATAATTCTTTCAGAATAAATTATTCTAATTCAGTATTTCACGATATTAAATTCTCTTTCACTTTATAGAAGGAAATTTTTAGCAATTACATCCTGAAAAACAATCTTGACAGTGGATCATTGTGTCAAAGTTTCTTTCTGCAGCAAATAATTGTATCAATAGCACAACTCTCACCACAGCAAATCATTCTATCATGTTTTTAGTAATGCGGATTAAATCTAATACACACATTTAAACAATTTATAACAATAACTAACAACTTTCAATATTAAACACAACCCTATCACAACAGCTTAGCTGTTACTTTTCTTGCTCCATCTTTTCTGTTGCATATTATATAATACACTTGCAGCTTTATTACATCTATTATTTCCCCATAACATACATAACTTAAGCATACTGCATGCTCTGCATTAAACTACATTAGAATAGATTGAATTTCCATTACCCATCTTTACGGAAGCAGTTAGGTGTCAGGGTATAGAATTAATGTAATTTAACTGGTGGCTGCTGCCACTTTAGATTTATGTGTCAGTCACCACTTAATTAAACTGGTGGCTGTTCCTTATCTGGGGACTGCCACTTATTATCTGGCAGTCACCACTTAATTAAACTGGTGGTTGTTATTATCTGGTGTCTGCCACTTATTATCTGGCAGTCACCACTTATTATGGCCATCACTTACATGTACTTTAGCAGTCTCACTTAATTTATCTGACAGACACCAGTTATCTGTGTCTTGATATCTCTCTCTTTTCTTTCTCTCTGTTTTTCCAAAATGAAAAAGGGATGCAACACCTGTAACTCTCCTCTCCAATGATTTATACCAATTACATATGTGTTTTACAATTAAGAGCAATCACTTGCTGCCAATATTAGCTTACAAAGTTAAATGAATGTTTATGATATAAGATCTTGACAAACAGATGATCAGTACATGAGGGGAATACCTATTCACCCCTCTTCCACTTTCATGACACAGTAGATTTTTTGTCATTTTACATGCAGTGTAAGTTATTTTAACATGCAAAGTAAGATATACTGCCTGATTGACTTGCATGGTGTTAGTGGTGAATGGTAAGAATGTAAGCTTGAATAAACTGATGAATCTGTGATATATTGGCTGATTGGAGTTGGTAGTGATCAATTTTAGAAGACAATTTTTCCCCTGGCTGGTCTCCCCCACCCCCAACCCCTTCACCTGAACTTTGAAAATTGATGATATGTGTCTGCATACAAATCCAACTTCTTGAAAAAAAAATAACTCAGCAATATGAAGTAAATTATTTTTATAAACTGAGAGCCAATAGAAAGTAAGTGGCACATCCAGATAATATAATGGCTGTTGCCATAAAAATTAAGTGGCAGCCACCAGTTAAATTGATATTAATTCTCTACCCTGTGGCACCTACCGAATTCTTACATGTTAACTAACCTGATCCTAGCATATGCTGTTTTTGAAACTATATATATATATATATATATATATATATATATATATATATATATATATATATGTGCTTTCAAAATAAGATACCAATAATCTTCTTATTCCAAAAGAGCTTTAATAATATCAGAATTAACAATGCACAATTAACATTCAGCTTCATCAAAATAATGTAAACTTTCAATAACATGCTTCAAAAAAAAAATTAAATTTACTTGGGGAAGGGAGCAATATTTATATCAAATCCTTTCTTTCTGACTACTTTAATTATTTTTATCAAAGCAATGAATGTAATTAACATGTTTTCATCATTTTAATTATTTTTTTTAAAAAATTACTAAATGTTTAAACTTTTTACTGAGCACTACTGCACTGCTTTTTCAACTGTACAATCATAATGATTGTAAAGTACACTGATTTTCTTTATATATAAAATCAATTGTTTGTGGTTGGCATCACAGCTCTTTAATGTTTCGCCCAAAAAAGCTACAATATACAGACATGTCACTATGATGTCAGGGTAACCGAGTTATGACTGATACAAACTAGTATTATTTTCAATTTGACTACATATATATTCCTATCCTCGTGCACTAGGGATTTACTTTAGCAGTGAAAAATTGTACACACACACTGAAGAGGGTTTCCTAAATGAGAAAATTATATAAAACCAGAAACTTTGTTCAAGCTGTTCTTATACTAAATGAGGCCATTCCCTCACATTGTAGGCTCTTCTTATTAAGCCCTGGCTTACTGAACCTTGGCCTTAAACCTTTTGATCTCAAGATGGTTTTTACCTTGATAACAAAGCTCTATGTGGAGTATTAAACCAATAAAGAAAATGTAACCTATAGTAAGAAAGTCTACAAGGTCGCCCAGTGACCTTGACTACCTCTATTACCCAAAAATTGATAGGGTTTTTTCTCTCTTAATAACAAAGCTACATGTGATTAAGTATCAAATCAACTGAGCCTGATGTAGATTGTCTACAAGCTCAACATTACATATACACTCACAAACTTACAAACTACTATACCCCATCTCTAATGAATTGCAAGGCAATAATAACTTTGCAAAAAATTTACTTTCAAGTGCATATCTGGTCATGAGGAAAACACTGCACTTTTCACAATCCAACAGTCCTGACAGATCAGTTGTTGCACTAGTAAATAACTAAATCTGTGCTACTCTTTACACACTTGTGCTTCTAATACAAAGAGAATGTTGTCAAATGCAAATTTATAATTCTTTCACATATAGGGCCTAAACAATTCTGTCTATCATAACACCTTTACAGTGTTCATTTAATATCACATGCAAGGAAGATGCATCAGAGGAACAAACACTGTAAATAACTTGAAAAGGCTTAGAATGTGACTGAATTTAAGGCAAGTACTATAGTTCCAACTTCCTGAATCTTCATCTCATGTAACATGTCAACATCCCAAGCTCATGTCATCTTATCATTACCAGGATTGCAACTTCCTCATCTCTCTCTCTATCTCTCTCTGTCTCTCTCTTTCTCTCAGTATTGAAAGAAAATATATAACAGTACTTTGATTACTCTGCAAATACATCATTTATGAGTTTATTCCAAACCATAAATTTGTCATAAATTTAATGCGTAATGATCACTTGACCACAGATATTTGTTTTCAGATAAGCTACATGCATTACATGAAATACTGGCTGGTTTAACTAGGGCAATGAATTAGTGACAATATCGAAATTCATTACTCAATTGACATCATCTGCAGATAATACAAATTAGTATGTCTTCAACCATGTAACCTTACAATTTCAAAAAACTATTGTGTATAACTTATTAAATCAATAACTTTCACTTGGTAGGAGAAGTATGTACTAGATTAATTCATTAGATCCACATTATACATACATTTCAATATCATCACTCAATTACAAAACAACATAATATATAATAGGTATCATTAATTCCCACTTGTTTAAACATTAACATCATCACATTATGGCCACAGCTGAAATGTGCCCTCCTTTATATTTCAGTCGTGGCTTGTGATAATGTAACAATACATATAATTAATAAACTAAAATAATTTGACTGCACAACCAGATCATTAAATGTCCAGAGAACATATTTACAATATCTTAATTAAATGACCAGTTCATTGTAAAATATAAATTATATACATATCTTTCCCCAATGCATATAATCATAAATTTTGACTTACTGCAAATCTTCCACCATCAATGCCATGTTCTCGAAACTGTGAAACAAAATTTCCAAACTTATTCTGAAAAATTACAGACGAAAACTGTTATTATGATTATACAAGTTTCTGTTGAATGTCGGCAAAAATATTGAAAATGAATTATAAGTTTGGTTTTTTTTTAATTATCATGATTATCGAGTGGTTTTAATTACCATATTTCTCCCTCAGAATAGTGGACAGTTGTTAAACCAGCAATTCAATCACGAGGAGGATTGTTACATCTTACAGAATGCATTTTCTGAATCTTGTATAGATCTCTGTTATTTGTGAATGGCTGATATTAATGTCTTACTCTATTAATTTGGTATATTGGCCATCATAGGCATGACAGATTTGTTTTAACAAGACTTCAGCATTACAGTTGCCAGAGGTTTCAGTTCCATTCAAGTTCAGCCCTTAACATATTCTATAATTTTTGGCAATTTCATGTTTTCACACCACTTAGTCTAAAGTAAAGTGTTGATATTTCAGATATCAACTAATGTGTTACCATTTACCTCAAAAAACAAAAACAAAAAAACAACAACAAAAAACAAAAAAACAACAACAAAAAACAAAAAAACAAAACCCAGCTAGTGTGGTAATCCAACATATAGTAAATCAATATTTATTTGTGACAACTATATATATTGCAATTTATTAGTGATAAATTGGTTTGTGGTGTTTTTCTTTTTCAATCATTTAAGAATGAAAGAAAAATGCATACTCTTCAGTATGTAATAGTTAAACTACTACTTACTATACTGCAAATGACAGTATGTTAAAATTGATTTTTTCTTTCCTTTTTCACTATCTGTCATTTGAGGTTCAGACCTGCCAGTGATAATATGGTTGTCAGTACCTAACATGAATTCAACATATCAACCTATCCATATGAAGTAGTTAGCATAATATTACCAATAATAAATTTTATACTCTCAGCCTCCTATAGAAAAGTTGTGCATCTTGAAAATACAAGCATGCATATAATATATATATATATATATAAATTTGTTGGTTCAATGTGTGAATTAACTACTTTCAAACTATTGCAAGAACTGTTTTTTGCTTTGTTTGTTTTTTGGGGTTTTTTTTTTTTGGGGGGGGGGGGGGGGGGGCTGGAGGGAGGGTATCAGCATGTTGCGGATGCCTTTGATCTCTATCAATGATGCATGTGGAAGATTCTATGGTGTTGTGACAAAGTGGAAAAACATTTTCCAGGATGTGAAAACTTACCTTAAGCCTTGGTAAGTTACAATTTTTATAAAATTTGGAATATGGATATGTTTATAATATTGTAAATAAAGACGTGAATTTCAAATTGTGTACCGAACATATAAAAGGGCCACTTTAAATATGACCGAAACATCAGTTGGTCGAACTGCTGCATATTCAAAGGACCAAAACCGGTACATAGCAACTGATTTAGAAAATAAAATTAAAAATAATGTATCTTTATATTGTCGTAATTTGTCGCTAAGTTATACTATAAAATAACCGACTTTATAAATATCCTGCACAGAAGGAAAATTTCTACCCACTAACACTTTCACTGAAATTACTTCGTACAGGCCTTCTGTACCCTATGAAGCAGACGATCATTAAGTATGGATTGCTTATTACCTCCATAAGCCACGTGCAGACATCGTTGACAGTCCATCTCGCTAGCTGGCTGTATTCAGGGAGTGGTGTTTTGGACATGGTTCCACCAGATCTGTGTCTCTGGTGCAAGAAAGCTAAATGGTTATGAACTTCCTTGTTGCTTTTTCTTACATCAAATTACTCGGAGCTCATCAGTTATGTTCATTTACCGTTCTTTAATGTTATAAAAACCCTCGAGGTGATCTGAATGTACGTATTTTTTTTTAAGATTCATCATTCATTTTCTACAAAAAAGAAAATAGATAATGTTTTCAAATGCAAAATAAAACCACTACTTTAGTCGTATAAATTCAGGTAGGTTTTAATTTGATTCACTTTATTCTGCTCTTAATGCACTTTTGATAATAACTCGTTGTAAATATTTTATTCGGTTTTGTGATAATTTGATAGAAACTCGATTTTCCACTTCCGGTTTTCTTTCACGTGTTGAGAAAATTCAGAAGGGAATTTCTTTTCTTCTCCAAGGTGTTTTCTGTATTTCTCATCAAAATTGAACTGAAATGCAACACGACGACGTAAGAAACATACATATTTTTCAATCTGAATTATCAAGCAATATGAGCAGTTTATCAATTCAAATATTCTCATGAAACAATTCTGAACATTTTGTTTAACAAAATTGTAGGTTACATTTTTGTACATATTTACAACTAATACAATTCTTTGTGTTCTTGCAGGTCATATGGAGTATTATAAATGGTTCATTCTGTTCCTTCAAAGTCAGGTTTGTATCCAATTTGCCAACATTTTGCAAACTTAATTATAATTCTTTACACTAATTATAGACAATGATAAAGATTCTTATTGCTCAGTAATATAGTCTCGTCCTTACATTATATATCCACATCTGTAAAGAACTCAGTTCAGTGGGTAGCATAGTGGTTAAATTGGTCACTCAATCTCACCGCTGCGACCAAAGTTCAATCCCTGTGGTTAGCAGTGGTTGTATATGAGAGGGTATTGTGATCACCCACTCAGAGATGTGGGTTTCCCTGGTACTTTGGTTTCTTCTCACATAATGACATCCTAGAGTCAACACCCATTCAAGTCAGTAAAATAGCTAGTATATGTATCGGTAATGTTCATTGTTGATTATATATGTCCAGTTAAATATAAAGATTACTATCATTATCATGGTTGCATTTGCCAGTCTTCACATAGCAGTCTTTGCTCTTGACCCTTTTCAAGTTAGAACTACGTTGAGCCCACCTGGGAAGCGAGAATGCAAATTTAATAGCATTCAGGAAATTTTACTATCCCTTATCTATATATAAGAATATGAAGAAAAAAATAATTGCAGTATATATTCATTTATAATTGATCAATTATTAAATCTCAAATTGATTGTCATAAATCAAAACCTTTTTGACCAATGATCAACTTTAAAGTCATCATTGCGATAACAGAAGTGTATAGGTGAAAATCAAATAAGGCAGAGGAAGAAAGCTACAGTAAAACTGACATACAGGCTGGTCAATTTAGTAAATCTTAGTCAGTAAGGGTCATCCAATGCTGCTGATTAATCATTTATGATTTTCAGCTGATTTCATATGACTCTCAAGAAGTGATTTTAATGTGAAATTTTAATGACCAAAATATCTATTACTTCAATCTTAACTCTAACAATCAGGACCAGTATATGATTACACAAAACTACCAATTAATTCATTGTATTGATTACAGAACAAAATCCCAGAAGTTCTGTAGGAACGAATACAACTTAACAGGCCTATGTAACAGGGCATCTTGTCCTCTTGCCAACAGTCAGTATGCCACAGTTCGTGAGGAAAAAGGTAAATCACATAACAGGGCATCCTGTCTTTTAGCCAACTGTTGCTGTCCATGAAAGAAAAGGTAAATAGCATCCTGTCCATTAGCCAACAATCAGTATGCCACTGTTCGTGAGGAAAAAGGTAAATAGCGAAACAGTCAGTATCCTTTCCTGTAGTCAACAATCAGTATGTCACTGTTCGTGAGGGAAAAGGTAAATCACATAACATGGCATCCTTTCCTCTAGCCAAAGTCAGTATGTCACAGTTCACAAGCAAAAAGGTCAATTACAAAATGGGTAAAATTGCATGCCTAAGAAACAAGGGGAGTTTTCACTCTTGACCTCATAGAAATGATCAAATTTCTTTACTTTGAATGCAACATGTAATAAGGTTTTAAGACTAGAACATCTTTTCGGAATAACAGGCAAATCACTAGGCTGAATACCATCTTATCTCAATAACCGTCACCAAACGGTCTGCATAGATGGTGCCAAGTCAAAGTCAGTGGAAATTACTTTTAGTGTGCCTCAAGGATCAGTGCTGGGTCCCAAATTCTACGCAAAGAACACAAAACCAATTGGTTCCATCTGTAGATACCATGGACTTGATCACCATTTTTATGCAGATGACTCTCAACTTTACCTGTCTTTTAAGCCTACGGGCATAACTACACAGGCAGAGACATTACATCGTATTAAGTGTTGTCTATACGATATCGTGTCTTGGATGCATGGCAATATGTTGAACCTCAACACGGATAAGACCGAGGTCATTTTGTTCACAGCCAGTCATAATGCAAACCTTATTAAAAACATTTCAGTTGCAGTGGGTGACTCACAAATTAATCCTTCAACCTGCGTTCAAAATCTTGGTGTCATGTTTGACTCCAAGATGGATATGGAGCTACAAGTGAACTCTATTAGTAGATCTTGCTATGCATACTTGCGGCAAATAGGCCACATCAGAAAATATTTAACAACAGAAGCAGCTAAATCACTTGTGAACTCCCGAGTTACATCAAGGTTAGATTACTGTAACACTCTCCTGGTTGGTATACTAAAGACATTTCTGAGCAAGCTCCAACAAGTTCAGAACACTGATGCATGTCTCATATCCAGGACCTCTCGTTACGACCACATCATTCCATTACTACGACAACTACACAAATTGCCTGTGCAGCATAGGGCACAGTTTAAGATACTTACTTATACCTACAAGGCCTTACATGATGAGTCCCCAATTTATATCAAACGATTACTAGAGGTATATAGACCTACCCGAAATCTTAGGTCTATACAACGATCGGTCACTCTAGTAGTTCCTAAAAGTCAAACTGTTACATATGGGGATCGGTGCTTCATGTCAACAGCTCCGAAACTGTGGAATGCCCTTCCAGAACATGTGAAGGATTGTAAATCACTGTGCGCCTTCAAAAAGTCATTGACAACACATTTTTTCCATCAGGTTTTCAGTAACTAGCCTCCATCAAGTTGAGATGGGTTTTTTTTATGTATAGTTTTAATTCATCCACAAAAAAATCTCATCAACATTATCTCATCATCTTTAATTTAATATGCCCTGAAACTGATGTTTTATACTTATATAGCATATGTATTGTATCTTATGTGTATATCATTTTATTTCATTGTTTTATTTCATTGTTTTATTGTACTGTAAAGCACCTTTGAGCATACAAATGTATGAAAAGGGTGCTATATAAATATGGAATTATGAATATTTATTATTATTGTAGATCACATGTGCATTCCATCCTCTGTGTATTCTAAGTACACCGATACTCACTCACCAGCTAAATCATACCCAAACCCTTTAAATTATGGTGAACAATTTAGAACCCAATTTGACTTACAGTTATTTTACTGTGTGGTGGAGATTGTGTACTTAGAAAATTCGTCAATTTAGATCATTCCATTCTTATTATTCATCTGTACTCTTGAGAATGAATTCCGATTCCTTAAATTTTCCTGTAGTAAACATAAGCTATGTTTGTTGTAGGTATATGTTATCTGTACATGAAGACTGTAGAACGGGCTGCATTCCCCAACAGAATGTGGGAAAAAGTGAAATTATCTAGAAGCTATGAGAAAGCTCTGCAGCAGATTGATGAACATCTCATCTACTGGCCAAAGTATGTCTGTGGTAAAAAAAAAAAAAAAATTGACCTTGTTATACAGTTGATTGATAAAATTAGCAATTGTTTTAAAAATTTTATTTCTTTTATTACAGATTCATTAAACACAAATGTAAACAGAGGTTTACAAAAATAACACAATATCTTATTCGAATTAGAAGACTTGTGCTGAAAAGAAGGTGAATTTTAGATTTATAATGTTATATATTCCTAAATCTACTTGACATGTTTGAGGAAGATATTATTGTATATAATTTTGTGAGAAGCATTAATTGCTTTAAAAAAGTTACTGTTATTTTTATATTGCTGAAATACATGTAAAAACCCTTGATCAACAGGCCACTCACAAATTCATGTTCTTGTGATTTGACACCTAAGAGTTATTTCACAGTATAAGTACTAAAGGAATCCACTGTATATAAAACATAAAAGACTTGCTGTTCAAAAGGTTAAGTTACAAACTTAATTACCCAACAACACACACAACTGTACATTTGGAACATCAGAAAGGCATTCAGTCTCACCATTTGCTTTTATAGGAAAAAACTGGTTCCATTAAGCAGAAAAGTAGAGAAAAGAGAGAGAAGAAAAGAGGTATTAATTTGCATCCCTAGAAAATAATTGGGGGATATTGCACATGCATTATCACCCTGAGAACTGCCAAACAGCTAATAAGCATGTGACCATCAGATATTGTTTGTATGTTGAAACAGCATGCAAATTTTATATGTTAATTAACAATCTTTATTGTATTATTTTATGAATTATCACAGTGACTGTTTGTATTATTTAATTTGTGTATTTAATCTTTTTATGGATATTAAAAATAAGCTAATTGAGTAAGTTTTATTTAAAAAAAAAAAAAAATGAGTAAAACGATGGCTGATTTACATGTGTATTGGTACTTCTGTTAACTATTTCACTGTGATTGTGTATTAGTACGTCTGTTAACTGTTTCACTGTGATTGTGTATTGGTACTTCTGTTAACTGTTTCACTGTGATTGTGTATTAGTACGTCTGTTAACTGTTTCACTGTGATTGTGTATTGGTACTTCTGTTAACTGTTTCACTGTGATTGTGTATTAGTACGTCTGTTAACTGTTTCACTGTGATTGTGTATTAGTACGTCTGTTAACTGTTTCACTGTGATTGTGTATTGGTACTTCTGTTAACTGTTTCACTGTGATTGTGTATTAGTACTTCTGTTAACTGTTTCACTGTGATTGTGTATTGGTACTTCTGTTAACTGTTTCACTGTGATTGTGTATTAGTACTTCTGTTAACTGTTTCACTGTGATTGTGTATTAGTACTTCTGTTAACTGTTTCACTGTGATTGTGTATTAGTATATCTGTTAACTGTTTCACTGTGATTGTGTATTGGTACTTCTGTTAACTATTTCACTGTGATTGTGTATTAGTACGTCTGTTAACTGTTTCACTGTGATTGTGTTTTAATTTGTCTGTTAACTATTTCACTGTGATTGTGTATTAGTATGTCTGTTAACTGTTTCACTGTGATTGTGTATTGGTACTTCTGTTAACTATTTCACTGTGATTGTGTATTAGTACGTCTGTTAACTGTTTTACTGTGATTGTGTATTAGTACTTCTGTTAACTGTTTCACTGTGATTGTGTATTAGTACGTCTGTTAACTATTTCACTGTGATTGTGTATTAGTACGTCTGTTAACTGTTTCACTGTGATTGTGTATTGGCACTACTGTTAACTGTTTCACTGTGATTGTGTATTGGCACTACTGTTAACTGTTTCACTGTGATTGTGTATTGGTACTTCTGTTAACTGTTTCACTGTGATTGTGTATTAGTACGTCTGTTAACTGTTTTACTGTGATTGTGTATTAGTACTTCTGTTAACTGTTTCACTGTGATTGTGTATTGGTACTTCTGTTAACTGTTTCACTGTGATTGTGTATTAGTACTTCTGTTAACTGTTTCACTGTGATTGTGTATTGGTACTTCTGTTAACTGTTTCACTGTGATTGTGTATTAGTACTTCTGTTAACTATTTCACTGTGATTGTGTATTAGTACGTCTGTTAACTGTTTCACTGTGATTGTGTATTAGTACTTCTGTTAACTGTTTCACTGTGATTGTGTATTAGTACTTCTGTTAACTGTTTCACTGTGATTGTGTATTGGTACTTCTGTTAACTGTTTCACTGTGATTGTGTATTAGTACGTCTGTTAACTGTTTTACTGTGATTGTGTATTAGTACTTCTGTTAACTGTTTCACTGTGATTGTGTATTGGTACTTCTGTTAACTGTTTCACTGTGATTGTGTATTGGTACTTCTGTTAACTGTTTCACTGTGATTGTGTATTAGTACTTCTGTTAACTATTTCACTGTGATTGTGTATTAGTACGTCTGTTAACTGTTTCACTGTGATTGTGTATTAGTACTTCTGTTAACTGTTTCACTGTGATTGTGTATTAGTACTTCTGTTAACTGTTTCACTGTGATTGTGTATTAGTACTTCTGTTAACTGTTTCACTGTGATTGTGTATTAGTACTTCTGTTAACTATTTCACTGTGATTGTGTATTAGTACGTCTGTTAACTGTTTCACTGTGATTGTGTATTGGTACTTCTGTTAACTGTTTCACTGTGATTGTGTATTAGTACTTCTGTTAACTATTTCACTGTGATTGTGTATTAGTACTTCTGTTAACTGTTTCACTGTGATTGTGTATTAGTACTTCTGTTAACTATTTCACTGTGATTGTGTATTAGTACTTCTGTTAACTGTTTCACTGTGATTGTGTATTAGTACTTCTGTTAACTGTTTCACTGTGATTGTGTATTAGTACTTCTGTTAACTATTTCACTGTGATTGTGTATTAGTACGTCTGTTAACTGTTTCACTGTGATTGTGTATTGGTACGTCTGTTAACTGTTTCACTGTGATTGTGTATTAGTACGTCTGTTAACTGTTTCACTGTGATTGTGTATTAGTACTTCTGTTAACTATTTCACTGTGATTGTGTATTAGTACTTCTGTTAACTGTTTCACTGTGATTGTGTATTAGTACGTCTGTTAACTGTTTCACTGTGATTGTGTATTAGTACTTCTGTTAACTGTTTCACTGTGATTGTGTATTAGTACGTCTGTTAACTGTTTCACTGTGATTGTGTATTAGTACGTCTGTTAACTGTTTCACTGTGATTGTGTATTGGCACTACTGTAAAATGTGTCTACTTTTTGACTGTAAATATGTGTTGGTACGTTTGTTATCTATACAATATTGTAAATATAGTAGGGTGATCATTGTTTTCTTTATTTTTATAGGAAAAAGCCTTGATAGCAGCTAAAATAGACACAGCGATAGAGAAAGAGCTTCTGGAGAGATTGAAATCAGGAACGGTAAGTGTATTTGGATTACCTTCCTTGACAGAGATTTATATGATGTATCACTATGATCAATAGTTTACCCTGACTGCCAGGTAGGCATTGTAGTATAACTGTAGTAATGTGTATTGGTGTATGACATGTAGGGAGAGAATAACAATAAATAATAATAGGAACAAGAAATAAATGTTATGGTCCTCCTGATCGCCTTAATCATGGCTGGATAGGAAAAAGATGTTAAAATAGTACCTGCTTGTTGTTATTTCTGACACTTCTTTTAATAACTTCTGTCAGTGATCTCTCAGAATGACCCCTATCAGTGATCTCTCAGAATGACCCCTGTCAGTGATCTCTCAGAATGACTTCTGTCAATGATCTCTCAGAATGACCCCTATCAGTGATCTCTCAGAATGACCCCTATCAGTGATCTCTCAGAATGACCCCTGTCAGTGATCTCTCAGAATGACTTCTGTCAGTGATCTCTCAGAATGACCCCTATCAGTGATCTCTCAGAATGACCCCTATCAGTGATCTCTCAGAATGACCCCTATCAGTGATCTCTCAGAATGACCCCTGTCAGTGATCTCTCAGAATGACTTCTGTCAGTGATCTCTCAGAATGACTTCTGTCAGTGATCTCTCAGAATGACTTCTGTCAGTGATCTCTCAGAATGACTTTTGTCAGTGATCTCTCAGAATGACCCCTATCAGTGATCTCTCAGAATGACTTCTGTCAGTGATCTCTCAGAATGACCCTTATCAGTGATCTCTCAGAATGACTTCTGTCAGTGATCTCTCAGAATGACTTCTGTTAGTGATCTCTCAGAATGACTTCTGTCAGTGATCTCTCAGAATGACCCCTGTCAGTGATCTCTCAGAATGACTTTTGTCAGTGATCTCTCAGAATGACTTCTGTCAGTGATCTCTCAGAATGACTTCTGTTAGTGATCTCTCAGAATGACTTCTGTTAGTGATCTCTCAGAATGACTTCTGTCGGTGATCTCTCAGAATGACTTCTGTCGGTGATCTCAGAATGACTTCTGTCAGTGATCTCTCAGAATGACTTCTGTCAGTGATCTCTTTGAATGACTTCTGTCAGGATCTCTCAAAATGGCTTCTGTCAGTGATCTCTCTGAATGACTTCTGTCAGTGATCTCTCAGAATGACTTCTGTCAGTGATCTCTCGGAATGACTTCTGTTAGTGATCTCTCAGAATGACTTCTGTCAGTGATCTCTCGGAATGACTTCTGTTAGTGATCTCTCAGAATGACCCATATCAGTGATCTCTCAGAATGACTTGTTTCTATTGGAATGACTAAATTTTTTTCTTTTTTTTTTTTCTTTTTTGATGACCTCTTTAAATTGGATGAACTCTTTAAATTACTTCTTTGAAGGACCTATATCCTTGCACTTCTTTGAAGGACCTCTCTAAAAATTTCTTTGAATAACTTATTATCTGGCACATATTTAAATGACTTATTTGGATAATTGTGTATTTAAACAGTATGGAGAAATTTACAACTTTCCAAGCCATGCATTTGATAAAGTGATGGATGAAGAAATTGAGGAAGATTCAGAGTCAGAAAAGGAAGGCGAAGATGAGGAAGAACTGGAAGAAGAGGAGGAGGAGGAGGTTTGTAGTCATTTTCTGGTTTGTTATTTTGATGGGGAGTGTTTTTTTTGTTTGGTTGTTTTTTTTGTTTTGTTTTTTTTTTTGTTGTTGTTTTTGTGTAGCTTTTTCAGAGTGGGCCATGATAGGGGTTCAAATATATCATGCAATACACATTGATATTTTTTTGAAATATTTTTTTTTTTAAGCAGCAGTCATATTAACATGCAAGCATCAAGTGCTGCAGATTTACATTTTTCAACATATGAGAAAGAGGTATTAGGTTGGGGTTAGGTTAGGGCCTCAGTAAGGGATCAAAGTTTTACATAGACATGGAACAAGGGAGACATAAATTGTAAATTTCAGGACTACTACACCCCCGAAGCGTTTAAATGCTAAAAAGTGACCAATTTTTAAAAATCATCTCTACAACTGGAAATCTGTAAAATGAAAATTAATGCATAGTGAACAGGGATTCTAAGCTTTGTTTGAAAATAAATAGGGAATTTAAAGAAATCATTTTCAAGAGTCATGTGGCCACACTGAATTGTATGTATATGCAAGCATCCCCAACTATATAAACAATTGGGTTTTTTTTTTTAAAGTATGGACCCAAGGGTTAGGATGGGCTAGAGTTGAGGATCAATTTTTACATGATACTGTACATGAATATAGACAAAATAAATTCAAACTGTCTTTCTCTCCAAAGCAGTAAGACCATGTTAGTAACATTGATATTGATGCAATTGTATGGTGCATGGATTCAAATTTGGTGAAGGCAAGATCCTGTAGGTCAGCGGTGGAATCCTAATATGGAGTCAAAATTTTGTGGGAATAAAAAGGATAATATCTAACCCCCTATGTGTCCTTTCTTCCTGGTTCTACCATAGTTGTAATTTGATTCCCTTTCTTCCTGGTTGATTTCCTCTGTTGTATTTTGATTACTATTCTTCCTAGTTGAATTCTACTGTAGTTGTAATTTGATTCCCTTTCTTCTTGGTTGAATTCCACTGTTGTATTTTGATTCTAATTCTTCCTGGTTTAATTCTACTGTAGTTGTAATTCGGTTCCCATTCTTCCTGGCTGAATTCCTCTGTTGTATTTTGATTCACATTCTTCCTGGTGTTGAATTCTACTGTAACAGTTGTATTCAAGGATTCCCATTCTTCCTGGTTGAATTCTATAGTCTTATTTTGATTCCCATACTTATGTTGATCCTGAATGGTAATTAGTGCTCAAAATGTTTATGGTATTGGAATGAAAAATTATATATAAATGTGTTGCATGCACATTGAATTTCAATACCATAGTGGTGCTGATTATCTCTGCCTCAACTCGAGCACTGGATGGGGTAATTCCTTCACCTTGCATGTAGAAGCAATATGAGTCCATGAAGTACACTGTATATGCATGTTGTCTGAATGGTGCAGTGGCATCATCATAGATCTAGTTCTAATTTTCCTTCACATTGATTTCTTGGCCATGCCTGACCATAAAATCAAGTGTTCAAAAAATAAGTCACAGTATTTTCTCATAAAAGAAGATAGAGCACATTAAATTACCTAACAGTAATACAGGATTTCTTTTCTTGTTTTAAATTACTTCCTGGCTTGGTGGTTTTGTGGGGTGGTTTTTTTTTTGGGGGGGGGGGGGTTGTGTTTTTTATTTTTAAATTTTAAATTAAATTTGTAAAATTTGATGCCATTGAAAATTTATAAAACCACAGTTCGTGAAATGAAAACTTGGCAAGTAACAAGAAATTGTCTAAGATGTATTTCATCTGGTTTAGGAGGAAGGTGAAGTAGAGTATGTGGCAGAAGAGGACTTTGAAGAAAGTGATTTATCAGACTTCGAGGTAAGCTGTGATGGGTATGAGATAGATTCATCATTATTCAGATGACCAGAGTAAGGCTTGCAGTAAGTTTAGGGGTTTATATAAGAATGCATCTGATAAATCTCCTTCAATAAGGGTTTTTATTAGATTCATTTGTAAGTGTATAAGGTCACTCATTGTCTTTTGTGACCAAAGGGGTCCATCTTTCACTGAATATGAAGTTTGATTAATTAATTTATACTAAACAAAATCACAAACCATATTTCCAAAACCAGTACCTTTCAGTTTGAGAGCATTCTTTATATATAGGAAGTGTAATGAGGGTGCAAATATTCCATGATGATCAAGGTTTTATCTGATATCAAATTAGTGTATGCTTTAAAAAAACCAGAAAACAATAACAAAATCAGTTACAGCAGATATTTGAGTTACAGTTGGAACACCGTATTGTTTTCTTCTTAATTTACACACTGCAATCACATCATTTCAAAGTTCAGCTCCTGAATGTTTAATTCCTTCCAATGCCCCTGGGAGGTAAGGTTATATGATATTTCAGAAATTCCCAAATAGGAGAAGGACCAAAACAGTAAGCAAGTGGGGCTGAGCTGAGTTTCACAAGTTAGAAAGATTGAGTCACAAGGACACTACAGGCTAAACTATTATCAAAGTTAAATTACATGATAAGTTGGTAGTTTCTTACACTTATGAAAGATTTGTGTTTCAATACAATATATATTAATTTCTTCAATGTGTAGATTAGGTCCCCCCCCCCCTCCTCCTCTTTCCCCATTGTTGGCATTTCAAGAAGTAATTCCACTGCAAGTTCACATGATCTAACCAGTTGTACCTTGCAACTATAATACATGTATGACACCTTGTTCTTGGAAGTATAATTTGAATTCTGGTACTTTTAAGTGTAGTAATCCATCATGCTATGTATTTTACAGCTTAGAATGACTTTGCAATAAACAGGAAATTCATAGGGTTAAAAAATTGTATCAAATTTAGAGAAAATGATGTCATCCATGGGTAATTTCAAACTTGCCAAAATTATATTTGTAGGACATTGATAGGCTTCAGGGTGATGACAGTGAGGAAGATAATGAGAGTAGTAGTGGAGGTAGCTCAGATGAGGGAGGAACTGTAAAAGGAAAGAGACTGACAACCAAGAGGAAACGTCCCAGAGTGGAAATAGAATACGAGCAGGAAATAGATCAGCCATCAACTTCCAAGGTCAAAGCAAAGACATGATATGAGGAAGAACAGATTATCTTTATTTCACATCAGTTGTATTAATTAGCTGGGGTTGTTTTCAAATGTGCCACTGATGAGGAAATTTCAATCACAGACATCTAGAGAATATTCAGAAAGGTTGCACAAGTTTTTCAATCTGGGAGACCTGATTTTCCTTTCTTAAAATGGGTGCTTGCATAAGTGCAAAAATTATATTCTTCCTTAACAGTGCAGTATGCACTATTTATTATAATTTGTAAGCACAAGTACATAAAATTGTATTAAAAATGAAACAATGTTACATTTGTACATAAATCTTGAACATTTATACATATGTACATTGTCAGATTGAAGGTGAACTGGCAATTTCTTCATCCACATAAATTGGAGAATAAATATTGTTGTTCACACTATACGGAAGCTCGGTTTATTTTGAATGCATGTAAAATTAATTTTTTTATGTGGGTAAACAAGGAAGTTCATATCTCTATTGTTGAATATTATTGAGTTTGTTTTAAATGTAAATAAAATTATGAAAACTTTGACAGTGTTCAAATCATTTGGGCTTACAATAAGCATTTGATAATCATATGGACTAGTGTACAAGGGTTGTTTGATATGTAATGTGTATTGTTGATTGATTGATTAAATATTGTTTTACGTCCAGCTCGAGAATTTTTCATTCATATGGAGACGTCACCATTGTCGGTGAAGACTGCAAAATTTAGGCCTATGCTCAGCGCTTATGGCCTTTGAGCAGGGAGGGATCTTTAACGTGTCACACCTGCTGTGTCACGGGACCTCGGTTTTTGCGGTCTCATCCGAAGGACCGCCCTTGTAGTCGCCTCTTACGACAAGCTAGTGGTGCTGAGAATCTATTCTAACAACCCGGATCCTCGACTCGAATAGTGAAAAGAACAATACATCCTTTCAAAGTATTCTCTGCGGTTTGAAATGCATAATTTCAATCTCTGAATCCATTTCTGAAATGCGTCACGATACGCAGATTTAGGTAGACTTCCGAGGCACTGAAGGATGGCTGAGCCAAGGCATGTCGGGACTTGTAACGACGACCAGTTTTAAGTTTTGGAAAAAGGAAAAAGTCGCATGGGGATAGACCTAGAGAGTATGGTGGGTGTGGCAAGACAGTAACCTCCGACTTCAAAAATTTGATTCACAAGCTCAGATGTATGTGATGGAGCATTATCATGAATTAGACGAACATGCCTAAATCCTGACACAGGGCGTCGTTTATGATAATATTTCTTGAGCTTTTTTTAGTATAACATCTCGGTAATAACGACCTTTAACACTTTTGCCCTTAGGCACCGGAATTTTTACGGCTATACCATCACATGAGAATATGCAATAAAGAACCTTCTTTGTGCTTATGGTTTTTTTGGCAACGACAGGCCTTCTAACGTGTTTAGTTAGCCATATTTTGTTTCCGAATTTTCTAACTAGTTCGAAATAGTGAACCCATGTTTTGTTACCAGTAGCAATGTATGCAAATTGTCTTTGATTGAATTTGGGGAACATTTTGAGCAACTGCTGAGCGGTTTGTATTCGTATCCGTTTTGGTCGTCTTTCAATACATGCGGTATCCATCTAGCAGAAATCTTTCGTACTTTCAAAATACGCTTCAAAATGAAATGTACCGCGATATGCCAACAGCTTTGGCAACATCACGTGTTGTGTATCTGCCATCACTTTCAGATATTTCTCTGACTTTTGAGACATTTGCCTTGCCTGTTACGGTCACAGGTCGGCCAGATTTTGCTGCATCTTTGACGGACTCTGTGCCAGTCAGAAATTTCTTTCTCCACCTACGAATTGTCTCATAAGATACCTTATCAGACCCATAAACGTCCCCCAATTCAGTAAAATCTGCATTACAGAATCACCGAGTTTGTGCGAACTTTTATATAAGCTCTAATTTCTTCAATATTCTCAACCCGCTTCCCAACCATTTTTACAACTGTGGTCAACGACTGGCTCTACTGAAATGACTATAAGTTTAAAACTATGCTGAGCTGAGGCTCGTGTTTATACCGTTGGAAATGTATTGAATAGATCTATTCAAGAGTATTATCATCCACGAAATCGTGCAAAGCGTTATCGTGCTGTGGTACAATACACATTACATATCGAACAATCCTCGTACGTATATGAATCTTTTAGACTTACAGTGTACGTGTACGATTCATTTAGACTTACAGTGTATGTGTGAATCATTTAGACTTATAGTGTATGTGTGAATCATTTAGACTTACAGTGTACGTGTAGAAATTATTTAGATTTACAGTGTATGTGTATGAATTATTTAGATTTACAGTGTACGTGTAGAAATTATTTAGATTTACAGTGTACGTGTATGAATTATTTAGATTTACAGTATATGTGTATGAATTATTTAGATTTACAGTGTATGTGTATGAATTATTTAGATTTACAGTGTATGTGTATGAATTATTTAGATTTACAGTGTATATGTATGAATTATTTAGATTTACAGTGTATGTGTATGAATTATTTAGACTTACAATGTACATGTATGGATTATTAAGACTACCATTGTATGTGTATGAATCATTTAGACTAACGGAGTACAAGTATGAATCACTGAGACTGAATGTATGAATCATTTTAACAGGGAACTACATATATTGTAGGCAGATTGCGACCAGATTTTTCTTGCTAGAGGATACAAAGAGAATTCTTGTGTTTGAATACAGGGTTTAACTTCTTTATATTCAATAGATGCAAGTTTCTCAATGGCAAACACTTTCGCTTTACATTAATTGCTTTATATTTCTGTGATAGAGTAGTTGCTGCAAGCCCAGATATCTGAAGAACAAAACGAGAAAGTTTGTACGGAGTATCTTGAGATGAGCAGGGGCGAGGCGTGCATTTGTTGTTTGGATGCAGTAAAATAGAGAGTAATTAATGAAGTTAGTGTACCTAAACTCGATTGTATTTGTATAATATTCAGTGAATGCAGTGTTAATTTGCTATTTAGGGACTGCCATATGCACCAGATAAGAGAGTGACCCCGTTAGAGTTTCCACAAACTCGGAAAATTGGCAGTTCAATCCTCTCCCTTAACTCAGCCAATTTATACCACTTTGATATTAAATGACAATTGATTGGATCCTAAACAAAAAGAAGATGCGTTCTCCAATTTCCCCCGCTGGGCTTCTACGGAGAGGGGTTGGCAAGGGGAGGAGGACACACAATGCGGCGATGTTCAGCGCATCTGTCAGCTCTAGGCCATTTCCTGTGAGAGACCAATTGTGTTGATGTCGGGTAGCGCGGGTGGCCGACCAAAATGACGGAGGCATATCTCATAAAGAGAAATCATATGTTTTCATAATAAAGCTATATCTAATTAGATTTATTTTCTCTTTTTGTTGTATTTTTCCCTTGTCGATGGGCGGTGAGATCATCTGAAGATTTTGGATGTGATAAAGTGTAACCAGGGCAGAGATGAAAGGAAAACTATAATGCACATGATGCAATACCGATTGATATGTCAAATTAAATTGTAAAAATGAAACTCTGTTACTGAAAGTTTACACTTGTTCTTTGTTGTATTTAAATCGCCGTTCATTTTGCTATAAATTGGGGGGAGGGGGGTTAAACTGAGGAAAACGAGATATAAAGAACAATGTAAACATGCCCGCTGTACATACCTAGGGGTTCTGAACGGCTAGCAGAAGGTGAAGTCATGGACTAGCTCTCAGGATTTCAAAAGGCATAAATACATGTCCACGTCATGTACGTAATTGTGCACCGTGAAACCTAATAACTGCCGGGAATGTCATCGATGATCACTTCCAATTTCATCATTAAAACATATTTGTTCGAAATATTTTCGTTTTAGTCATAAAATATATTTAATAATCTATTAATGATAACAGTTCGTGAAATGTCCATTGGTGTAAATTAAAATTCTGCTGCAAATGAAAAGTAAAACAAGATATGTTAAGAAAATCAATTTTTTTTTTTTTTTTTTTTATATGGCTATTACTGAACTTTTCTGGAATTTTAAATGTGTCATATGATAAACTATAATAATTTAATTTGCAGAATTCAAAATCACTTTTGTCACCGTGAGTTTACAGGTGAGAAATAGAGAAATATACGTTTGAAAAAGATTATCAAAGGCAAAAATTAATTTCCAGAAGGAAAATTATCGAATTTTTATATATGCGGCGAGGAATAGAAATTCCTGTGGAAAAAATTCAGGTGCCTATGTTCGCAGATACATGAGTGTAAAACTACTAAAATCGACCACAATAAATTATCTGATACATGTTTACGGAATATTGGCATATAGTACACGGACGGTGAACATTATTGTAGTACTTATAAGATCTCTCTCTCGATCTCTCTCTCTCACTGGTTTCCTCTACCACTGCATCGCGGTTGTGAATATTAGTGCACATGATATTATATAGTGTGTTTACTCGCACGCTGTTAACCATTTTGACCTTGCCCTAACAGAACGAAACAATTTGGCAACAAACTACTTCAGTAATCACTAAGGTGCTCAACCTCTTCAAGGGTGCTCAGACGCTCTCAGGTGGGAAAAGACGAACAAACAGGACGGGGAACTCTCACATGCACCTTGCAATAATGAAAAAAAAAACTATTGTCCCTCACTATACACAACGTCCCATCGCTATGAAACATTGGATATTTTGATAATATTATGATATTTTTATCATTCATGAATGGAAACATTTTTAAGCCATGAAATATGAACATCACAGAGACATTCAACACTGATATTTCTTTATCAGTTGGTATCGTTACAAAGCAATTGTGATTTTCAAGAGAATATTTTTTTTCTAATTTCATTATTTTAAGGGGGAGGGGGGGAGTATAATTACTACATAGATTACTTGAGCCTTTGCGGACTCAACAAATTAAATACACGTGTCCACCTGCCAAGTCTTTAATTATTGTACCTACACTAAATCCCCTCCTTCCTCTGACACCCCGAACAATAAACCTCACCTAATCCTCTTGACCTGTCACAAGCAGGGTGCCGTGCTCTTTTTATACGTTACCCCTCCCCCAAAATCTCACTTTCCTCATTTTACGAACTTTAACCATTATAGATAGCTCATTAAATCGTTCGTATTTTCCTTTTTATCTTGTCCCCTTATATTTACTGTTCTTGGTAATATTTACTTGTAAATATTTTAATTTCAGTGGTCATCATCACAATTTGTAAAGATATCAAAGGCATAACCATTGGATTGATTGATTGATTGATTGTTTTCCGCCACACTCAAAACTTTTTCAGTTATCTGGTGGCGTCATGTTGTTATTGGTGGAAGAGAGAACCCAGATACAATGTACCCGGGAAGAGACCACCGACCTTCCGCAAGTAAACTGGCAAACTTTCTCACATATCGACTAGAGGTGAGAGGCTTTGTGATTTTGAGCACGAGGCTCTAACCACTCGGCCACGGAGGCCCTCATATCCATTCGAAATGTAAATATATGCATGTATACAAGTAGTCAGCAACTAACGTATAAGGAGAGAAGCCAGTAAGATGAATGAACTGGTCTCCAATCCTTTTGATTAGTGAATAAAATATGTTCAAAACAAACGACAAACGTTTCTCATTTCAATGTGTATTTTATTGAGATAAAGCACGAACTTTTCAATTTGACATGATGCATGTATTCATAAATTTAATCAAGTTTCAAAACTTTTCTTAATTTGCAAAATATAAATATAGGGAATAAACGGCCTCGTTTGTATACACTACATGCAAGTGATTTTATTATTATTATTATTATTATTATTTTATTTTATTTTACAAAGCCAGTTCTCGCTTTCAGAACTTCTATATATCAATGAACTTAATCGTTACGTCATGTAATAAATGAGGAATAGGACGTTCTTTATTAATGTTGAAAGAAAAACAATCCAGCATGCATCCATAAAAGCTGTTTTATTTTATTTCATCGAATGCATTTATTCACTTTCATTCAATGAAATATCAAATTTGGGCCTGCATCTGTAGATTAAAATTTCCCAGGAGAAATATCTAACCTGGACCCGCCCTCCTGGGAGGAAAATGTGACACAAAAGTATATGTACAAGATAAAATTGTATGCTATCTAACTAGGTGAAAGCATCTTGATTTTTTTATGTGAAAATTAAATGGTGTATCTTTCTGATCTTTTCAACGCTTGTCTAATTAAATTTTTTCCATTAATTTTCAAAATAAATTTCATATTCATCCCTTGCATTGTGTTACAGTTACAGTGCTTACTTTTTTTCATTACCTGTGGTCCCTTTCCATTTCGTAAATCTCATCATTAAGAGGGTCTTTTTGATTATGTTATAACATACTTTGAGCTCACTAGTGATCTTGTTAATTTAGTGTATCAATATAGCACGCTTTATTCTTTTTCTTCTCCGTTACCTTTCGTCTCTTACATATTCCCTTTCTTTTGACACTCAGTTCTGACACGAGGGTACTTTGTCACGTGTCTTTTAAAGGATATCACATTGCGGTCATTATTTACTGAACATTTTGGCTGATAAAAAAAAAAAATAACGAAATTTTATAGCAAACACAAATGGTGATATGAGTCGGGAGATAAAGTTAAAAGTTTGCAAAGCAGTCTCCTTTCTGATGATTTTATTTATAAACTTGAAAATATGTCAGAAAGGACAGCGGGGGAAAACCCATTAGAACACGTTTAATCATCCTGATTTTTAAACTGACTGTATGATATACACCTCCTCAAAAGGATTCACAATAGACGCGACAGATTTTGAAGCAGATATAGAGGATATTCAGTGTTGAATTTTCTGTTTATTACATTTTCTTACATTTTCCGTCTAACCACTTCCAGGCCTCTTTTCAACCCACCCTGTACTAAACGTTCAAAACAATATGGCACCAAAAAAAAAAGTACCTTAACAAAAATGTAAAGTATATAGAGATTAATACATTTGAACAATAAAACAACTTTGATTAAATTTTATTTCAATATTGAAGTAAAAACACGATAAAGTATTTTTTTGTTACGTAAAATAAAAATGGTCGTATTCATCGCGGATGAATTTTACGACAGTTCCAGTTGTTATTTTCACAGTGAAAATAACAACTGTGAAAATATCAATTTTATTGAAAGAATAAATTTCAGAATTTCACTGCTGAAAATGTAATAAAACATTTTTTTTTTTTTTTTTTTTTTTTGCAAAGGTTTTCAACGTTTCCAGAAATAGTGCAAACTAATTCTAAATGGACTATTTTTTATTTCGGAAGGAAGTGTGTAATTGTACTGTTCACTCTATTTTCAACAAAGACAATGAAGGCACATAAAACTGTCTAAATGTACCTCATACTCAGTTTTAGTGTGCATAGCAGGTCACATTATTATCCGACATGTTTTTCCGTTATTGATGGTTGATATCTATGATTCTGGATGTTTGCAAACCATAGGCTATTTAGAGACAAAAAATTTCTTTGTAGTTTATAATTTCATTGTTACTTGTATAGGGTATAGAAAGTTCTGGACTTTGTCATACTCGTAGTTAAACGTCGCATTATTACATAAAAAAGGAAGAAAAAACTGCTTTCTGCAAAGTCAAGTGAACATTTCTACAATTATTCTTGATTCTTATCATTTTCAAATTTTGCATTTTGAATGAAAGGGAATTTCAATATTCCATCATATTTGATAAGTCAAACTATTACAAAATAATTTTGAAAGAAGATTTCGAACATGAGACAGTATTGTAAGATTATTTATTCAACATTTATTAAATTTATCATCAGTTTACTGTTTTATTGCTACGATTCATTTTTGCAAATTCAAATTGTGAATTTCAAATATAAAAAAAAAACAACCTGTGTGTACTGTGTCACTTAACATTGATTTCTAAAATTGTTCACCCCCCCCCCCCCCCCCCCCCCCGATCAATCTACAATGTGACCACAGTAGATGCTTTAAGTTTTGCAAAAGGACACTCGTATATATAGAGAAAAATTCTGTAAACTTCTCAAGAACATCAAGGGTACAAATTGGGCATGGGGTTGAGCATTAGAAATGAAAAACTCAAATTTGTTTACATTTGCAACAAGGCCGGGGTTTTGCAAAAGCCTTTTCACTCAAGAACCGCACGAGTGCAGTTGTTCAAACTGACAAGTACACAGCGCCAAGTAAAGTGCATACACATCTGAGTCTGTTGACTCCATGATTCATATTACACACATGGTGCGGATACGGAACTAGATATAAAGAAAATTCCTTAACATCTGCATGCAGTGCAGATTGTAAGTTGGAGTTTGTTCATTTCATGAACTCTTGACCTTGTGTGGACCACATGTTTAACATGGGTTTGAAGCTTTACATGGGAAAAGTTCGTTTTCCCAACAATATACTCATTTATCGTTTCTAAAGAGATGATATGTCATAAATACGCTTTAAACATTAACACATAATCTACAGAATACAAATGATCTACAGATTACAAATGATCTACAGATTACAAATGATCTACAGATTACAAATGATCTACAGATTACAAATGATCTACAGAATACAAATGATCTACAGAATACAAATGATCTACAGATTACAAATGATCTACAGATTACAAATGATCTACAGATTACAAATGATCTACAGATTACAAATGATCTACAGAATACAAATGATCTACAGCATACAAATGATCTACAGATTACAAATGATCTACAGATTACAAATGAGAATACAGAATACATATGATCTACAGAATACAAATGATCTACAGAATACATATGATCTACAGATTACAAATGATCTACAGAATACAAATGATCTACAGAATACAAATGATCTACAGATTACAAATGATCTACAGAATACAAATGATCTACAGAATACAAATGATCTACAGATTACAAATGATCTACAGAATACAAATGATCTACAGCATACAAATGATCTACAGAATACAAATGATCTACAGAATACAAATGATCTACAGAATGCAAATGATCTACAGATTACAAATGACTTACAGAATGCAAATGATCTACAGATTACAAATGATCTACAGAATACAAATGATCTACAGATTACAAATGATCTACAGATTACAAATGATCTACAGAATACAAATGATCTACAGATTACAAATGATCTACAGAAAACAAATGATCTACAGCATACAAATGATCTACAGAATACAAATGATCTACAGATTACAAATGATCTACAGAATACAAATGATCTACAGCATACAAATGATCTACAGACTACGAATGAGAATACAGAATACAAATGATCTACAGCATACAAATGATCTACAGATTACAAATGATCTACAGATTACAAATGAGAATACAGAATACATATGATCTACAGATTACAAATGATCTACAGATTACAAATGAGAATACGGAATACATATGATCTACAGAATACAAATGATCTACAGAATACAAATGATCTACAGCATACAAATGATCTACAGATTACAAATGAGAATACAGAATACATATGATCTACAGAATACAAATGATCTACAGAATACAAATGATCTACAGATTACAAATGAGAATACAGAATACATATGATCTACAGATTACAAATGAGAATACAGATTACAAATGATCTACAGAATACAAATGATCTACAGAATACAAATGATCTACAGATTACAAATGATTTACAGATTACAAATGATCTACAGATTACAAATGATCTACAGAATACATATGATCTACAGCATACAAATGATCTACAGATTACAAATGATCTACAGATTACAAATGAGAATACAGAATACATATGATCTACAGAATACAAATGATCTACAGAATACATATGATCTACAGATTACAAATGATCTACAGAATGCAAATGATCTACAGATTACAAATGACTTACAGAATGCAAATGATCTACATATTACAAATGATCTACAGAATACATATGATCTACAGATTACAAATGATCTACAGAATACATATGATCTACAGATTACAAATGAGAATACAGAATACATATGATCTACAGAATACATATGATCTACAGAATACATATGATCTACAGATTACAAATGATCTACAGAATGCAAATGATCTACAGATTACAAATGATCTACAGAATACAAATGATCTACAGCATACAAATGATCTACAGCATACAAATGATCTACAGAATAAGTATTAGACTGGTTTTGCTAGACACCTTTTTTTTAAGACAAAACATTTGCTGACATTGTTAATTTCTATGCTTTCTTAAAAAAAACCCCAAAACAAACAAACTAGGATATTTGGCTGAATTATGATGTCATACACACAAATGGTATGCACTACGACGTCAGAATATTGATTGACTGTATACGTATAAGTGATAAAAAGTGCTCCTATCAAGCCATTTTGAACTTCATCCCGTTTTACACAAGTAGGACAGTATATATGGGTATGATCGTACTGACCATGTTCTTAAAGATGCAAACAAGTCTTAAATAACATTCATAGTTTTGTAGCACATGACTGTAAAAACAAAATAAAAAGCGCTTTTCAAATTTCTAAATTTTCATTTAAATTTTCATACTGTTAAGAATCCAATCAAGTCCATATCATGTGTTTAACATCCCATATCATGTAACTGTTTAACATCCCATATCATGTAGCAGCTTAACATCCCATATCATGTAGCTGTTTAACATCCCATATCATGTAGCAGCTTAACATCCCATATCATATAGCAGCTTAACATCCCATATCATGTAGCTGTTTAACATCCCATATCATGTAGCAGCTTAACATCCCATATCATGTAGCAGCTTAACATTCCATATCATGTAACTGTTTAACATCCCATATCATGTAACTGTTTAACATCCCGTATCATGTAGCAGCTTAACATCCCATATCATGTAGCTGTTTAACATCCCATATCATGTAGCAGCTTAACATCCCATATCATGTAACTGTTTAACATCCCATATCATGTAGCAGCTTAACATCCCATATCATGTAGCTGTTTAACATCCCATATCATGTAGCTGTTTAACATCCCATATCATGTAGCAGCTTAACATCCCATATCATGTAGCAGCTTAACATCCCATATCATGTAACTGTTTAACATCCCATATCATGTAACTGTTTAACATCCCGTATCATGTAGCAGTTTAACATCCCATATCATGTAGCAGCTTAACATCCCATATCATGTAGCAGCTTAACATCCCATATCATGTAGCAGCTTAACATCCCATATCATGTAGCAACTTAACATCCCATATAATATATACATGTAGCTGTTTAACATCCCATATCATATATACATGTAGCAGCTTAACATCTCATAGAATATATACATGTAGCAGCTTAACATCCCATATCATATATACATGTAGCTGTTTAACATCCCATATTATGTACATGTTGCTGTTTAACATGCCATATCCTTACAAGAGGCGCATTGCTCCAAGCTTTCTTGTGGTTTTCATCAAAAGCTTCAGTGAGATCTCCTTCAGGATTCAAAGTCCGCCCATTGTCTGTTGATTCCAGATCACAAAACCAATTTAAACCAGTCTTGGCACATAAACTCCTTTCAAGAACAAATTCAAGTTTTTAAAATAAAGAATATTTTCTTCTTAGAGGAGATAATTTGAAAATTGTACAAATATGGAGGTTTTTATCAAAATTCTTCACATAAACCACTCTGCCGGAAGAACCGAAACGTCCTGTTAAATATCCTTACATAAATTTCTTCAAACCATAACTCCCGGGGTTTGGTGGGAAGACAAATGGATTTTCAGTTTTGCATAGTAATGTATACATGCAGGAAAGAACTCTTTCAAAATGATTTTAAGAACCAAACGTCAACAGTTGTCAAATAAATTTACAAGTACCCTGGTGTTATGCTTGTTTGTTTGTATATCGTATTACATCCAATTCAAGAATTTTTCATTCGCGTACAGCCTTCATCAGTTTTAGTTGAAGTGCCACAAACTTTGACCTAGAAAGGATGGCACTTAAGATCGTAGCAGTGAAGGTTCTATATAGTGTTAACGCCTGTTACGAGACGTGACCTCAGTTTTTTTTTGTTTTTTTTTTTTAAGACCTGTAATTTTCATTTATGCAAAGGAAGAGTCGTTGGCTATGTGAGACGTTTTAGGTTTGAAGCGGCGCCGGGGTCAAGAATTGAACCCTATCCTCACGGTTACAAAGCGAACGCCCTAATTATTAGGCTGCTGCGAAAGGTCTATCATTTCGTATTCAAGTTTGTTTAAGCCATAACTCTAGTGAGCAGATAGGGATACAATAGTGGTTGAATAACAATACAAAGAAATAGAAATATATAAGCAAGTCTTTTTTTTTTTATTCTTCAAAGAACCACCTGCAATTCGTCAAAGTAATACGTACTTTGTATCCTTGGGTAGTGTAGACTTGTAGACATGTAAGTGTGTGCGTTCATTTGGAAAAAAGCAAGGTTTCATTTTTTGAAAATTCTCTTTAAAAGCAACAGGCACAGGCACAGTTTATCAAATTGATCTGACGTACATTATGTTATTCACACCGCGATTATGGAGTCAGGCTGGGACTACAATAGGGGTTTAACATATAAATATCTACAATGGAGGTAAGAAGTTCCTTTCTTTGGGTTTAGTCTTCTTCATGACACAGTGTAATACCATATTTCTTCACCACACAGTGTAATACCACACTTCTTCATGACGCAGTGTAATATCACGTTTCATCATGACCCATTGTAATATAACATTTCATCATGACGCAGTATAATATCACATTTCATCATGACGCAGTACAATATCACACTTCATCATGACACAGTATAATATCACACTTCATCATGACACAGTATAATATCACGCTTCATCATGACACAGTATAATATCACACTTCATCATGACACAGCATAATATCACACTTCACCATGACACAGTACAATATCACACTTCATCATGACACAGCATAATATCACACTTCATCATGACACAGCATAATATCACACTTCATCATGACACAGTGTAATACCACACTTCTTAATGACATAATGTAATACACATTTCTTCATGACTCATTGTAATATAACACTTCTTCATGGCACAGTGTAATACCACACTTCCATCATGACACAGTGTATTATCGCACTTCTTACCATGTTCGTATAAAAGTGTTATAAGAATCATCATTGCATATACTGAATGATCCATGGCCGAATGATTAGGGCATCGCGCTAAAAATCGCAAGGCCTCTCAACTCTAGTCGGCGCGGTTTTCAATTCTCGCTCGCGCCGATATATGTGAGAAAGTTTGCCAGGTTACTTTAGGAAGGTCGGTGGACTCTTCCCGGGTACATTGTATCTGGGTTCTCTCCTCCACCAATAAAAACTGGATAACTGAAAAATTGTCGAATGTGGCAGAAAACAACAATCAGTCAATCAATTAATCAATCAATCGTTTCTTTGCTACTTGTTTGTAAAGCAAAAGGATTAATAAACCTATAAAGAATTTATGCTGTACTTGATCTATTTCTTCTACAAACAAATTCAAAATGATTTTAAAAAAAAATAAACGTCATTTAAATGGAGGAGTATCGCTATCGCGTGCCCAAATGAACGACTGCGAGAAGGGGGCGGGGTTGAAGCTAAACGATTGGTGGCCATGTGATCGGAATAACACAAGTCGGAGGGTTCCGTCATTTGACTCATTAAACACATTAATTTCATAATATCAATGTGTGACACAACTGAGATATTTCAATTATGTTTTAAGTGAATGTTAAAGAAATGCTGTTTTCTTTCCCTTGATAATTGTGTTTGTCTAAAAAACTTAAAATCATGGAATGCAACCGAGCACATGACATAAACTCTTACAATTATCTCACGAATAGAGATGGACGTGTGGTAGAGAAACAAGGAACCGTGGACAGACCACTAAACTATCCCGATTACTGTCAAACTATTAAAGTTCAAGGTAAGTGATACCTGCATGTCATACTTCAATGATGTCCTATGCATCACCACTGATGGGGATTATGAAACAAGAAATAGGCGGTTCTATTTAAGTGATAATTTTCATTTTTGAAAATACTTGAAGACATGAAGTACGCTTTACGACAGTATGCTGTCATGAAGTGTTGTAGTTTATATCCGCGTGTATTTTTTTAAATTTACATTTTACTTTCATTTCTGTCTATATTCCCAATAATCGTACTATATTTATCAAGATTCACGCGCACATTGTTCACATTCATGAGGAAATGGCTATCATTTAAATTGGAAAAGATATCAATATCAAAATCATTGGAAATGTAAATGTTAGAGAATGTCTTGAAGCTTGTTCTGTGGAGAACAATTTCATGAAAGATATTTGATATTCGTCTTTTAGAAAGAACAAATTAAGTAACGGAAAGGGTTGTTAAATTAAAGTTCTATTGAAAATTTAATATCAGTCTGTATTTTGTTAATAAAAAATTCCATGTTTTAGTTCAGTTTGGGATGCCAGCTTTGTTTTTCATTGAACCTCACGTTCTCATAGAATATATTATCCAAGTACATAATTCAGACATATATCAATAATTACTTTGGTTCATTCGATTTCAAAAAAATAAAAAAAAAACTTTGGATTTCATATGATTACATACATAGTGTACCAATCACATGCATCGTGGAAGATGAGAAGAGGTTATGCCTCACTAAAACATTCAATTGAGATATGACTGATCGGATTTTCTTTTCAACAAATCACATCAATGATACAATATGAGAGAATAGCTCTTCTTCGATATAATGCATCATAAATACTCTACATATCTAGAAAGTTATACGATTCACATAACGATAGAGACCCGATTACCTCTTTACAAATGTATAGATTTGTAGTAAAGTTACTGACATCGCTTTCTAAATTAACTACTGTGCTTAAGGACCCATGTTCCGCCTCCTTCCACCCTGCTGAGTTATATTTCATTAGATTTAATTGTATTGTGTATATGTGTGTTACTTTTCTCAAAATGTCATTTCATTTACGCGTGAAGACTTGTGGCAGCTGGATATCACGTAAAAACGAACTTATATTATTCATTTCACTCCAATCGAAAAAATCTAATTGAATTTGAGTGAGAAAATATTTACACTTGCACTTTCGACGCAGATGGTGGAAACAAAGTTTAATAACGAATTGGAAATTAATTCGGTTGATTTTGATTACTTTAAAATAAGGAATGTCTTGATATTAACAATTCGTTACTTGATTTAGATAGAAATCAGCAATTAAGGCAGAGACATTCGGCGTTGGATGGTCGGGCATTGTACGATGTAGAATATGACCTTTATTCACCACTGATTTAAAAAAGAAAATCAAAAATCTCGTATTTTAGCCACAAGACATTTTATAAACTCTTATAAACACTTTATTAAAATAGAGAATTCAATTTTGACTGAAATTTTACACGCCGTAAAGGACCTTCTTGTAGTAGAGAACTAATTTGGAGAGTCAAGAATACGACTTCCTTTCCAATTGCAAACACCCAACAGGCAATGAATAAAATTTCAAAAGGATCAGTTTTTTTCATTTCAAGGTTACATTCCTTCCGAATTTCAAATAACAATGCATGTTGCAAATATGATTTCATGAATCTCTCATAAGTTTCAAACCTTTTTAAAAAGTATCCAACCCAAAATAAACAATTTTTTTCAAGAATCAGATGTTATGTAAAACAAAACTTGGTATCAAATGAAAAATAATTAACATACAAAATGATTGACCGGAAGAATTTATTTTTCAAAAATTGATAAAATATATAAGAAGATTAACATTACATGTAATAACTATGAGAATGATTGATTGATTGATTGATTGTTGTTTTTTCGCCACAATCGACATTTTTTCAGTTATCTGGTGGTGTCCAGTTTTTATTGTCGGAGGAGAGAGCCCAGGTACAATGTAATAACTATGAGAAAAGAACATGTCTGATATATAAAGTCAGTTATAATTATGATTTTCAAAGAAAGCTCAAAGATTTATAATACCGTGGTTTATCAAAATGTGTATTAAAAATGTAAAAGGCCACCGTACTAGGGTGGTATATTTAGGACACCCGATATTTTTTTTGAAAACAAAATATCTCGTACACACAACATAATATCTCGTGCACACAACATATTTATTTCATGCACACACCTTATTATCTCATGCGCACAGGTAGATATAATATCTACCATGTGCACATGAGATAATAAGATGTGTGCATGAGAAAACAAACAAAATTGTTTCTTAATCACATTATATACGTGTGAAAAAATATTTTTTTTAAGCATGGTGTTAGGTAAATTGTAATAATATCACTAAGTCTACTAGAATTTTGAATGAATTTTTGAACAGAAGAAAAAATAAATTTGGTTGATATCAACATTTTGTGCTTCGTCTTCCCCGCAGACAGGACAAGCATAATAGTTATCCGAGTAAAGTGTAAGACTTTTGAATAATTTGCTTCAGGCATGATTACATTTGTTAGCGGGAAAGAAGAAATGATGTGGGTCCTTTGTTAAACCACACGAGTAAATGAAATATTCAACAATATTTCTTCTAACTAGATCATAGTACCAGATGATAAACTACACGAGTCGTACCGATTTACTTCCATCAGTATGAATGTACCACGGCACAATATCAGTCAGAAGATTCTACAATAAATATTTACATTTCCAATGTGTGGTTTTTTTTTTTGTTTTTTTTTTGTTTTGTTTTTTTGTTTGTTTTTTTTTATCTTCGACATCTTTAACAGTTAAAATGGTAGCTATTTCCTCATGAATATGAACAATGTGCGTATGAACTTGACAGATATAGTCCGACTATTTTAAGGATTGGGAATTCCGACAAAAATAAATGTAAAATATAGATATAAATATAAACTTTGAGTTTCGGAAATACATGAGGGTATGAACAGCAATATTTCACACCAGCATACCTTTCATGAAGCGCTTCATAAAATAAGCAGGGATATAGCATTGCGGTACATGAAATTTATTTTTAAAGTAACAACACACAGTAGGTATATGTAACCTGTAAATGACACACATACCACAAAATCACAGATAGACATGGCAAAAGAAATAACTCTAGATTTGATTTCATCAATGAATAGAATTACCTTTCTTTAATCAAGTCACAACATTAAGTATAAAATTATAAATATCCAGATATAATACATTTAAAACCAGGTCTGAAGGTTATAAAACTTTTTGAGTATGTACTCCGTACTCAAACTAAAACTCATTGCTTTCAAAGTCATACACTCAAATCATGCAAACATCACTTTATATATTTAGTAAATGACCTGATTAGTAGATCGTCATACATATAAAGTGTAAATGTCCAAATTTTACAGAATGTTCTAATGCAACTGCCCGATTCAATATTTAAATCCAGATTATATCTTGCCCTGGCTGAGAATTATCATACGAACAATAATTAAAGAAACTATCCAATGAGCCACGAAGAGCAATCTGTGGCCGACCTAACTAAAGCTAGTCACAGAGGAAACGTTTATGTTTGATATCAACGGTGGAAACCTGTCTGCAAGTGACTTTAATTATTACATTATGTTAAATTATTTATCGCTGAATTAAAACACTACACAATTGTACTACTAGGCAAAAAAAAAAAAAAAAAAAAAGAAGAAAAGGGGGGGGGGGGGGATCATGTGAAAATGTGGGCATATTGAATTGCTTACAACAAAATCAACAAAATCAACAGAATCAACTCCAGGATCAACAGACTCCGCCGCAAAACTAACAGTCATTAACAGTTCTAACTGACGCTAGATGGCGTGTTTAAGCTAGTCTGTTATGTATTTCAGTCTGTTTTTCTTGTTTACTTTGTATTAGCATCTTCTGTCCGCAGTTCATACATGGCCATAATTATTATATTGAGACCTTATATTACACTCTATTGCATTGTATCATATTACAACTAAACCTCAGACTTATAAATATCAACATCTGGGCGATTTAAGTGAATTACATTTTTAAGTTTAAATACAAATAAACTTTGCATTTATGTATTTTGTTTTGTGAAATGATTTACCATTCCTTTTCGTATGCAACTTATAACTAAAAGAAAACATGCCCTGAGGTGTAATTTCACATCATACAATCAGCGCATAATATATAGCCATCCTTCTTGTGAAATGGTATAACGATCTAAAGATAATTTCTTTTCATTTGAAGTGGTAAAATATCGTGCATAAAAATTATGAGTCATGTATTTGAAAATTTTGTGGATTTTATTTTCTAATTACAGTACCAACTTGTGCAGATGTAAAGTCACGTATTTTGCGTGTATGGCATGATGTACACGTATTTTGCGTGTATGGCATGATGTACATGTATTTTGCGTGTACGGCATGATGTACACGTATTTTGCGTGTACGGCATGATGTACATGTATTTTGCGTGTATGGCATGATGTACATGTATTTTACGTGTATGGCATGATGTACATGTATTTTGCGTGTATGGCATGATGTACATGTATTTTGCGTGTACGGCATGATGTACACGTATTTTACGTGTATGGCATGATCTACATGTATTTTGCGTGTACGGCATGATGTACATGTATTTTGCGTGTATGGCATGATGTACATGTATTTTGCGTGTACGGCATGATGTACACGTATTTTGCGTGTATGGCATGATGTACATGTATTTTGCGTGTACGGCATGATGTACACGTATTTTGCGTGTATGGCATGATGTACACGTATTTTGCGTGTACGGCATGATGTACACGTATTTTGCGTGTATGGCATGATGTACATGTATTTTGCGTGTATGGCATGATGTACATGTATTTTGCGTGTACGGCATGATGTACACGTATTTTGCGTGTATGGCATGATGTACACGTATTTTGCGTGTACGGCATGATGTACACGTATTTTACGTGTATGGCATGATCTACATGTATTTTGCGTGTACGGCATGATGTACATGTATTTTGCATGTATGGCATGATGTACACGTATTTTGCGTGTACGGCATGATGTACACGTATTTTGCGTGTATGGCATGATGTACATGTATTTTGCGTGTACGGCATGATGTACACGTATTTTGCGTGTATGGCATGATGTACACGTATTTTGCGTGTACGGCATGATGTACACGTATTTTGCGTGTATGGCATGATGTACATGTATTTTGCGTGTATGGCATGATGTACATGTATTTTGCGTGTATGGCATGATGTACATGTATTTTGCGTGTACGGCATGATGTACATGTATTTTGCGTGTATGGCATGATGTACACGTATTTATGAGGTTTTAACTATGATCTCAGTTTCAAACAGAAGATAAAAAAAATTATTTACGCTGTTAAACCAGTATTTCAAATTTTATACTATATTCTTCTAAAATATCACAACTTCCATGTTCATAGGGGAGCTCTTCCCCTAATTAAAGGACAGCACAAAATTCTTTATGAAAAGCAATTAAAAAAATAAATAGCCATTTCTCTCTCTCTCTCTCTCTCTCTCTCTCTCTCTCTCTCTCTCTCTCTCTCTCTCTCTCTCTCTCTCTCTCTCTCTCTCTCTCTAACAACATATACCCGTATATGCAAATAATCATATGTGCATGTACACTGTATGTACTTAAATGTTTTCCCAAATTCTAAAAACTGCAAAAAATCTTACAGTAAATTATGCAGTATAAGCATTCGAATGCATGACACAGTACGCGTTGGCGCTTGATGAAAAGTATTTTGGCGTGAAGCATTGCTGTTCATATTTTTAAAAATGAAAATTTATTTCTTATATTAACATTATATTTTCATTTCTGTCAGAGAAATCCTAGCCATTAAAAATACTCGCACTATATTTATCAAGATTCATACACACATCATTCACATTTATTGGGAAATAGCTATCATTTCCATTGATGAAAATATCGAAGGCAAAACATCAGAAATGTAATATAATAGAGTGACAACATGTCTGGTGTAGTGTTACAAATGGTGTTTACTATTCTGTTTCATGGATTTATCAAAATAAAGGCAGTAGTATTCTAGACATGCGTACATGTACATCTCTGGTCTGTCACAGTACAATGAGTAGCCCAGTAAGCAGTTTCGCATTTGATGCGTTTTCATGTCGCGTATGCACGTCATACGCATCACCTATACCAGTAACTTTCTATCTGTATTTTGCATGAAGTGGTTGTAAATACGAATGCTATAACATTTTTGTCCTTTGCTTATTCCATTCCATCAACAAAAGATCTATCAGCGATTATTAAATATTTTTATATGTTTACTTCAAATACTAGTACTCACATGCACGCATATGCATGTTAAGAAAGTCTTTTCTATACACGTCAACAGTAAGCTAACAACTCCACTTTATGACGAACTGAAAAACTTCAGGTTCTCTAATGCCAAACTCCTATGTTTGTGTAGCAATATTCAATTATCACCTGCATATGGCGTTCATATCTCTCAACCGATTCATTATGCGAGAGCATGTTCTGCATATCATCATTTTTAAACAGAGACAAGGTATAGAGGTTTCAAGAGCCTCGTTCAAAGTCATCATTTCGCAAAATAATGATCAAATATGCAAATACAGTCTGCCTGTCATTACGTCAACTGTTTTTGACATGTTTTATACCAACTGTTAAACAATTTTTACATACTTATTTTGATGACGAATTACTCCGTTTATCTGATCAAGAAATAGAGCTCTCGAAGGATGTGACCGGTCAACGGAGGATGTAACTCTTTCCAGACACTACACTTATAAGTTCGTGCCGTGGTTAAAGTTCTTACACTCTGTGTAAAAAAATATATACATAAAATAAATTGAAATCAAATGAAAATGTATATATACATATAAGTGTTGTTGCTGAATCTTAAGCTGGTTGGAGTAAATAGGCACCTACTCCCATCACTGGTATTTCCAGGGGTTCCTTCTCTCAATTTTCTATTCTTTGTAGTACACATATATTTATGAGATTGATTACCGTTCTTATCTTCACTTTTCTAACTTATCTTCACTTTTTCTAACTATCTTACTCCGTGGGGATCCGGGTTGTTAGAATAGGTCTTCAGTATCCTTTGCTTTCGTAAGAGGCGACTAAATGGGACGGTCCTTCGGATGAGACCGTAAAAACCGAGGCCCCGTTTCACAGTAGGTGTTTCACGTTAAAGATCCCTTCCTGCTCAAAGGCCATAAGCGCCAAACATAGGTCTAAATTTTGCAGCCCTTGCTGGCAATGGCGACGTCTCCATGTGAGTGAAAGATTCTCCAGCGGAGTGTTAAACAAACAAAAAAAACCAAAAAAAACAAAAATCACTCAATTTAACTTATCTTCATTTTTTCTAAATAATCCAAAAAGTTGTAGAATTGTTTTTGTTTTATGATATTTTTGTTGTGATTCTTAGCACTGAAGGGAATTTTAAAACGTGATTTCATTTCTTTCTATATCCTAGACACACATGCATTACTGCCTGTCGAGCATATCTGCTGATGCACATCGTAAACAATAGTGTGGAGTGAAGCGCACCCTTTTATATAACATCAAACCCCTAAAACTATAACATACCCTGAAATACTCAACTAATATAGAGGACTAAAAGAGAAATATGGGGGACTCTGTTAATTCAAGTATATTTGAAAATTCATATCAGCTTTAACACGAGACAAGTTTGGTGATTCATGTACTAATTTATTATATTTACTTGCAAACATTTCCTCCCAGTGTAAATCGAAAGATAGGAATAAGGTGGGGGAAGTAAAGTACTTTAGTATATTCATTTTGGATTATATAATTAATTCTGCTGGAGTTTATAACATATTTATGTAATCTTTAACTTTCGTTACACCCCTTTCATATAAAATGCATCTAAGAAAAATGATGCCTCCTCATTTCTCCTCTATACACATAACACACAGACTATGTTGAAAATTGTTTAGTAATTGATCAAAGTTAATGATTTTTATCAAATTGTTTAAATATACAAGTTTTCAGTATCAGAAAGTTGATGCTAAATCATTTTACGTGAATAACACGAAATAAAAAACACAGTGATAAAAATAAAGCATACCTTTTGCTAGTTATAAGAAGATTGTAATAAACACCATGCTACAAGACAATTTTAAATAAAGTTTGGAATATCTTGAACAGAAATAACATCAACAAACTTTTTTTTTTTTTGTTTGTTTGTTTTTGCACAACGACTCTTAGGGAATATCTTAATTGTATAAATATTCAAAAATAAAAATAACAACAACTCCAGAACACCCACACAAACCATTATGAACAAGGATGTCCGATTATCGCCATGTTTTAACATTTTAAATGTATTTGTAAATTTAATTGTATTTTTATACATATATTGGTATTTCATATTTTTTAAAAAAACTTTATACAAATATGAGAAATTTTATATAAAATTACTGCTAGCTATAGTCCTTTTTAAAGAAGTATCCATTGAACCAATACGGGCATTATTACCGACAAAACATTACATTGTTTAATGTATCTATAAAGCATTGCAATGTGTTGGGGGTTCCTCAATGACATCTGAAAAGAATTATGAGTTCATTTTCTTTTTATTAGGAGAAAAGATTTCGTTCTAACGAATAAAGATTTCGTACTTACAAGTTAATAAAATGTTAACACATCAAGTCATTAAACTAACAAAATAACAAATTATTATCATGCATTTAAGAAATAAATTTCACTTTTGAAAATTGAGGAGTGTGTGAATTGCGAAGCCTCATGATTCTTCTTCGATATCAAATTACGATTCGTAAAAGTACAGGTTAGAGGTGTGTACATAATACTTTCTCTTTGAATGAGTTTGTTATCCACCACAAAATCGTTATATAGAACTATTTAATTGTCATAAAAAATGACAAAAAGAAAGATGGGCCGTAGGCGTCCTAGACAAATTTATTTAAATATCTCCTTTTTCTTTCTTTCTTTCTTTCTTTCTTTCTCCCTCTCATACATTGTGAAAAGTATGAAAAACACAATAAATCATAATAACAATAAGATGTGCAATATTTTGTGGAAGAAATGAAACTGAATATTTTCTGGAGCTGGAGGCTCTATACAGTTTACGTGTATGATATTTAATTGTATCATGGTAAGTTAACTGTAAATGGTTGGATTAAAAACAGTATACATTTTTACAAAACATCAAACAGAAAATTTAGATCTCAACAACTTGAAGACATGTTTGTTTTCAAAAATGGAAAGATTTATGGAGGAATGCAGAAATGTATTGAGAGTAAGAGTGTAGCAGCTTACAGTGAGAATTGTATATGTAACAGTACAGTAATAGTTACATACAATAAGAAAATGTTTAGCTGTTTCGGTCGTTCCCAAAACCTCTTATTAATTTTACGAAGATCATTACTGAGTAAAATTGATGAATTTAATACATTTTCAATAAAGAGTAAAGAGTTTTCAACTACAACATAAAAATAGGTGTTATCTGAACAATTTAATTACTCGTTCAATATCAAGCGCAATGCTATTTAAGTAGTTGTCCTAATAGACTTCCCTGCTGTATACCCTAACACATTGTTTTCTGCTTATGTACATTTTATGGTTTTGTTTCATCAGCTGAATATTTCCCGTTTATGTCCACTAAATTTCAGTCAATGATAAGAGTGTTCAGACCATTACTGATTGTGGTATGTGTTTTAAGAAGAGAAGTACTCACATGATCAGTATGGTTTTTGTAAATATACTTTTTAGATATACCATGCTTACTTATTGTGATTTGAAATTGTAAAATAGCATTAAACAGACCATTGTTTTATCTAAACATACAATGTAATTATATATTCACACTACCGTCAAGACACATCTTTGCATGTGTTAGTTTAGATACAATGAATTTACCACATCCGAGATAATATATTTTATTTTGTCTGAAGGCAGTATACAGATATTTTACAATTATCAGATTTTATGTATCAGAGGTAAAGAAAGACATATTGTACGGGTTATCAACAATTCCAACTTTCCTTCAATTTCTGTAAATCTACATTATAGTTATAAGGTTTTATTGTAATATAGGTTTAATAAGTTAAATGAGCTGAATTGCCTGTTTTCTTTATAAGGGTTGTCACAGTATGTACTACGTTTACAGCTGGCAAGAAATAGTACAGCCAAGTTCAATGCAGATTCAGACCTGGTGATCATTCGTATTAAGCAAAACCTCTCACCTCAGTCATTGAAGAATACAAATACGGGAGTAGTTAAATACAGTACGCCAATTTAACCAGCTCACCACACACACACACACACACACACACACACACGAAAAGGGCCAGTTATTTCAACAACCCCTCCAGACATGGCGTTTCTGATGAATAACGAAACAGTCTTACAATAATGTTCATAAGGACCGAGAGGATGTGAAGAAGAAACAGCCTTTAAACACTTGTTCAGTTTTTTCCTTCAGAAAGAGATACTGTTGAACATTTTCGGAGACTTCTTTCGAATCCATGAGGAATCCGATTGCATCAGCGAAAGCAATTATACGATTAACTCCAGAACAATAAAATAATCAATTTTCAATCACAAGTTTTGAGTTAAGCTACCACCCAGTCCGTGTAGACTATTTACAGAAATAATAAGTGCAAAGCTAGCCAAATCAATAGATAATTAGATTTAAGCGTTCATGTTTCATAGACACAATCTCCAGCATAATGCAGTCCTCAAACTTTCGTGAGGAAAAAGGACGCCCCTGAATAAAACTGGTAGAACCTAATACTCTTGAAAGAGATACAAATGCTTTTTGAATGAAAAAATATGATTTGTTCTCCGTAGATATCATCATTGATAAGCGTGGTTGATGGAGTGAAATTTCCTTGGGTGGTATTTGAACTTAGGAGTTCACAATACCGAGAGAGGTGGAACTGGTGCAGTTATAGTTTGATAATATTTGTTATGAAAGGCGAATCTAATTGGCAGTGATTGGTGGTATAAAAGAAGCCAAATTGATTTCAGCGTCAATTTTATATCCTGTAGTAATTAATTTGTAGAGGTGTTATATACCGCAAATTATTTTTGAAGTTAAAGGTAGCAGAGAAAAAGGTAATGATATACCATTTACGTCTTAGGAACGTTCAATTCATCCCGAATTTTCTTCAGAGATGCTGTCGGTAAACTTTCACATAATGTTGTACGCAGTAACTAACAGATAGCTAGCTATATACAGTACCTGATAGACAGTTATACACATTATCTAACAGTAACTAACAGATAGCTAGCTATATACAGTATCTGATAGACAGTTATACACATTATCTAACAGTAACTAACAGATAGCTAGCTATATACAGTATCTGATAGACAGTTATACACATTATCTAACAAATAGTTATTCACATTATCTAACATATAGTTACTCACATTATCTAACATATAGTTATACACATCATTTAACAGATAGTTATACACATCATCTACCAGATTGTTACTCACATAATCTACCAGATTGTTATTCACATTATCTAACAGATAGTTATATACATCATCTACCAGATTGTTATTCACATCATCTAACATATAGTTATTCACATTATCTAACAGATAGTTATTCACATTATCTAACAGATTGTTATTCACATTATCTAACAGATTGTTATTCACATTATCTAACAGATTGTTATTCACATTATCTAACAGATAGTTTTATATATCATCTACCAGATTGTTATTCACATCATCTAACATATAGTTATTCACATTATCTAACAGATAGTTGTTCACATTATCTAACAGATAGTTGTTCACATTATCTAACAGATAGTTGTTCACATTATCTAACAGATAGTTGTTCACATTATCTAACATATAGTTATTCACATCATCTAACATATAGTTATTCACATTATCTAACAGCTAGTTGTTCACATTATCTAACAGATAGTTGTTCACATCATCTAACATATAGTTATTCACATTATCTAACAGATAGTTAGATACTGTGTATAACTATCTGTTAGATACATGTACTGTGTATAACTAGTAATATAAAATATACTGTGTATAACTATTCATATAAAATAAAAATATCAAAACACCATTAAATATACTCTATTAGTTTCAAGAGTATGTATTATAGTATCATATTGTGATACTTTTATTATACATTATACTACTCACACACACACACATATATATATATATATATATATAGAGAGAGAGAGAGAGAGAGAGAGAGAGAGAGAGAGAGAGAGAGAGAGAGAGAGAGAGGGGTGTATGTGAGTGGGTGTTAAGATGCTTCGTACTTTTGTATACAAAGTGGGCGTTTTATGGTTTGTACATATTTGGGTGGAAATGTCATTAATGTATACTACTTGTTATGAACAGATGCTCACGGCGGTATAAAAGAACTCGTCTTCCCTAAAGCCCTAGATCTAGATCGTCCTAAACGTGCCAGGACGACCTTCTCATCAGAACAATTGTTTCAGCTGGAGAAAGAATTTCAGAGGAACCAGTACTTAGTCGGAAAAGAAAGATCACAACTAGCCAAACAACTTAAGCTATCAGAAACTCAGGTACTTGTCTCTCGTCATTTTCGGGAGGATAAAACAAATCTGTCATAACATCGTGGACAGCTACTCTTTATCATGTTCTCTTCAAAACGCGAACTCGATTGCTTTGTCTCAGTAAATCAGAATAATATGTATTCTAAAGACTGTATGGCTATTGACAAGACAATGCATTCTGAAGAAAAAAAAAGGTTTTTTCTGAATCAATTCTTAAAAGTTGTCATTTTTAAATGATTTTTTATGTCTATATATATATATATATATATATATATATATATATATATATATATATTACAGGTATTATAAATTGTCATTTAGCAAATTTATACCAAATCCTTTGTTGTTTCACGGGGGGGGGGGGGGGGGGGGGATATATATGTTTACATACCGAAACATGGGGAAAATGTTCACTATGAGATCAAAACTAAACTATATAAGAAAATGAAGATTAACTATATTTTACTCAATAATATAATGTAATTTGACATTTGAAATGGTTATTTAATATCATATCAATAAGCATTTTAAACTTTGTGACGTTTTAAAACCTGATTTCATGGAGCAGATATTTTTCTACCCCCTAATCAAAAGGAGTTGTAATTAAAAGCAATTAATGAATTAAAAATTAATAATCAATTACTAATAAATTATATTTTGCATTTAAAAAATCTCATTAGCAAAAGTGTAAAGCCCTTTAAAATATGCAAGTTAAAAATGTAGGTGGGAATCCAGAGTTACCGTACGTAGTTCTTAGCAATCCATTTTGACACGATGAAACATGTTCAAACCAACAAATGACTAATTTCAATGAGTAAATTAATATTCTAATATCAGCAGAAGTTTGTTGAGGACAGAAACTCTTAAAGAAATTTTGGGCGATTCTGTACTTTAATGGAAAGGATGGTGTACCACGATAATGTGTTGCAAAGTTGATAATGTCGATCTGTTTTAATCTAAAATTGTATCATAAATTCAGTAGATTTGCCAATGTGCTTTTCGAACCAATGATTTAAAGAACTTCAAAAATTTTATTACAGGTAAAAGTTTGGTTTCAGAACAGACGGACTAAGTATAAACGGGATAGATCACGTGACAGTGAAACGGCAGATTCAAAATCAGAGAGCATGGCAGCCTGTAATATTTTGAGACTTTTACAAAATCAAGTTCCTGGACCAAATTGTACTAGTTACCTTCCGCCATATCCTTACGCATTCTCTGGATATAGTGCTTCTTAGTGCTGTTGAAGAAGTACTTTCAGGATGGCTGGTGTTTATTACATTTCAAAGTCGTTCCACTTTAACAATGGCATTAAATGAAAATCAAACAAAACCCGCAGCTGCTATTAGCTGTCCATTATTTTATAGCGAATTTGAGTTTCAGTATCGTTTTAGTGAGTTCTATTTCCTGCATGAACTTTATTTTGACAGCATAATGGACACAAAGGTCCTTCAACATTCATGTATATGTATACTGTCAAATTTCTTCCATGAAAAAAGATTGGTTTGTGTGCTGTAGCGATGTTTTTCTTTTCCTGGGAATTCGTGTATTGTATTGCGTACGTGTACCACACTCAGTTCGTGTTTGTTGTAAATACATAATTCAATAAAAAAAATTTACGACTGATGTTTATCATCATTTGTAGTAGTTTTCCCAGTCCTCTAATAGAATAAATATACCACACGCAAAAGAAACGCTGCTTCCACTTTTCGTGATATTCTTAACTACAGTGTTTAATGTTTACAATTAATAAAAGATACGAATCTATTCTGTTTGATAGTACAGTGAATTTAGAGTTAGCCATATAATAATATATCTTAATATAAAAAAATGTTGACGTTTAATTGTCGTTACTTTTCTTTTGCGTGCCAAAAAACAAGAAACTTACAGGGCTTGTCAGTCATCTGAGTTCTAGTTAAAGGTATCATTAGCCTCAAGGGCTATGAAATCTAGAGAGAGAAAAAAATCCTGTTTGCATATCTAAGCTAAATTCTAATATTCAGCAACAGTATGAAACAAGATGTGTTCTTAAAACTTAAATGCTCCGAAAGTGTCTATATTGATGAAAGACTGTATAAAATAATATATGCAACATTAACATATGACTAATTTGACCCGTCCTAGAGTCAAAATCTTCATGTTGCGAAATTTACAATTTTGGTACACATTTTTCTGCCTTTCCTAAATATACAGGTAGTTTTACTTCCGTAATAGCAAACGTAAAGAAGTCTTTCAAATGATAAAGACGCGACAATAATCACTAAAACCTTTGGCCCCACCCTGGAACCCTTACCCCTGGGATCTTGAAATTTACCGTTTTGGTGAAGAAGTACCTACTCTTAAATATCTATTTACCTTTAATATTAAAGAATATATTACTTACGTGTTTTACACATACACACTATGTATACCAAGTTTGTTCCTCCCTATAGTTAGAACCTCTACCCTAGGGATCACGAAAATTCACAATTTTAGAAGACGCATTCTTGCTCTACATCACTGCATTTATTATTTCGTTTGTTTGATCAATGTTTGGTAGTTTCTGTCCCGCCCCTAAGCCCAAAGGGGTGCAGGTGTCCTGAAATTTACAATCCGCCCTTGACAAAAAGTTTCTTCAAACATTTGAAAGTAATTGAAAGGGTAGTTACCAAGAAGTCATATATTCCATGAACGACGGACGCTGAACAAGTGTTATAGGTCACCTGTGTTTACTCGCGGGATCTAAAATAGTTATAATCGCAAACTGCATTGACAATGATATTCCACGTTAATTTAAGATACGGGAAAGGACAAGATTTGGCAAACAATATCTTTGGGTTCAACAGTGTATTAACCCATTACATATATCAATATAATTCGATAAAGTATGGCATAGTATTGTCAAGAATACAACAGGGACAGATGACTTTAACTATTTCAAAATGCGTAACTTTTAATATTTTCACAACATTGATTTGGAATTAATTTAGAAATGAATTGAGGTTTACATAATACACCTTAACACTTAGGTTGACCATGAGTTTTCTGTGTGTTTTTACTAAAAATAGGACCAACCCTCCTTGTACAAGCTTTACGCAATGTTGAAATCTGTCTATGTTCAATGTTTAAAAAAACACAAAATTTGTGACTACGAATTGTACCAAAAGGTGACTTCTTTCATCATTGTTTCGTAGACCAAAAATAAATAGAGAGGAAAACAAAAAACGAAAAATTAATAGCATAACTGTATCATGAACTGAACACGAAATCTACAAGCCTTATTCGTCATTTCAGTATTAGTTAGTAGTATCACTAAAGTTTAAACTTTATTTATTTTACGACGATTAGGGAACAAGTTCTACAACTTCTATCAATGCTGCTCATCCGCTCAGATTTTGGCGTGAAGGGTCTTTAAAATGGGAGGAAACTGGTAGTATCGGGAGGAAACCCACGTGTCCGAGTGGGCGATCACAATACCTCCTCACATACAACCACTGCCGATCCTGAGGATCAAACTCGGATCGCAGAGGTGAGAAGCGAAAGCGTTAACCACCACGCTACCCGGACACCCATCATTACCAGTGCCACTACCTGCTCATTATACATATCTATCTATTTTCAATTTAGTATCAATTGTACTAAAGAAGATCTTTTTAAATGTTTTAGACATAAACACTATTTTCCAAGATTGACCCCGCCCTGGAGTCGAGACCTCTACCCCAGGAATTATAAAATTTACAATTTTAATAACAGCCTTCCTGCTCTACATCATATGCATTTAATTTTGCTTACATGTGTGCGGTTGCAGAGATGATTTTCGAAAATTGATCAATTATTGCCCCGCTCCTAAGGCCCTCCTTCAAAGAATGCTGCGGGTATTATTCTGTGATATACCTTCATACGTAATAACTGATTATAAAAAAGCGATACGCATCTCGCTTGTACTTCATGATTTGCTTATACAACAATAAAGTCAATAACTGAAAACTTAATTTTATAATCATAAACATTTATCAAAAAATATATATTGTAAAATAAATTTATGCCTGATTGAAGAACATTTATCATTTAATATAAATCAATCGTCTGCATTCCAAAATCGATACATATGTAAACAAACATGTTGATTCACAGACAAGTTAATCCTAAGTTGAACTGTATTCAAAGGAGTTCAAGGGAGAGAGAGAGAGAGAGAGAGAGAGAGAGAGAGAGAGAGAGAGAGAGAGAGAGAGAGAGAGAGAGAGAGAGAATATCGGCCTAGCTATCATGACGTCACAGTGACCTAATAAGAAGCTGTATTATAAAGTAAACAATCGGCTATATATTTATGGGTCGTGATAGAATAGAAATAAAATTCTTGTTTTCGCGGATGATCTACTCCGTCTCGAATAGATCCTCAGCTTGTCGTAAGACGCGACTGAATGGGGCGGTCCTTCGGATGAGACCGCAAAAACCGAGGACTCGTGTCACAGCAGGTGTGGCACGATAAAGATCCCTCAATCCTTAAAGGCTCTTAGCGCCGAGCATAGGCCTATATTTTGCAGCCCTTCATCGACAATGGTGACGTCTCCATATGAGTAAAAATTCTCGAGGGAGACGTTAAACAATGTGTAATCAATCAATCAATCGAAATGTTGTTTGAAATATAAAAGCCTCGGTTAACGCCTCAGTTTTTATACTTCAAAACAACATTTCTTGACCTCGTTGATTATCCTACAACATACACGAAAATGCTTCTTTGTTTCTTGAACATAGGTAGTGACCGTTTCCTTGCCATACACAAGACGTTTGACATGGAAGTCACACGTCTTTTGAATATGACCTTAAACAGTATTGACACCATAAAGAACCCTCACTGTTATGGCCCTGAGCACTATGCGTATATCAAATTTTATGTTACTTCACTTACAGCTGGTGACGTTTCTACAAGAGTGAACAATTCTGAAATAGTTAATAACTATATGAAAACAAACACTGCCACGGGTAACCATTGATTGTTTTAGCGGGACTCACACCGAGTCACTCATTATCAAAGATAATTTTTATATCATTTACATATGCATTATAGATACACTCCATATGCAATGTACTTCGTGCGAAAAGCATTGAAAGTTAAGACTAAACGTTTAGTTTAGCAAATATGCGATTATACAAGCACCGCATGTCGAACTTCACAAGAAAGACAACTCTATCTCTTAAAATGCAAAGTTTGAAATCGTTAATTAAAGATAAAATGTAATGTTATCTTCCTATGAATCGTTCCTTTTGACATTTTTTCCATAATAGTTGTGATTTATAGCTTAAATATTTCAATTTTTATCCATGCGCTGGAGGTTACATAATATGTTATATAATAAGGGTTGTGGTCATTTTGGACAAACTTGCTGAGAAACCGGCGTGTCGGAAAAATGCATATTCGTCAGGTAATTCTTTAACAATTCATTTTGTAAATAACGGTAAAAACGAAAACCGTGATTCAAAAAAGTCTGGATCTTGTCTTCAAATGCTTCATCACATGGCGGCACACAATATGCTAAATTATACAGTTTACTTCATACGGATGTTAATGAATCTGGACGACAATTTTCCGATAAGTTTCGGTTCCCTTTTCAGAGACCTGTGCATCAAGCAAGTCTTTAGGTAGACTCCCTAAAAATCCAATAACTTCTGGAGATGCAGTGTGATGCGTGGGGGGGGGGGGGGGGGGGGGGGGGGGGTTCGTATCCACACACTTTCGATACTCAGTTCGGGATAACACCAGACCCAGGCGTATTTGCAATATGGATGTTTCTTGCAGCTTTAGGACAGCCTTCTCGGTAACAGAGATGTCTTCAGTCACATAGCCATATGACTGGATAACACGAGACATACATAGTAGGTGATGTTTAGATGTGTATACAGCTAAACTAATCGACTAATATCTAGGCTTCGAACTTGCTGTCACTGAGATGCTGGCCTTTTCTACTCAGTGGCGTCACACCGACATTGTCCTGTTCTTTAGACTTCACATAACTCCAGAACGGTTTCGAGTTGTGGAAAGCTAATTCGTCTTGTTGTACTATTTATATATGACCACTCGACTCGTCTAAAGGTCCTCTTACATTTCTTTTAGAATTGACGATATTCTTACCACTTACCGGTCTTTCTTGTCATCCAGTGAAAGCGAGTTTTGCGTCTTATTAATGATTAACCTCTTGATGGAATCCGAGTCTTAATCTCTTTCAGTAGTGCCGTTTTGAGATATGATTTCAGATCCTCAATGTCCTTGCCACTCTGGTATAGCTACTTCACAATGTTGTGTATTTGTGAGCACTTATTACAAAGAGCATCTCTTCTTGCCCTCCTGTGCGTAGCAGTTCGACTCCATATCATAGCTATGTAAACGAATTTATATTTACGCTGTTACATGTACAGCGTAAAACTGCGTTCAAGCGTTATAAAAGACCATAATCAGCAATGCTTAACTTTATACAAGATCGGTGTTGCCAAATGTAACACTTCACGACATCCCCCGACAATAACAAAGCCAAAGCGTTAGCCAATAGACCTTCTCAATTTTGAAAGGAAATAATTTCAATTTAGTATCAATAGCATTGAAGATGTTATGTAAATGTGTTATACATATATAAGTACTACATATCAAGTTTGGTCCTGCCCTATAGTTAAAAACTCTACCTGACGAACGTGAAATTCACAATATTAGTAGATGTCTATGGGCGGCGGAAAAGGCAAAATACACCATATAAAAGAAAATAAACACTTAATATAGTTTCATTGACCATAAAAACTTAATGACATTAAATGCTTAATCAATGGACCTTTTAGCAAAACAAATAATTAAACATAAAAGCAAAATTAACGATCTGATACGTAATGAACAGACATAATTGCAAAACGAACGGTTATCTTTGCAAAACGAGCAATACGTTAAAACAAGGCAACCACTTAAAACACAGCCAATGAATTTATATGCACAACAAACAGTGTTAGTTTGCAAATGATTGACAAAACATCAATATTAACAGTTTCTCACCATATATACATATACTGAAATAAAGATACATACACGCGTAATGAGCAGACATAAAAAGCTAACAAACGGGGACACGTAGTTATCGGGGTGGCGCCCCATGAATTTTTGCGTCAGAGATTTTTGTGTTATGATATTTTTTATACTCATTTCGACGCCCATAGAGGCCTTCATGCTCTAGGTGACTATGCATTTAGTTTTTCTTACCGATGTGCAGTTGTGTAGGAGAAATTTGGTAATTGGTCAATTTTTGACAGTTCTTGTCCCAAAGATATGTCATACCAAATTTGAAAAGAATTGGAAAGGTAGTTATCAAGAGGAAGTTAATAATGTTCAGTTGTTAAGACACGACGACCAACAACGCACGGTGACCGACACCGACCAACAGCAATAGGTCCCCTGGCTCGGGTTACCTAATATTCAAAGTCCTTCATCTGGCAAACCTAACAGTAAATCGAAGCATGTTTCAGACTACGTTGGTTTTATGAATATACAAACTCAAAACTTTTTAAAATTATTTTATTGTAAGATAGGAAGACTGTTACAAAAATATATATATATACTATAAAATAATACAATAGAAAAAAAACCAAACAAAAAACATGAAATGTTTGTCATGTCATTTTGATTGCACTTTACGATAAGCAAGAAGTGAGGTTTCCAATCAGTCTAATAATGGTCTAATTATGTGACCAATTTTATTTCCTTCACAAAATCTCTGGTTTTGATAAGAGAAGTTTTTGATCCCTGAAAACTTTTGTCTGCCGATTTCATTTCTAGTTGAACTTGCACTTGTTGTAAAATTTCATTGGTCCGTCTAGTTAACATCATCACCACATGATCACAGGCTCCTAATAGTAACTGATTACGAGATAATTTGATCAAACGATGATCCTGTTCAAAAAGACATAAATATATATCAAAATAAATGTATGTAACTTCAACATAATTGAATGTAACATCAACATAATTGTATGTAACATCAACATAAATGTATGTAACATCAACATAATTGAATGGCTTTACCTACTATAATAAATTAGTGCCACTATTGCTGAGTCAGCATAAATCCATTGTAATACTTAGGTTGTTTGTTTTACATCCCGTTCGAGAATTTTTCACTCATATTTGAATTTTTTACTCATATTTAGACGTCACCAGTTGTAGGTGAAGTATCACTTTAGACCTATGTCTAGCGCTCGGGACGGTAGTAGTAAGGGTTCTTTCACGTGCCAACGCCGTCGCGACACGGGACCTCGTTTTCAAGGTCATATCTGAAAGATTCTCACTTCTAAATGCCAAGCGTTTGGAGAAGGAGCAATCATTACGTAAGGGTAAATGTACGAGTATCGCTCCATTCCTTAAAATAATGAAGAAGAGGCACATTGCTTTTTAGGAATGGAATGATACGAGACCATTGACCCACCTTTACTAGGGAAACTTTTTAAAATTTTCGTTATAGTAGATACATTTGATCAAACAATAAATGTTATTTGCCTTTTTTCTTCATATATAAGGTATAGGACAATGTTAAGATACTGTTTTTATTCTTTTGCATTTCGATCAACAGCCCAAGTGACTCACTGAGTAGAACATCTGTTTTTAACGGGAAGAATAACACAGGTGTGTGTACGAATCCCGCTGTGTTTAGTTATTTTTCATAATAAAATACTTTTGATACATTTTGCGTTTCGTTCTTACAAATTCCACATGGAAAGAGGGTAGTTAGGGATAATAAAATAAAAATAAAATTCAAGGCACAGATACTTTAAGTTAGTAATTCCTTTGTTGTTTGAAACTCTCCATTCCTGAAAAGTAATGAAGCGTTCGAACAGAAGAATGACGTCACGGGTGGATTTTAACTATGTTTACGTCTCAAATTTGACGTGACCATGACACGATCCGGGCTCGAACTCACGGCCTCCCGGTTACGAAGCGAACGTTGTACCACTGAGCTACCGCGACCGGTTTGTAATCTTTACAGCACACGTAATCTTTACAGTACTGTATAATGTTATACTGTGTGACATGAGGTACTTGATTATAAATGACAGACATTTCTACAATCTATACATTGTTCAACACAACTGTTACATGAGGTCAAAGGGTCACATTACCCACCTGACTTACCTTGGCCCTGCTGTTGCGATTTTTTAAAAAGATTTTTTTTATTCAATCTTTATTTCTATGAAAAAATTTGACCTCATATTGTGGCCTCAATCTTGCCCCAAAGGGTAACGAAATAACACAAGATCACAGGGTCAAGGATCATGGTATGAAATGCAAGGTCTTGCCATAAGGAATCTATAAACAAAATACAAAAGCCCAACCTTGAATACTATCATTCCAATAAAAGCATCTCACTTTGTTTGCAACTGATTGAGGATGCAAATTTTATATAGGCCACTTAACTTTGGAAGGCCTTGCTATGCCAGTTTTATTCAATGTGATTGGTCATTGACAACAAAAGTACAACCTGTTCATTGAAATCTACAAGAACCCATGCCCAAACATTTCCACAATCAATCAAGCAAAGTAACATGCTGTTTTTGGAACAGTAATAGTTTAGCGTATGTTGCCTAGGGAATATTGCCTATTTATTAGGTCACAGTCAAAAAATTGATACCAAAAGAAAGGTCACAAGGATTGCTGAGAACCCTCCCATTCCCCATTCAAAAGTTATGAGGAAGCTAGGTTAATTTTTTGTATCTACAAGTTAAAAAACAATGCACCTCTCCCACAGACTTTTGACACAGGGGCATAATAACTTGAATCCATGCAACTTAAGAACATTTGAAGTTTGATGATTTAGTGTGGCCCTGCTACTCTTGAAAAGAATTTGTTTTAATTAATATCCTGTATAGTCCCATATAAAATTTTTGGCCTCACCCTACCCCTAGCACCCCTTAATTGAACAAACTTGAATTTGAACTACCTGAAGATGCTTGCATATCAGTATGACTAATCACAGCCCTGTTGTTTTTGATATTTAAAAATGTTTGCCAATATATTCTTATGTAAAACTTTGATCCCCTGTTGTGACCCTACTCTACTACATCCCCCCCCCCCCCTCCCGAGGGAACACAATTTGAACACACTTAAACCTGTAGTACCTGGGGATGCTTGCATAGTAATATGACTAATCATTGTTCTGTTGTTCTTGAAAAGATTTTTCCTATATATCCCCACGTAAAAATTTGATCCCTTAAAATGGCCCCAATTTCTGGGGCCATGATTTGAACAAACTTGAACCTACATTATGTCAGAAAGCCTTCAAGTAAATTTCAACTTTCTGGTCAAGTGGTTCTTCAGAAAATTTTAAAATAACCTTCCCCTACTTCTTGCCTTTTTAACATTATCTCCCCTTTGAAGACCCTTCATACCAACAAATTTGAATCTGCCTATGCCAAAGATGATTTGTACCATGTTTAATTGAAACTGACCCTGTGGTTCTGGAGGAGAAGATGAAAATGTGAAAAGTTAAAACAAATACGACAACAATGACTACAACAGACGCTAGACAAATTTAAATCAGAAAACCACACTCGAGTCTTTGGTTCAGGTTAGTTAATGGTTCATTTTAAAAATCTTTCGAAAGTGTTTACCATGGATAGTACCTATATAAAGGATTCACTTGTTTTCCTTGATTTACATTACTTGATATCAGCTTAATCTAAACTTAAAGACAAGTTCAAATGAGGGAAGAATGAAATCTACCTTTCCAAAAATATATATTACTTGTCACCACTAGTGAAAAGCCCTTCCATCTTAATTTGAGAATGTGGTATATCGAGTATCAAAATGTCTGTTCAGTCAAGTGTGTATTATTCATACTGAATATAATTGAATAATTAAACTGGACCTTCATCTGCATTTTGATCATGGTTGTGATGTGATAAGCATGTTCCTCCCAGCTCTCACCATTCAATGTCAGACATCTTTTAGCATCTATTTCAAGATCCTGTAAATATAAAATCTGATGTTAAACAAAAAATACACTCTATTAACATGGAAGTTTTATTTCAAGTTTCAACAGTGTTCATTTTTCAATTTTTTATTCATTTTAACTTTTTAAGAATCATTTCTATTTACATATTATATGTTTCTGATTCTTTATGAAATATTATCATAACATACATAAGTTAGAATGTTAGACCTTTACCTCATCCAGTGAGCTCAAAAGTTTAGGAATGGAATCACAAACGTCATACTTATCACAGAGATGTAGGGTCTCAAATGTCAGCTGTCGGACATACAACTGTGCACTAGTTATAGCCTGCAGATATTCAAAAAACCAGACTGAAGATAGCAGCCACTAACCAGCAGTTAATAGCCCGTACAAGCTAGCAGCCAATAAGGAAAATCATCAAAGGACTGAGAGTACTCATAGAAAGATATTTAATTTGAAACCTAATTTAACTGAAAAATTGAATTATATTCATGTTCTGATTTAATAAATGTTATTTGCAACTTCATTTTGTTTGTTGAAATAGGTTTCAAATTAAATATCTTTCTATGAGTACTCTCAGTCCTTTGATGATTTTCTTTATTGGCTGCTAGCTTCTACAGTCTACAGGCTTATTGGCTGCTGGTTAGTGGCTGCTAGCTTCAGTCTGGTTATTTAAAATCACCATCTTAATTACACAGAAGTCTTCGCCAATTTGAAATTTATATCAATTGATATTATAGCTGTAATGCAGTGGTGATCCCCTTTCATCAATCCTGGTCATATATAAAATAGTCAGTTGCTTTTCTGCACTGACTACTGAAAACAAGGTCACATTGACACATTTTTAGATATTTGCTCTAATGATATGGCTCTGTGTCATGTAAAATTCATCTTTTCACATTTACTATTAATATTAAATGATGTACAATTATACGGTTTGCACCATTTGTTAAATTAAAATAATTTTTAAATTATGAGGATTGAAGCAGATACATAACCAGATAAAGTGGTGCAAAGGATCAAAGGAGCAGATACATAACCAGATAAAGTGTTGTAAAATGGATCAGAGGAGCAGATGAAGCTTTATTATACATCACATTGCAGTTCAGAAAGTGCAGTATATCCTAAATCATTATCTTAGTATATAGTACAATGTGGTTATGTATTAACTTCAACCTATACACATATATATTCACATTCACTATTTTTTTCCCTCAGTTAAATAAACCTGTTATGCAGTATTAAACAATGTAATTTACTTAAAGACTTTTCAACTTGTGCTTCTACTTTTGAAAAAAATAAATTATGCAGTTTACAAAGTAAACATGACCCCAAATCAAGATATATCATGAAAATGTAAATATGATTCTTTGAATCTGAGTACTAACATTAAGGTCTACTGTGCGTTGTATCACTTGAAGCGTCTCTTCTGGAGCAGACTTTTCCAACTCTCGCTTCAACTTTCGGAATGCAAACTGGTTTTCTAAGTAAAAGTCACACTTACTCTACAATAATAAAGAAATAGAATTTAGTTGTGTTCTCCAATATTCAATAAAGGTTTAAACTCAGAGCAGCTTGTCTTCTAAAGCTGCTGATCTTCAAATGTTACAAATTCAACTATTGTTTTAATCCAACTTGGTTATGCATGACTAGGAATTAACATTTAATGCATAACCTAGAATTCTGACTTGATAAAAAGAAATGTACTTAGCTTCTGAAATATTGGTGTACAATTTAAGTTTCTATAACCTGATTCAACAACACTTGTATGAACGTCAGGAACACACCTTTAGACAGTTCCTGAACAGCAGAGCTTGTGTATTTGTGGAGGGCTTGAGCTGTTTCATCTTCTGTATGTTTACATTGTATTGTGACAAGAAATCAGCAAGGTCCGCCTGCCCATCAAAACAAGTTCATTCTTTACTCTCATCCACCACTATGTACATATTATAGAGATTAGAAGTGGTTAAATACGGTAACTTGAAATGTTAAGATGGTACTACAGTTACTATCTCTACGGGCTCAGCTGCCATAAGTGAAGAACACTTGATACTGTGGTCACGAAGACTTATTCATCAGTATTAGCTGTCCATCAAGAAGACTCATGTGTAAAGGTCTGTACATATTAAGAAATCCTTTTAGTTGGCAAACGGTTTTGAGTATCATTGGGTCAAAAAAATCATTGTCAGGAAGAGCTCCAATTATTAATCTTTGGTGTTTGTCTTTATGGACTTAAGCTTAAGTTTAATATTACCTAACTCTGTGCATGCAATAGACCTTGAAAATGACAGGATCAAACATGAAGACATATATACAACCCATCTAGTAGACAAGTTTTTAACTCAATCATCTGGTCTTGTCAGTGATTTCTGAGTACAAATTCCTGTTCAATCAATCTGGTGGAAAACCACAAGAATGAACATCAATATTAAGACAATGGGCAATTTAAGGCACTTTCTGAGGAGATGTCATATTAATTATTCATTAAATGCATTTTAATGATGTAACCACATTGTCATTATTTATAAAGCTAAACCGAAAACAATGACGTCTCATCATGTATGCATGTACGATATAGAAAAACAAAGAACAGAAAGATGTAAAACCTCGCAAGCTTATTCACCTGTGCCTTGGCCAACACTTTGATGTTACTTGTTCCAGCATCTGAACCTCTTCTGGTATTGTCTTCTAAAGACTCAATTACAGACTGGTACTGGAAAAAATACATCAGAACATCAAACACAATGCCCACAGGCCACATTACTCACCTGTGCAATTGCAATTTCCCATGTAAAACATTGAATCTGAACTACATGAAGCTTGCTTATTGAATTGACATATTGAACTTAACTATCCTTGGGAAGATTTTACAAAACGTTTGGAACCTCTATATTACTTTAAACCCTTCTTGTGTCCCCATCCTGATGGTGAAGCTATGTATTTCTATGATTGTTTGTTAAGTTTGTATGTATCATATGTATCACTCATAAAAACAACACCAGCTTCAAATGAAGTGCCACAAATTTTAATTTATGCATGAGCTAAAACATGAAAGCACAAACAGACAGACAGACAGACTAACATCCATGATTGAAAAACAAAACATCTAAAGTTGATCCTTATAGACTCAAATGAATATAATGTATGTGGATCTAAAAAATTTTAAATGGAGTGACTTTGAACTGAATGAAAGAGACAACAGAACAATCCATAAATTAATCATGACAAAAATTGGACCAGAACTGTATTGACATCTAACATATATAACGAGTAAACTTGATCAATGTTTGAGAACATGCACAAGCGAAAAAAAAGTATATTGTGGGCTTGTGCCTCTCCTAAAGAATCCTAAATGCAAAATTGCTGAAACTCATTATTTTGCAACAGAATAAATAAAAGAGAAAGTAATATCCTGATGACATGGAATGACGATGATGATGATGATTAAAATGATGATTATGATTTTGTTCCTTGTACCTGTGTCAGCTGTTTGTCTGTCTTCTGCTCTAACTTCACACTTTTATTGTGAACATTTTCCAGCCTAATGAGGCTGTCCATCCCTTCTTGAACCTCATCATCTGTGGCATTGTCAGAAATTTGCCTCTCTGAAATCTTCTCCTGGCAAAGGTTACAAACCCTCAAATACAGAGCTATGTCTGGTTCCTTTTCAGGACACTAGAACACGAAAGGAAAAAAAAACACTATAAACCAAGTGAAAACTTTCCCCTGTGGTTTCACCAGTTACTGAAGTGATCAAATTCCCAGGATTAGTAAAAAAGTATAGTTACAGTCGCATCTGATTTTGTGGGAATTACATATAAACAACCCCATGGGGATCCGGGTTGTTAGAATAGATCCTCAGTACCCCTTGCTTGTCGTAAGAGGCGACTAAATGGGGTGGTCCTTTGGATGAGACAGCAAAAACCAAGACCCTCTGTCACAGCAGGTGTGGCACAATAAAGATCCCTCCCTGCTCAAAGGCCATAAGCGCAGAGCATAGGCCTAAATTTTGCAGCCCTTCACCGGCAATGGTGACGTCTCCATATGAGTGAAAAATTCTCCAGCGGGACGTAAAACAATATATAATCAATCAATCAATCATATAAACAACACTGCTCATCCTGTATGAGTAAAAATTGTATTTCATTTTAAAATTACTTGCTTTTGTAGTCTGGCACAACCACATCAACAATGAAAACTGGTATGAACTGCAATTCTTCACACCTGCATACGTTTCACAAAGTGCTTTATGAAATAGACTAGCTATTGTTAAGCATCATGGTTCAAGTCTTCAAGTAGTTTCAAATGTGAAATTTATTCTGTGTACTACGTAGATACAGACATTGTACATGTTGATTCCACACAGTCTGTCCATGTATATAAGCCTTGCTGAATCATCTACTAGATGTCACAAATTATTTGTAAGAATACCACTATTACAGCATACCAAAACAAGAATTTTAGTTTGTCAAAGTTAGATACAGTAAAACACAGTTACAATGAACACACTTATACTGAATTCACACTTACAGTAAAACACAGTTACAATGAACACACTTATAATGAATCCACACTTACAGTAAAACACAGTTACAATGAACACACTTATAATGAATCCACACTTACAGTAAAACACAGTTACAATGAACACACTTATAATGAATCCACACTTACAGTAAAACACAGTTACAATGAACACACTTATACTGAATTCACACTTACAGTGAAGTGACTTTTATTCCCTGTAGTTTTAAATATATTATGAACTCAATGGATATAATGAATCAAAATAATACTGAATCAACATTGTCCCCAGCACTTCTCTATAAGCATGTTTCATTTTACTGTAATAGTTAATACCTGTATGCAGAGTAAAATAGATATATACTACAAAACCTTATATTTCACCAATATAAAATTTATACTGTGCAGTGAATTGATAAACATTAATTAGTGAATGGACAGACAAACATAAGCACTAGAAGCTCCAAGTCACTTTTAATACAGGACAATAGAAACACATTTTTCCAGCACCATCTAAAATCAATGATTTACATAAAACTCACCCCAACCACTCGAATAATGGCAAGTTGTGGTTCTGCACCTTTGTTGTCATTGGCAACAAACAGTAGGAGGTCTTTCGTGGAACAGGTCTTGCAGACGGCCCTTCCACATACCCTACAGTTCAACTTCTTTTTCATCAGACCAAACTTAGCAGCACATATTTGACAGGAGACAGCCATGTTTTCTTGCTGTTAAAATAGATTAAATTGTGTTTGTGAAACACTATGTCCTTAGTATGGTCATATTAAAATGTGACAAATATGATATTTGACCTTAAAGTATGACCTTGACCTTTAACAGTTAATTACTTTTGACTTTGAGGTTTATGTTCATCAAGGCTCTATCTTATATGGTTCATGAGTCATGACTATAGTTAAAGTTGCAAACAAAGAAAGAAAGTCAGATCAAAAACAATACAGATCCACCTCCACCCTTCATACTCTTTGACACCCTGCCCCCCCCCCCCCCTCCTCATGCTCTTTGAACCCCCCCCCCCCCTCCCCCCATGTTCTTTGATATCAGGGTCAATAGTTATATGCAGGTGTATACATAAATACTTTCATTATTAGAAGCTGATTTGTTGATTATAACTTCTATAGACTCCAAAACTAAACTTTCACCCAAAATATTGATCCAAAATATCTGCATATTTATCTCATTTGTATAAAATGCAAATCAACACATGCTTCAATTGAAGATGGATGAACATTTTTTACTAATTATCTGAAAATACCTTCATTTGAATTACTGCACACAACAATTCAATTAATGAATTCACTTGAATGAAGTAAAGCACTCATCAAATGAATTAATGCACACAGAGATTTAACTGATGGTCATGGTGGCTCAGTGGTTAGAATGTTCTCTTTATGACCAGGAGGCTGTGGGTTCAAGCCCCACTCATATATTGGCTGTATGTGTCAAATCTAGGATGTAAAAACCATTCCTTTACAAAACATTTTAAATAGTGTAAAGTGGCCTGTACTCTTTTGCTCTATACTTACCAGCCATGTTGACGACTTTTGCCAGGTTGGTATGGTTACCAAAGTGGTTAGGTCATGGAGAGTCTTTTTAATTTCTGACCCTCCAATGGCTGATTTAAAACCTTGGACAAGACGAGCACATTCTGCACTCAAGTCCAGTCTGCAAAATCACAACAGATCACATTACTTTTAAAATTTGATCCATAAATATCTACATTTCCAATGTTTTTGCCAAGTCATTTCCTCATGAATATGTGTATGAATCTGGATAAATATAGTACAACTGTTTAATAACAACTGGGAATTCTCTGATAGAAATGAAAATATATGTAAATATAAGAAATATGTATATATAAAAAATAAGTTTCATTTGACATCCTGATGACATGGAATGATGATGATGATGATTAAAATGATGATTATGATTTTGGTTCCTTGTACCTGTGTCAGCTGTTTGTCTGTCTTCTACTCTAATTTCACACTACTATTGTGAACATTTTCCTACATGAGGATGCTTTCTTATTAATGATAGGGGCATACATGTATGAGCATAAAGACTCATCTCCCTGGAAATCAGTTAAAATTTCTCTGAAATTAATGTCCATCTGAAATTTATAGAAACTTACGCAGCAAATGGATACCCTTTCACTACTATTTCAGTACTTTTTACAGATATAATGTGATTTACATAAACAAACAGAAAATGGTGGTTGTCCTTACCCCCTTACTGCCACATTTAATTAACTGCTTTTGTTAAAAATAGCAATCATGTCAATGATTTTTTTTAATCAAAAACACATCAAATAAAATATCTGTATGTAATTAATATATCACATCAATATGAAATTTTGAAGGTGATCTCAATCTTGAATTAGGTGATGTTAGGCTTTGTTCACTCTCACTACTATTACTTTGTGTGTGTCATTAGAGGGGTGGAGGAATTTCAATGTCCAAAAATTTTAGAAATTCTGCCATATTTACCAACATATAACGTGAAATTTTTGTGACTGAGGGTCACATTTGTTCTTGAAATGGAACAATAATTGTACACAATAACCTATACTGCTGGCATTCAAAGGTGCTCTAATTATTCTTCAGTGCTGTTTTCATTTTGGCCAATGTTCATAACATGAAAACACACCAGTGTAACAGGAAGGGAGAAAATGCAATGGGCCACACTGTGATTCAAACCCAGGCCACCTGAATATCTAGTCAGACCCCCTGAATCTCTAGTCAGACCCCCTGAATCTCTAGTCAGACCCCCTGAATCTCTAGTCAGACCCCCAGAATCTCTAGTCAGACCCCCTGAATCTCTAGTCAGACCCCCAGAATCTCTAGTCAGACCCCCAGAATCTATAGTCAGACCCCCAGAATCCTGAATCTCTAGTCAGACCCCCAGAATCTCTAGTCAGACCCCCATAATCTCTAGTCAGTCCCCCTGAATCTCTAGTCAGGCCCTCTGAATCTCTAGTCAGGTGTTCTACCAACTAAACTAATTGACCACCGGTGACCAAACACAGCTGACCACTACATTAGAAGATCAAGATTAGGATGCTTTGATTTGTATCTTAGTAAAGAAATGAGATGGGAGTCATTATCAAACCAAAAAGAAAATCATTGTTTTATCTAACTCCAAATGTATCATGATATGACTCCCAATTACCTATCCAACATCATCCATTCATAAAAAACAAAGCTCCTAATGCAAAACCAATGAATCCACTGCAGGAAATTAACTCTAGCACCAAGCTTTATTTTTTAAAATACTCATTTCCCCTGGATAATGGAATGCATTAACTTGAATTATGCTGTGATTGCGATAAAAATTTTGCTTTCAAATATGCTCAAAAACTAGTCAAATTAAAATTCCAAAACATTTAACCAAAGAACCAGAATAAAACAAAACCTCCATTCTAAACTAAGATTAGCTAGAATATAGAGAAGTTTGAGGAGTCAAAAATATGAAGTTTATGATGAAAATAACAAACTACGACAGAAATTTTGATCAGGAGATCTCATTTGAGCATTTGGCTTATTTGAGCTTATTTGAGCTAAAAAGATCAAATATGTCTCTCATATGTGAAAGTATAGATTTTTCCAAAAATTACATCATGCTAATACATTAATTTGTATTTTTAAACATGTTTCTGTAATTCTTAATACAAAATATTCTTGCTTTTTTCTTCTCAATTCATTGTTTCAGAGAGAGAGAGAGAGAGAGAGAATATCATATAAACAACTACTTCCAGGGTCATCAAATACTTTCTGTTCATTATCTTCAAATCTGATACATTTGTTTGTTTCACACTTCAAATTAATAAAAAATATCAACCCACTCAGATATACTAAATATTAACCAACTCAGAGACAAACCTGCAATTCTGCAGTATACATGTACATGTATATCTGTATATGTATATCTGTACATGCATATCTGTACATGTATATCTGTATATGCATATCTGTACATGCATATCTGTACATGTATATCTGTATATGCATATCTGTACATGTATATCTGTACATGTATATCTGTACATGTATAGAGAGCAATTTTTTAAGAGATTTTGTATTTCTGAAGATGAGATATAGACTGACTTTAAAATTAAATTTTGACTTTAAATGTAACTCAGTTTTATTTAAACAGTATAGGTTTCAAGATTGGTCAACAATTCTATACTTTTTCTACTGTTTTATAATATCATTCTGCATGCCACAGAAGAAGAACACATTACTGTCCAATGAATGAATCCTATATAAAAACAAGATTTTTATGGATTCTGTAATAAATCTGAAACTGAACCACTGTGGTTTTGCACTCTTTCTAATTTGGAAAAGGAGGGAGAAAACAATCTATTATTTGGTACATAGTAAAACATGGTTATAGTAAACCTCCAATGCCAGTGAAAAACACTTCACTATAACCAAACTTCATTAGATCCAATAATTTTTTTATTAACATTTTCCTCTCATAGGGAAATAAACATCACTTTCCAATAAGCATGGATTCATTATAAGCATATTTCACTGTACATTATTCAAAAAGAGATTTTATTCAAGTTTCCTTCAAGTTGTAAGTTATATGTAGTTTTTTTTCATACAAATACCATAAACATCTCATGACATTTTGCCTTTCAGTAATAATTACATTTCCAATGTTTTTGCCATTTATATATTTACAAATTATAATGATAGTCATCTACTCATGAACATGCTGAAGTTTTAAACAATGTGTGTATGAATCTTTATAAATATAGTTATGTCTAGCAGAATGTAAAGAAAATTTTGAAATACATGAGAGTATGAACTGCAATATTTCATGCCAGCATACTTTTCATGAAGTGCTAATAAGCTTCATGAAGAATATGGCTGGCATTCAGCAACACAGTTCATACCCTCATGTATTTTCAAAAATGATTGATTGTTTGTTGTTTTTCTGCCACACTTAACAAGTTTTCAGTTATCTGGTGGCATCCAGTTTTTATAAGTGGAGGAGAGAACCCAGATACAATGTACCTGGGAGAAACCACCGACTATCCGAAAGTAAACTGGCAAACTTTCTCACATATATCGGTGCGAGTGAGAATCAAATCCACGCCGACTAGAGGTGAGAGGCCTTGTGATTTTGAGCGCAATGCTCTAACCAGTCAGCCACGGAGGCCCCTTTTCAAAATGAAATTTACTTTTTAAATGTGTACATTTTTAAAAGTTTATATAGTCAAACATCCTCATAATAAATAATTGCTTATAATGAAGTGGTCTTCATTCCCTACAGAATCATTGGATGATAAGTAGCCAATGACAAATTTATATAAAGAAATTACATGAAATTAATAGGATTTCTCTGTTTTATTATATCTATCTAGTTTACGGTATAAGAAAAGCATCTTCTTTTTCAAATATCTCATTCATACACTGGAATATCAACCAAATCTAAGATTCTAAAATCATATACAATGGCTTTATAAATGCCATTATGAAAGCAGAAAAAATCAACAAAGTGTACCTTTGTCTCCAGCTCTTTGAAATTTTGCCGTTTTCTGTCACTGCAGATGCTTGTATGCCTTGTTGATGCAGCAGGTGAAAATATTCTGTAAGTCTTCTCCTCTGACCTTCCTGCACTTGGCCTTCTTCAAAACATGTCTGACACACCTGCAAAATACATGGGAATCATTGAAGATAGGAGTTTCAATTCTGGCCTTATGAATTTTGAAAAAAATACAGAGTATCTGACAAGCACAGTCTTTTACACAGGAGAAGTTTGAATGACATATCATCATAATGTCCGACTTCCTTTCGCAAATGAATAATTAAGTATCATTAATTAATAATGAATAATTAAGTATCATTAATTAATAATGAATAATTAAGTATCAGTCTTTTTCCTTTTGAATTTTGTTACTCAGTTGGTAATAGCACATTGGCTTAACACAAAAAGCTGCCTATTGGGTTTTAATTTTTTCCTCAGTAACTTTTTGATAAAACTAATATTTTTCACTTTATATTATATGTACATGTAGGTGAGTCTTAAAATTTTCATTTTCAAAAAAATTCTAAAATATACACAATACCTTCGAATTTTTTGTTATCAGATTTTATTCCCCATTTACAGTACCTTATAAGCTTTTCCCTCTGGATCAGGATTGGCAAGTAAATTTAATTTCCTCTGGAACTGAAGACACGGATTGCAAAATATTTTTCCGCATCTGTGCAAGACAAAATAGTTATATTTAAATCAAGTAAATTAGAGATCAACTGACAAATCTTTCATTATAACAGCATCAGTACTAAGTACCTTAGTTCATGAATTAGTATGACTGTAAACATATGCTTTTAAAATATCAAATATAACTATTGAATGTAATAAACTATGCATATCTAAACCATATAATTAATTTTGTTCCTCATATAGAAATTAACTTTAACACAAAATGTATTAATTTTATTTTTAGAAGAACAAAATTGACATCTAAATGAATAATTTGAGGAAATTCAACTTTGATAAAGAAATGTATTAGATGCAGATCGAGTGTGCCGGCCACCTTCTACAGTGATGGGGGCGTTCCAGTAGAGAGAATTTTCGTCGACATTTTCTATTTGTACAGCTTGGACAGGTTTCTGTTGGAGCCCAGTGAGACTTGGTAATTTCTAAAATTGATTACAATTATTGACTGAAATTAAACTTGACAACAAACAAGGACAAACCTTTCCCATTAAATTTTCAAATCTTTTTATGAAAAAAAAAAAAGCATTATATTTCAGCAACTTGAGACAACAATTTTTGCAAAACTTTACACCTTGCAGACATCATTTATAGGTACAATTGTGTACCTGAATTTCTGATAACCTTGTAATTTGTCTATATGAGATAAATAAAAAAAACTTTAACTCTTAACTGACAGAGATTACCAAACAATTGTAAACTGCAGTAATAAGGGATAACACATCTGCTACCCTAGAATAATTATTACAATTTTCACTAATTAGTAAGCTATCACTGGACCAAAAGTTCTCATCCGAGACAGGAATGAGAGATTGAATGCATGTGGTGTGTTTTATGCCAAGCCAACTATTTCTAATTTGGCAATGAGGCTCAAAATATACACTGGTTTCAATGGGAGGGAGGGTCCCCATGGGTAAAATGGGCCCACTTTTTCACTTTTTTTCAAACCCCACAGACACTTCATTGTACAAAGAAATCTCCCATGCCAGATTGTGAACCTCTATACTGTACTAGACCACGATTCGTGCTGGTTTCCGAAAATGAGGGCCAACATAACCTGTACATCATACTTCAATCAATACTTAAAAAAAATATTTCCACACTATGCTTGATTCTAGTAAAGGCATTTATACATTAAATAAAAGGCTACAGCAGAGGTACAGGCACCTGTAATTTGAGCATCCAAGCTGAGTCTAGCTTCAGCTGCAGCCTCCACCTGGTGTTCCCATGCTGACTTTCCATGACTGTTATAAGACCAAGAGGTGCCAAACCCATTTATTTGTGTTCCTGGATCTACAAGTACAATTAACATAACTAAATACACAACTCTTGTCTTCCACAATCTACAATAGACACAATTTAATATATATAATTCTCCGAATCTACAGACACAATTTAATATATATAATTTTCCGAATCTACAGACACAATTTAATATACATAACTCTCAGAATCTACAGACACAATTTAATATATATAATTCTCCGAATCTACAGACACAATTTAATATACATAACTCTCAGAATCTACAGACACAATTTAATATACATAACTCTCAGAATCTACAACAGACACAATTTAATATAAATAACTCTCAGAATCTACAACAGACACAATTTAATATACGCAACTCTTAGAATCTACAACAGACATAATTAATATATAACTCTTGTCTTCCAGAACCTACAACAGACACAACTAGCACTCCTTGTAATGGGGACCGTTCAATAACATACTCTTACAACCAGTATCACCAATAAACATTATTCTGGTTTAGATGTATGAATTCAAAATGTCTAACCTACATGTACAAGGTATTTCACAGTAACATTGAATAACAAGAAAAGCATGGCAAAACAGCAAATGTAAAGTTATAAAGCTAATTCTAACTAGTGCTTATTGTAATGGGGACACATTCCCCCAAGTAAGAAGTGGTGTCAGTTGTTTCAGGAGAAATGATTTTGACTCAAAAACCGTATAACATCTAAATATATCACTATTTTATTAAGTTAAACAAATTAGTTAACATTTAATAACTCACCCATTAAAATTCAGTGCACATGCATGCATGTGTTGATTAGTAACTTAAACATGTCAATATGTTAAAAGTCTAAATATACAACTACAACATCAATTTCAAAATATTTCAATCACAAATGAGAAACTAATAGCGAGTAGAAGTTAAAAACACCTGAAACAATGCACGTGCATACACGCGCATGCAAGTGTATATCTGCACATCCGATGACCTTACAATTTAGGTTTTAGTTGTTTGTACATATCATTTCAATATCATTGAATATACCATATTCATGAGCGACACATACGTATTTAAATACCAGCCAATAAAATTTAAGTGCACGTACCATGAAGTCATTTTGGCAGCACCAATGAGTTGGGAGTCTCAAGATATATCTATAGCACAAATTTCAATACAATTCATTGAAATCCAACAATGTTATAGACCATATTTGAATTTAGACATGAAATATGACAATGCACACGCACTCACACACATGGAAATTCGACATGAATTTTTATTCCCAACATTCAATATGCATTTGAATCATAAGCCAGCAAGTATAATCTCAGCTCAATTTAACTTTTAATTCGAAAGTTCTGGCTATTTTAGTACCCAAAAAATGACAGAAAATCAATGCATGTGCATCTATGTGCACATGAGTAAGACTCAACATTGATGTTGATGTCAATCAATAAGTGTTTGATAGATATACTTACAGTATCAATTTGATGTCGTTTGCACTATTTATAAGGAAGTGATGGCGATTTGAAAATTGGCCAATACCAATTTAGCGCACATGCATGCACGTGCGTAAAAGTCTTTTTACTATATATTTGCGTTAAGAATACCAACCCACATTCAGAAACTAAGTTTCAAAAGAATTTTAACAAAAATGTCGAAAGTTATGGTCATTCAAAGAATTGAAAATTCAAAATACTGTGAATATGACTTCATTCCCATAAAAAACAGACGATGTACGTTCATGAGCATGCACGTCTGCTAGTTTTATATCATTAATCTGTAGATATTTGGAACGTCTACTTATACTGTGAATATGATCTCATTCCCATCAACACCTAGAGAGTTATATACACTTTTGTATTATCCAATCAAAATGAAGCACACGTGCATGCACATGTAGATTCGTAATTTTGACCCCTGAAAACGCTAAAGGGGCTCAAGGTATACCTACAACCTAAATATCAAACTATTTCATTGAAAAAAAAAAAAAAGAGTTACGGCAATTGAAAAATTTGTAAACAAAATCTCAAATGCATGTGCATGCACATGCAGGCATTTTCAGACAAAATGCCATTCATTCTGCACATTTACATATGGTATACTATCATCCTATATTGGTTTCATATTGATTCCATGAGTAGTTTCTGAGAACACTCCTGGACAAAAAAGTCCCAAGAAGAAAGAAATAATTATAATAATAAGAAGAAGAAACCGAGTAAAGCCAATATGTTCCCAAACTTCGTTGGGGAACATAATTAAATACATAATTCTTATCTTCCAAAATCTAAAACAGATTCATTACATAACAATCTATAACATACACTGCAATTAAATCACAACATGTTAAATATATACATGTAACTCAGTCTGATGTTCCTGGTTCTACAGTATATAACTCTGGTGATGTTTCCACCTTTTGACGATGACATTACTTTGTCAGACAAAAGCACCCCTTCCTGAATGAATAAAACCTTTATTTCATTGGCAAAATTGGCTGCTCTTTCATCTATTAGCATCATCCATTAGTCATTTTAATTTAGCTGTTATCACCTCGGCTATCACCTAGGATTTTCACATTAAAATAATGGTGCTCAATTTCAGGAAATGGACTCCATCACCTTTATAGAGGTGCAATTACATAACCTGTTCAGTATAGATCTACTTTGTGCTGCATGTATAACATCATCCTGATGTTTTTCTGTGATTGTGTAAATGTGATAAAGATCAATGGATTATTGATAAGGTACTCTGAAGGTAAAAACTATAATTATTTTATGCTCTTTAACAATTAAGATTTAATTAGGATACAAAAATATTAGGTCTGGTGGGATACTATAATTTCTTATTTCACTCCTTTTCTAGTTCATTGGGCACACCTGTTTTTTTGAAATTGAGAAAGGTGTAAAGTAGAAAACCGCCATCTCCAATCTGCATATAATATACAAAGCTATATGTAATTTCTAATCTATTTGCCAGGTGTTTGTATATATGTAAAAGAGTAAAAATGAAAAATTTTGCAATTATATACATTGAATATATGAGGCATTTATAATTTACTAAAATTACTAGTAAACTGCAAAAAAGAAATAACACAGCTAGTTTAAACTCAGTCGGTGCTGGGCTGGTCCTAAAGAAAAAATACTATAAAAACTGTAAACAGTATACATTGTACACACTGCACATGTATATGAATCATCAATTTCAAAATCTGTGATATATATATTCAAAAAAAAAAAATAAATAAATGAGATTAGCAATAAACATCAAGAGATTTTTAAATAGCAAATTCTGTAATGAAATACATTTTATTTTCAAACTACTAAGAACGTTCTTAAATTAGCACATTATTAAAACAATAGTGATAATTAACCATATCAGTTGATTAAAGTCACTACAGTGTAAAATGTAAGGATACTCCCTGATTGTTTTTGATATACCGGTAGGTACATGTATCATATATAGTTTGAAAAAAAAATTCTGCAGATTTTGTACATTTGAAAACTTTTGCAAAAACTTGAAAGCAACATTAGCTGTCATTTTGGTTTTGAAACTATTTTGTTGTAAAATAAATTGTGATTTACTATTTAAATGACAGAAAAAATAAGGTACAATGTATGTAAAGGGTGTTAAGAAAGTTTGTTCCGTTTGTCCGAGATCCGGCCGGCCTTCGAAGATAGTGGGGGTAGTGAAGAGAAAAGTGGAAAACATAAAATACAAACGAGGAAAATCAACAAGGAAATGCAGCAAGGAACTTAGGAACTCAGGCTTTAATGTGAGTCATGTAACTGTTTTTAATTATTTGCGAAAAGTTAAAAAATGGAAGACATTTAAAAGACTGAGAAATCAACTATTGACGTAAACACAGAGGCAAAAGAGATTGAAATTTGCTCGTGATCACAAGCATTTGACGGCTGAAGACTGGGAAAACTACATCTTTAGTGATGAATCTACGAAATATTTGTTTCATGTTCCGAACCGACAGGATGATGTTGTATGGAGGTCCCAGTCAGATGAGGTTCCAGATGTAAGCTGCGTCAAGCCGAGCGCTAAAGTCATGGTATGGGATGCGATGGGAGTACAGGGATTATCCAAACTTCACATTGTTCCAGCCGGCAAAACTATTAATGCTGATTATTATGTGAACAATATCCTTCAAAAAGAACTAAAACCTCCTCTAAATCGACAGAAAAATAGTGGTAGGATCCACGAACGAAAGTTACTTCAATATCCAGGACACGCCACATTTGTTCAAGATGGAGCAACCCCTCACACTGCCCTGCTAACACAGAATTCGTGTGAAAATAATCTACCAAACTTTATTACCAAAGTAGAATCCAGGCAATACCCCAGACCTAAATTGCATCGAAAATCTATGGAGTATTCTGGACAGCGAGGCCTACAAGGATCCGTGCCCAACGACAATGTGCCAATTACGACGCCGACTTCACCATGCATGGAGGGAGATACCTCAGAAACATTTGTTTCTTTGATTCATTCAATGCCAAATAGAATTAAAAATGTATTGAAAAACAAATGTGGACTGTCTGGTTATTAAAAACATATAAACTTGTATGTGAGTTGTTTATAAATAATTTTAGGCATGCTGTAAATCATGGAACGAACTTTCTTAACACCCTTTATAAACTTACGGTATTGATATCTACTCACAGGCTGAAGCAAAATTACACTATTACATGTATCTTTCTGTACAAAAATGGATTTCTACATGATGGTATATATTCAATAGAACCAAAATCTTTATTTTGATAAAATCTTAAATTTTCAGATTATAGAGCTAATATTGCTTTAAAGTATATGGACCCTTAAAGTTCCAGCAACCTGTACAGTTGTGGTCAAACTCTGAGGAGCTTAATTACTTTCTTATATACTGAGGTTTCCTTAGATTGGAACACACAAAAAAAAAAGTGCATTTGGAAACATTAATATTATAATATATAATATCCAAAACCACAACTCCTGCTGTCCAAGATGGGGACAAAAATGAGGCCCAATGTTTAACAAAGACTTTTAAAGAAAACAAAACAGATCTGAATTTATTCACACTGTTACCTTTGGAACCAGCTAAATTAATAGGTTCAAAGTGGATGATATATCACGTTACATTATATGAAACAAATACTCCATAATTTTAATTATGCATAATTCTGATGTTTTAAGTTATTGATTATAGGTTTATATCAGTAAATTAAATCATTTATTATATATATCACATCGTGTAGAGATTAGTACAAAACTTTAGTTTAAATTTTTTTAAAAAAAGAGTCAAGTAATAGAATCATTAGAAGATCTGTTAGGGAAGACTAAATAACTTTATAAAAATAAAATAAAAAATAAAAAAATACAGCCAGTGTAAAATGTTTACTGTAATTACTGTGACCTGCCTTCTCACTCAATGTTATATAACAGCATGTACATTATGTATTCATTCAATGGCTATAGTTCTCTTTAGAGGAGTGAATGGGCCTAGTCTAAACATGGATGTTGGCTATGCCTGTCCACTTCTCTAGCGAGAATTTGGCTATATATGAATATTACTTCATTTTCCACGGGATTTGTATCGTGCCGTTTGTGTAGCTTTTCTACTATCGAATATATGAAGCATGTAACCTGGATACAAACTATCACCTGAAAACGGCACGGAGTCCTTGTTTTCGTTAGAGGATGACATGTTTTGCCTGTGGGTTAAATGTTTATAACATAATATAAATAACTTGCCTAATCCCTAATGTAAGGAAATAATATGAGTGACAAAGCATTTCTTAATAAACTTAAAAAGGAAGGATATAGCATATACATTTACCTTTTGTACTCATCATGTCATCTCGTGATAGGAAGTAAACAAGAGCAGAGTAAATTTTGAACCGGTTTCGATCGGGAAAATAAACTCGGATAGCACTGTAATTAATTTTATATAAACAAATGACGCTCTCGCTCTCTCTCTCTCTCTCTCTCTCTCTCTCTCTCTCTCTCTCTCTCTCTCTCTCTGTGTGTGTGTGTGTGTGTTGAAATGATAATAAATTCCTCACACCACTTCTCCTTACTAATCTAATATTTCTTCTATGGAGCACCAAAATAACATAACATCAAATAACTGAATAGATCTTTAATCATTTGAAAATATCATCAATTCCTAAGATGCGCGCAACAATTATTCAATTCTGAATTATTGTATGCATTAATTGAATTGATGATAGCATTACTTATCCGCTGAATGAATCGATAATTTCAACAATTGAATTGAAGCGCATTAACGCCAAAGAGAGAAATAAATCAATAAATGCGATCATCAATTCAATTAATGCGCAAAAAATGAATAATTGCTCTCTTTAATTGAATTAATGATATCATTAATTCATTCAAAGCGCGCAATAATTCTTTTAGAGATGGCAACTATATAATTAGAGATATCTTCAATTCAACATAATCTACAATTGAATCAATGATCTCTTTAATTGAATTGTTGCTTTCTTTAAAAGAATTTATGCGTGCATTAATTTCGTATACAAAAACATTATGAATTAATTAAAGGTATCTTCAATTGAATTAAAGAGATCATCAAATCATTTATTCTGAGCTCTAAGTTAATTTTTGCAACCAATATTTCAATCACATTGATGCTCTCATTAATTGAATTAATGCGCACATCGTTTCAATTGATGAGAGTAATAATTGAATTGAACCGCACATTAATTCAATTAATGAGAGCAATAATAGATTTTTGATGCGCGCATTAATTCAATTGATGAGATCAATAATTGAATTGATGGTATCTTCAAATAATTAAAGATAACTTTAAGCTTTAATTATTTGAGTTTATGTTAATTTGGCGCTCCATATTTATATCTACATCTTTCACATGCTACAAGTCACTTTTGTGAGGACGTAATTGGGACGACAAGATTTTTGTCCTCATGGAGCAGTTCTGTCCTCATAACTTTTGTCAAATGATTAAAATATTTGTTTTCACTGTACTCGATTTACAGCCTCTCTCTCTCTCTCTCTCTCTCTCTCTCTCTCTCTCTCTCTCTCTCTCTCTCTCTCTCTCTCTCTGGTCTTATTTTTACGTGTAAATAGATTTTTAAAAACAGGATTTTAGAAAATATTTAATAAGGATTCTAAACTACTATTTTCTGCGATAACTTTTTCATCCACACGAGGTATCTTAGCCCGGTAATTAAATATGATATAAAATTATATCGCTTTACCTTACATGTATATACAATTCTTCAGGCGATACATTTATTCCCATAATAGAATTTTTCAAAATTATCTCCAGTCAATTGTTTAACTTCGTAATAAAAAGTTTTTATTGAGCTGTATAGTTGTAAATGCGTGTTCCAATGTTTCATCATTTATCAAATACTTGCCAATTTTGATTATGATACATATTAATTCATTCATAGCTAATCAAAATTTGTAAAATTTATTTTAAGCTCAATACCTAGTTTTTACTATGTTCTATTAAATGTTTAACGCATATAATACTTTGATTGTTATTCATGGCAAAATACAAATGACTTGCATTTTATTTTTATATATTTACATTCCAAATGTTTCTTTACCAGTTAAAATTATATCTACTTCCTCATGAATATGAACAATGTGCTTATTAATCTTGATAAATAAGTAAGACTGTTTTAACAGCAGGGAAATCCAACAGAAATAAAAGTAAAATGTAAATATAGAAAAAAAATTCACTCTTGAAAATACATGAGGGTATGAACAACAATGCCTCACACCAGCATGAAACACTTATCGCTTGCCACTGTATATAGGTATTTTTTAAAGCATCGCAGTTTATGCCCTCCTGTATTTTCAAAAATGAAATTTATTTGCTAAATTGTTATTGAAAATACAAAACTTGATGTAATTTTAAGTGAATTCAAACTTTTGAGCAGTGATTGTCATCTAAAATGAACAGCCACTAACCAGCAGCCAGTGAGTCCCAACAAAAAAAAATTATGAAATAAAAAAAAAATATATACAAACAAAAGAAAAAAAGTTCTATTATATGGAGGCCTCCTCATGGTTAGAACTGGTAACGTTTTAATATACTGCTAACATTCATGCACTATAACTTTTGTTGTTGTTGTTGTCTTAAATGCCCCACATATGAAATTCCGGAGACTTCGCCCTGGAACCAGGTCCCAGAACACCGGCCTTTTCGACACTCCCCCTCCACCCCCACCCTTCTCCTCGATGAAAAAAGCTGGATCCGCGCCTGATAGTCATGAAAAGCGTGTGCTTATTTTGGCGGCAATTCGGATCCCATTCAGATTGTTATGCACAGATCGGTGATCCCGATAGTCGGATTCATAGTATTGCTTTGCTGTGAAATCCAGTGTTTTGTAAAACAAAATAAATGAATACATGCAATCACATGACTGCTATACAGAAATATAAAGTGTAACATCTCGGCGTTTCCAGAATTCATCCTTAATTGTCAAAGATCATACTATTCTGGTGAGCTAAATCATCAATGCGCATTCATTTTCATGTAAAGTGGCAAAATGTATTGCTTAAAAATATCAGAACTGTGCAATGAATTTGGTTTTCGTCTATATAACTAATCACTCGTATGAATTAAATTCATTATTGACATAACGTTACACAAGCTTCTCGTGCATTTTGCAATTGATATTTTCTAATTAAAAATAAACTGAAGTTAAATTTTCCTGCAAAATACGAGTAAGTTTCAAATGAAATATTTTTCTATGAGTACCCTGAAGTCGTTTGATGATTTTCCGTAGAGTCTGCTTATTTCTACGCGTTTATTTGCAGCTGATTAATTGCTGGTTAATCGCCGTTAGCTTCAGTCTGATTTTAAAACGAAAGATAACCAGCAAACGTGCATAGTTTTCATTTCTTTATCAATAAAATACCTTCCCCTGAGTTTCGTGTTCTTCCAATAATCTGAATCACTAGGATTTCAAAACAATTTAAAACAAACATGTTTGTAATGTACTACCTTGGCGATATCCACAGCACGGTGTAATGGAAGTTTCCGAGAGATTCCCTCCTCAGTGTGATATTCATATTAAGAAATCTAACCTAATTCTATCCATTCACCAAAAACGGAAAAATTTAAATCAAAAACCTTTTCTGCAGATATATGCATTGCACAATATCATAACCCAATCTTACAAATCCACTTATATTTACATCTTTTATGAAACATATTTAACCATGAAATATATATATATATATATATATATATATATATATATATATATATTTTTTTTTTTTTTTTTTTTTTTTTTTTTTTTTTTTAGTGTAGTACGTAACAGTTAACGCAAAATTTTCCTCTAATCCATTTTTTCTTTTTCAATTTACAAGACTTTCTTGCTATGTTAATCTGCATCTATTTGCAAAATTTAAAGGAAATTTGTTAGAATTTGTTAAATAAAGGTCACAAATCTAGTCTTGGGCGCCCCCAGTTAAATCCATTAGGCTAGAATTTTGACTGAAACAAAAATATTTTACGAAAATTTATATAAAAACAGTATAAATACTGCTGATGTTGATTTGGAGAATAAATTAACAAAATATAAATTCCCTTCACTTTCTGAAAGAGAGTCTGAATCTTTAGAGGGTGAAATAACTTTTGCTGAAGCCTCGAATACGCTTTTGGATATGAAATAAAACAAATCACCAGGATCTGATGGTTTTTCTTTTGAATTCTTTAAGGTTTTTTGGAAATATACTGGTGTATATGTTGTTCGGTCCATCAACTATGGCTATAAAAACAATATTTTTTACCACTAAGAGGGGGTTGGATACCTTAATACCTGGTTTTGAATTAGCCAAGTTCTTATCTTGTGGAATTATGTATATCAGGTTACTATTGAAATCCTTAAAAAATAAGTTTTAGGTAGATGTATTCAAATTCTGGGTTGAACTACAAAATGCTTGCACAGAATCAAATGTTGCAGCTGATACACCTTTATTTTATAATCATATGATTCATATAGGTGGGAAAACATTTTTTAATAAACAACTTTTTGACATTTCCCAACTGATTCGATATGCAAGAGCTTGTTCTGCTTATGATCAGTTTTTAAATCGAGGCGGGCTACTGTCAAAGTTCATGTTACAGGGGTTTGTACAGTCTCGTCTAAAATCAGCATTTTGCAAATTTTATTGTTGTTATAACGATCTAGTTTGCCAGTACAACTTACCATTAAGTCAAATCCTGTTTGATGTGTTTCATACCAATTGTTAAGCCGTTCTTGGTACACTGATTCTGACTACGGATTGCTCCGTTTACCTGAACGGAATATAGGGCTCACGACGGGTGTGACCGGTCTACAGGGGATGCTTACTCCTCCTAGGCACCTGATCCCACCTCTGGTATGACCAGGGGTCCATGTTTGCCCATCTCTCTGATTTGTATTTTCTATAGGAATTACGAGAATGAATACAGTAGTTATCTTAGCCTTTTCATTAACATCAGATACATAAATGATGTTATTGATGAGGATGGTATTTTCTTTTAATCATGAGACTTTTTGTGATGTTTATCCAGGTGTGAAAATCAATTTCTTAGATTAGGTTAGTATTATTCAGACGATAAAGACTTTCATTAACATATCTTCGATCAACATTGATTTAAGAAAGTTGGCAAATCCGTTTATTAGGTCAAACATACACAATGTAATGAAATGTAAAAAGTCCAAGTTCTTTTATGAAATTTTGAATAACAATCCCTCTGTGACAAGGGGTAAAACAAGATGGAGTGAACTTTTTAGAAATAGATAATTCTGAATGGAAACACAAATTACCATTCAAAATAACAAAAAGCAGTGAATTTTAATGGTTCCAATAGAGAATAATCAATAGACTATTAGCAACAAACTCATCTTTATTTAAAATGAAAAAAGTTCATTAAAAATGTGTACTTTTTATCAAATTTAGATATACTTACAAATGCATGAAAACATTGAAATTTGGATAAACAATGCAATGTGAAGCGAACTATTTCATGAAGCGCAGCGAGGAAAAGAACTAGGACAAATGTAATACGGCCAGCAGTCGCACGAACTTGTCAAACTGAGGGGGAGGGGGGATTTCTTTGGTAAATATTGAAAAGAAGATCTTGTCCAGCTTTTATAAAATGTAAAACGTCTTTGAATGTGCTTTTCAAAATCTCAGACACATGCACGTATGCAGAACATTTCCGATGTTACGATACAAATATCGTGATAATGAAAAGCATATTCTCATTTTGGCCGCGATTCGGATCTCATTCAGATTGATACGCGCAGATCGGTGATCAGAGAGTCGTAATCATAATAGCTTTGCTTTGGAACCGAACTATAACAAGAACAGCGAAATCCGTTTTTCTGTAAAGTATTTAAAATATGTTTTAAACTAAACATTTTTAGGAGTACTCTTAGTCCTTTGATGATTTTCCCTAGTGGCTGCTAATTTCTACATGTTTGTTCATTGTTGATTATATATATATATATATATATATATATATATATATATATATATATATATAATCCAGAAATAAGTATAGAAAATCTACACAAGTAGGAGTATAATGAAAATATCACAAAGCCGATTGAGGATATACTGGACTAGTTTCTTCAATTCTTCAGGGGTATACTCCTGAAGAATTGAAGAAACTAGTCCAGTATATACTCAATCGGCTTTGTGATATTATATATATATATATATATATATATATATATATATATATATATCTGAAAATATCAGAGGTGGGAGCATGTGCCCAGGTTGAAGAAGCATCCCCTGTTGATCAGTCATACCCGTCGTGAGTTCTTTATTTTGATCAGATAAACTAATCCGTAGTCAAAATCAGTATGTAAAAAGCAAGACATTATTTTACCTAATAACACCGTATTTGCATATAAAATCATTATGATAACCTTAGAATTTGTATAATGCTGACTTTATACGAGACAGGTCAAACCCCTGTCTCACCAACTTATCTGATACAGTGCTCACGGCAGCTGTGATCGGTTGACAGGAGATGCTTTCTACTCCTAAGCACCTAATCCCGCCTCTGGTAATCCAAGGGTCCGTGTTTGCTCAACTTTTAACTTTGTATTCCTTACAGGAGTTATGAGATTGATCACTGCTCGTTATCTTCACCTTTTCATGTAGATTGATTGATTGTTGTTTTCAGCCACACTCAACAAATTTTCAGTTATATGGTGGCGTCGATTTTTATTGAAAGATCCCAGATATAATGTACCTGGGAAGAGACCACCGACCTTCCGAAAGTAAACTGGCAAACTTTCTCACATATATCGGCGCGATATTCAAATCCTCGCCGACTAGAGGTGAGAGGCCTTGTGATTTTGAGCGTGATGTTCTAAACAATCGTCCACTGAGGCCCCCCTTTCATGTAGAAACCTTTCGATAAGTTCTGCCTCGTAAGAATATAAAAAGATCACCTTATAAAGGAGCACAATTCGTGCCCATGGGAATTCCAACAGACTGTTTGAAGTTTTTACCACTAAATACTGCGTATATATTGTCGTTGAGGAACTACAGTGTCTTTTAATATCAACTTCATAATCAAACTGGTGTTTAATCAAGTATATTTAAAGATGACTGATCATAAAATATGAATTCCGAGTTCCCTTTTTTATTGAGGTCGATGATGTTAGGAAGTCGTCTTTAATTTATCGTGAGGAATGGTGGGGTAAAGTGCTGAAAATTGGTTCGTGTCAATGATATGCAATTTCAAATCTTGGAATTTTTGAGAACCCACATTTGATTCATTCACAACACTCATTGCATGCATGTATGTTGTAACACAAAGTATCGAAAATTTCTCCATTTTTGTGACGCGTAAAGATAGGGGTTTAGTAAAGAAATATTGGAACCCAATGCATGCACGGTATCTCATATCCGGTATTCGTTTGTCCCATTGAATTGGATATGAAATGTGCTTAAAATTGAAACGTGATTTTAAAGAATTTCGTGTTTTAAAAGTGAATTTGCAGTATAAGTAGGATTACTAAATGTGGAATTAAAAACGACATCGTTTTAGATACGGTTGTAATCATGAACCTTACAAGCATAGTCAATCTTGTTACATAGATACATATAATCTTGTTACAAGCTTTGTCAGCTGAAACAAATATTCCTCATGAAACATATCTAATTCTTTCATTAGATCACATCTGGTTTACTAAACAGAGAATGATATACTCAACAAAAAAAGTTAAAGACCACATATTTTTCATCAAATTTGTTGACTTTAACTATGGTATATTTTTCTTGCCAATACTGGGTTCCCATCAATGTTCATGCATTGAAATTCAAACACACTCATGATTTGTACTTAAGTCCTAGCAGTGTTGGATATTAAACGTTTGGCATTACAAAACTGTTTTATTTTCTGTCGTTGGATCTTAACTTATTTTGTTGAGTATGAAATACATAATCACCTGCATTTAGTGTTTCTGTCTCTGAACTGATTCGATATGCAAGAGAATTATCAGTGTATAAATCGAGAGAGGCTATTGGCAAATAGGTTGGTTTTATAGGGGTTTCAACATTTCACAAATCCTATGGTCGTTATTACGATCTCTAAGTTACCAACGAAACACAACGGGTGTGACTGATAGACGGGAGATGCCCACTTCTCCTAGGTAACTGATCCCACCTCAGGTATATCCAGGGGTCCGTGTTTATTCTACTCCGAATCTTGTATTCTTTATAGGAGTTATGAAATTGATCATTGTTCATTTTCTTGGTGCCATTTTTGTTTTAACGTGTCTATTATGAAAGTTCAATATTCCTCTTTTACTTTTGATTCATTTTAAGTTCTTTCTTTTCCTATTTAGCCTATATTCTGGAATATTGGTTGGTTGGTTGTTTTACGTCCCGTTGAGAATTTCCCCTCATATTCAGAAAAGGCCGAGATAACTAACAGCATTTTGTCTCGTAATTCCTATAGAAAATATAAATCAGTGAGATGGACAAAAAAAAAACCTGGACATACCAGAGGTGGGATCAGGTGCCTAAGAGGAGTAAGAATTCCCTCTCGACCGGTCACACCCACCGTGAGCCCTACATTCCGTTCAGGTAAAGGAAGCAATCCGTAGTCAGAATCAGATGAAGTACCACATTTTTAGACCTATACTTAGTGATTATGGCCGAAACAGTTAGGGCGAAAAAAAAACAATCAATCAATCGAAAGATATGTGAGAGGGAAAATGATTATGGCCGAAAGAGTTAGGGCGAAAAAAAAACAATCAATCAATCGAAAGATATGTGAGAGGGAAAATGATTATGGCCGAAACAGTTAGGGCGAAAAAAAAAACCAATCAATCAATCGAAAGATATGTGAGAGGGAAAATGATTATGGCCGAAACAGTTAGGGCGAAAAAAAAAACCAATCAATCAATCGAAAGATATGTGAGAGGGAAAATTCAAATTTTGGTGTCATTAAGAGACTAACTATTTAAAATATTGAATTTGTGATCTATTAACGCAAAATGGGCTGTGGACTATACATTTTCATATGTTTCTTAAAAGAGGGCTAATGATAAGGAATTGTATTTCATAAGTACATACTTGCAATGTTATTCAGATCATTTGTGTTAATCAAACCATACAATGTATATATAATATAATAGATTTAAAAAACAATCCAAATATCAAAGAGACTTTACGAAATCTCAATATGATTTAAATACAAACAACACTTTTATACATTTCAAACATTACAAATGATTGTATTCTGATGGGAAAATGTAATCTAATAGACAAAAGTAACATTACTGTGATGACAAAGGGGACAATTTGACATATTTCAATTGGGCTTTGAACTATACAGTGTTTCTAAAGTTGATTGTTTGAATTAATACTGTTTGTATAAGAAAATAATTGCAAAGATTACATCAATAAGTCCAGTATATTGATTTGTATATAACATTACTGAACATTTTTTCAACACATTTAACAAAAATAAAAACCAGAGTGTTGTGATAAACTTTCAATACAATTAAGGTGGCTCATTGCCCTTTAAAATAGTTTATCAAATCAGCATGATATGATATAATCATGAAAATATGATGTTATGTAATAAGTACATATCTTAAAAAAGCAGGGAAAATCCAATTTTGGAGGGGAAAACATGGTTAAAAAAATCTTTCAATAACTATAAACAAAAGACACTCGACAATTTGAACTTGAGATCTGCGAGTCATTAACTGACTACCTTATTAATTGTGCTACATAGATATACAAACAAATCTATCGAGGCAATTGATTTCACAAAACGTTTCAGCCATGTAGTGCGTGTCATAAAATGTGTGATTTTTATATATATCATATCAAATTTCGCCCCATGACTGATTAGGATTTCTCTATTTTTAAAATAATGAGTGAAAAAGTATATTCAATTCAATTATGGGACAAAGCTTGGCATGTATATACATGTAATTCCTCATGATCTGTCTGCAAATTCAACAGGATATGGGGAGTAGTTCTTTACCCAACCTGCATAAATAAAGGATGCAGAAAAACAGAACTTAATTTGACCACTGGAGCTCGAGAGCTCTGTCGCCTGTACCCTCATTGATACTCACAGAAACTGTGCTACAATTCCTTAAACTTGAAAGTACACATCAATCAAATTTTCTGTAAATATTTCGTTGTGATTTTAATGCATGCCCAACTTTTACATTACTGATGGTACAAAAGTCTATAGTTATAGTTATAGCTATGTCCTTTTAGGTAACCTAAATCTTTAAATTGTCCATTAAGTTAATAAAGATTTAACAATCGAATTTAAAGCTCTGTGAATATATCACATGAATTATTCACATATAAATACGATATATCATATTATGTAATAATTTTATTTTTAAATACTCGATGAAAATAACGACAAATCGGTTGGGGATGACAGGGGATGATTAACCCTCATAGGCACCTGATCCCACCTCTGGTATGTCCAAGAGGTCCGTGTTTGACAGACTCAAAAAATTGTATTTCCTATCATCATGTTAAGATTTCGTAAATTTGCTACTTTTTTGTATAGTCCTTAGCCCTTGTAAAATATATTTTTTTTTAGATAGCTTATTCCGTAACTTCTGTTCCAGTGTCAATCAAACTGATGGAAAGATAGAATATACCACAACAAGTAAATTTTGTGATAAATTTTACGAATACAAAGAAGGTCAACAATGTTTAACAGTTAAACAAGCCTAGCAAAGCTTCAGTTTTAGGGATAAAGAAAATATAACAGATATGCTTAAAACATTGTGTGCCTTTCAAACAAGTAAACAGATGTCTTATATTAACTGTAACAATCATATTTCATGACTTTGTTGAAATTTAAAAATTAGGGCTACGGAAGAAACAGGGCTACGGAAATCAATCTTTCTTCTGTAGTTTGTTTTAGCATTTATGCGGAAGCTTTCCATGTCTGTTGTTTACTCTACTGGTTACTTTGAAAATATAAAACAAGATTAAATCAATTCTGCATTCATTCAAACACAGACACTAATGAAGTATGGGGCTACGGACTATACAAAATATTCACTGTTCAAGAAAAGATTGTCCAAACAAAAGCAAATGTTGTAGTAAGTTCTGATGATGTTTCATGTAGTTTAAACCATTCTTATAGAATATAGATACGTTTTGTCCGTAAGAAAATAAATTTTTCAGTTATTTAAGAAATTGTTTTGATAAATACTAATTTCCTTATGTAGTAAAAGAAAAAGAAGGGGGGAAGGGTACAACAGCGTAACGTCCAGAAAACGGTGTTTGTTGTTGTTGTTTTTTTACCTTTATGCTGCAGTTTTACATGAATGGAGTTATATGACACACATGTAACTAATGTTAAATATCACTGGAAAGCTAATTTTCTGATCTCTGCAATTCAAAATACAACATTCACCTAAGATGTAATGGTAAACAATTACAGTTAATATACAACACCATTCAACTCCAAATGGGCACCTGATCTTGGCCAAGCCGTAGAGCATTCAGTAGTAGTGACGAAGAGAAGGCTCACAAACAGAGATACAAATGTAGACCTTCATCAGTACCAGTTTCGTGCCTTATTTCATCACGGTCATGTCAATTACATTGAGAGGTGTTTTTGTTTTGTCACTTTAAAGATCAAAATGACATAGCAAAATAAAATAAAAATAAAAGCATGAGTTGCGCAGGCGTACTACCAACTTTTCAGGTCGATTAGTTACGAGGGGTCTGGTACGCGCGTGTGAATCAAAGCGGAAGGCGCTTGTGATTTGAACGATTAAATACTGGTAGTTGGCTCCAAGTTTATAATAAGATTAGAAAGGAGTGATTAAAACATCAAAAGATTTACGGCGTTACTGATTAGAGTGGTTAAAATGACAAAAAATACATGACGATAAAAAAAAAAAAATAATTGAAATATAGTTCGTAATTCACCTATTCTCAAACTTATAGTTCCATTTCTGATGAAACACTTGCACCTAAAAATTGCATATACCTGCCCGACATTTCAGCTATTGCTATTTAGAGATCTGGGACTGATCTGTTGGGAAATACTTCTAAATGCTTCTTTGCATCTATAACTTTCACACGATTTCAAGATAAAGTCGAAAAATCGAAATTTACGTTAAGTGCTGTCGCCGCACAATGCTCAATACTTTAAATTTGAAAATTCAGTCGTGCTTTTATAGTTCTTATTATATCAGCGTATTGTGTAGATATCGATGTTTAACGATTATACATAAATTAGCTCATAATATGATAGTAAAAGCAGAGGAAAAACAAGTAGAAAATGGATGTCGCTCAGAAAATTCAAATTATACAGTCTACCAATAATCGGACCAAAATATCAAATAGATTCTTATTTTCAATTTCATACTGAGATCTCCGTACAGAATAAACTTGATAACACATTACATTATACTAGTAGCTACAACGTTGTATGTAGAAATTCATGAATGATAACGTGTGTTATCAATTAGTGGAAAAAAATATCAATTCATGGAAACTGCTAGACTGGAATCTCCTCCTCCAGATCCGCACCCCCGAGGGTGTTCCATACATACAGCAAGCATTAATGATATAAAATCCACTAATGATAAGATTTTACATTAATGAATGTATTTGCGATGGCTAATGCGAAACCAAATATATTATTAATAATGCACCATCATTAATGGTTGCTACGCTGCTAGAATTTACATCGATCAGTTCAGTTAAATAATTAAAAATAAATAAAAAAAAAACTCCTTCGAGAATAACCAGAAAATCTTTTCTCTTAAATTATTTGATCATTGTTTGTTCGATGAATAATTAGTTTTAGATCAATGACTGTTGAATTAATAAATGCACCGTCATATTGTTTCCCATTGCAACGGACTGCATTTAAACCACACATATATCTGGATGCCTTTGACAAAAGGAATGAAAATACAATATCTCGGCGAACAATGCCACAAATTCAGGTAAATGTGTTTCTTGTCTAAGACGATAATATAATATATGTAGTATCTGTAATAATAAGGGAAAAAATGCTTTACTAAAAGAGCTCGCTCTCGATCGCGTTGGGTCCTTTGTATTTCTCACATTATCACCAGTATGAGATCGACTTTACTCATTTGATACAGACATGTGAGATTTTTCTTCACATTATCATCAGTGTGAGATTTTTCTTTTCACATTATCACCGGTGTGAGATCGACTTTACCCATTTGAGACAGTCATGCAAAATTTTTCTGTCTTACTCTTCTTCGACGTTATTGAAGGGCGTTATAGTAGATAATTTGATCACGTATCAACTTCATGTCATCTTCCAATAACACTCAAAAAAATATATCTTATTTCTTATATTTATATGTCTGCTTCGATTCATGTTCTTCTTATCACGTTGTCATATCTGTGTAGACAGACGATTGTACAACACAAGAATAAAAAAATAACATTAACATTACGGGAACATTATCAAATAGAATATGAAATATGAATATTTATGTTAGAAGGAATAAAATTAAAAAAGATGAAACAAGCGTAAACTAAAGATAACTTAGAGCGTCAAGTCAACTCTACTGACGACAAGAAGAACGGAGTAAACTACATCCGATGAAACAATGGCAGTGGCCTACCTTCCTTCTTGTTGAACACAGATTTTGATAGACATTCAGAGGATCTAAGAGAACTGACGGAGGATAAATGAATCTAGTTGACGTTAAGCTCTAGGTCAGGTGTTTGCAAGTTTTGGAAGGGAACAACGCCATGTTCATCGCTAAGACTCGTGATTGTAGCATTATACTGATCAACAGATTCTGACAAAATGCAGGTAGGTTGTATTTCGTACGTCCAGAGTGTGCAAGAGAAGATAAACACGAACTGATTCAGACTTTCTCTTCACTCGAGAGAATTCTGTTGTGGAATGTAAATGAAGACTAGCAGTGGTGTTCTGACTCGAACATAATTTTTCGAGCTCGAAAACAGCCTGGCTCATGGCGGTTATGGCTATTGCCAGGAAACAACAGGACTGGGTTAAATTTAACCAAGGTTTTGAGCAACCCAGTCCTGGACGCCACCAAATATCCGAGTGCAGCGGAAAAGAACAAACACGCAGTCTATCTATCTATCTATCTATCTAAGCATCAATTCATACGATTATTCCATGTAAACAAAGTTCTATAACTTTGTTATATTTGTATATAAGATGTATGCAAAAATGAAATGGGAATTTGGTAATTCTTTGAAAAAATTATTAATTTTAATTTAATTGACTTTTCACATATTTCCAATTTTAATGTTAGCAAATCTCAAGGCGCTGCTTAAAGGTCATATGAAACGATATTCTAAAGAAATTAAGGTAAGGATAGGAATTCATTAATCAAGATTTATTAAACAAAAAAATTATCATCATTATTTTTTCAATACAAGATAACGTTATAGTAGATTCCGTGGGATAGTTATGTTCGATTCCGTAGGATGTGATTTCCATGAGGAAAACAACGAGTTTGTACGCGTTTTCACTTCACAAACCGTGAATAGTGATTATAACGACCATACTGATCATATATTTTGGATAGTAACAATGATGGCAATTTGCTTAACTCAGGATTATCTAGTTGTAATGATGTCGCACTTCAACAAACGGATATCGAGAGATTAGATTCTTGTTTGAAGAAACTTCCAAAAGATATGTACTCGTGTATAGGAAAACTGTTGAAAATATGTTTTGATAATGAAAACATGATATGTTGGTATCGTAATGTACTTTGCACACGAGCAAGTTCACAGAATGACTGTCCCAAAGGTAACCTCTTAAACAGGAAGTCAACAAAAAGAGGTTCGAGTACACAGAGATATGCAAGAGATTGTTACACTTTGCACATGTTTATTAAGTCGAGTATCTAACATGTCTTTGAAAAACAAAAACGTAATGCGACAGACATGGCAAAGTTAAATATTATTGAATTTAGGGTTGTTGTGCAATCCTTATTACAACTTGTAACTGGCTTAGAAACGTTTAGAATAGCAAAGAACAAAATACTGAGAACATGAAATCAAAATTTCAGTGCCTTCAATCGAAATACGATCAACTTCAGTCTGTGTACGAAGGACTGAAAGCTGATGCCACTTCGACGTTTTCGAAATATGACTCGTTCCAAAAACTTCACACAAACAGATATCGAGAAATTGCAAGATCATCAAGGCAACACAATAAAATAAAGAAACTTTCTAACATCAGTGCAAATATAAATAAACAAAACACACCAGTCAAATCGTATGCAAGTGCTGTCAAGTCTCCAAATCAAACTGAAATTTCCCAGAAATCTCCTGCTTTCGTAGAACATGAGTTAAAAATTTATCAAATACAATTAGCAACACAATCGAAGAAAAATAGATTTGATCCGAAACGAAACTGAAATATTCGACACGGATGCAATCATCAGTTCTGTTGAACAAGTTTCCCCGTTGGGTATCCTACCAGATAGAGCCCAGATAAATTTGTTTGGGTCTATTAACGATACGCTATTTGAACACGCACATGACAGTCTAGAGGGATCAAAAGTCAAAGGAACGAGATTGTTCAGGTCAGTGCAATATAATGGAAAACCCTGCATAATAACTGTCGTAGACCAAACAAAAAGATTAACCGGAAGGAAGAAGATAAAGACGTATTTTTGGAGTGACTTTGAAAAAAACTGCAAGATGTTATTCATCTGGAATTAACAAAGAATCAACTAACTCTGGTATCCAATACTATAAATTTCACACTTTGTTCTCTTCAAACCCAAAGGTCGTTTTCTTTCTGCTAAATTAAACGTTCCTACACATGGTTGTAGATCACAATTTCTGGCGAGGTGTACGATGTTGACGATGTCTTAGCGAACGTCGATGGGAATACAATGCGCGTCTGCTCACGAGCGTGATGGTTGGTAGTGCGTAAACAACAAAAAGTAGCTGACACCGTTTTCGTATCACTTATGAAGTTCAATGACTTTCTGCTTTATTTTGCATCTAATAACCATGATGCGTGTGTTAGCGTGGAGTGTAAGAGGTGTAATGTCATCAACTGCATGTCTATCATCTCTGTTAGACAGTACAAAATGTGACATAGCGATTATATCAGAGCATAAACTAAAAAATCAACACAATGGTAAAATGTACTTTAGATAGCATTCACAACGAATATTTCAGCATTGTCAAAGTAGATGCCAATGATATAATACATATACAGAAGGTAATCTTTATTTCATTGGTAAGGATGGAGTTGCATTTTTTTGGTAAGAAAATCGAGTGGATGAAGTAAAAGAAATTCAAGTTGACTCAAAAAGGGTTGTTGGACTGAAACTGAAATGCAGTAACGAAACTGTGTATATTTGTGGAGTATATTTACCTGCAGATAGTAAAACAGATTCTTACACTGATGAACTCAATATTGTTGAAAGTTTGTACAATTACTACAAGGAATATGACTATGTCATAATAGCAGGTGATCTTAACTAATTCTCTACATACAAATGCTAACCAAACATGATATTTTGTCTGACTTTGTAATCCGCTGTGGCATTAGTATACCTACTGTCCATTTTGATATTTGTGGTGAAAACTATACTTTTCTTTTAAAACGTACAATGTTAGATTATATATTGTTTAGTCAATGTTTAACAAACCAAACTTGCGTTGTACAAAGCATACGAGGAAGGTTCTTTATCAATTACATCTGATCTCTTACCTGTATTAGCTGAATCAGAATCTTATCACACAAATCATTTTAGCAAGCCCTGACCTGCAATTGCCGGAATGGCATAAGGCAACCTCCGATAATATTGCACTATAAAGGACTCGTCTAGATGCTAGTTTAGGGAAACTATTAAGTTGTGACATTCAGTCTGACACAGTAAGTTCTTTGGCGATCTTGTCTATATTAGACAATGCAGCATGTACTATACCTCATTCAGATTTTAACCCGCATGCGCGTCCTGGCTGTACAAAAGATGTAAAGGACCTTCATACAAACGCGAGGAGACTACGACGTCTTTGGGTATCAGATATAAGACCCAGGGGAATGATTCACGAATCTTACCGTTACTATAGACACGCTAAAAGGCAATTCCGGATCGCTCTGGACATGAAATACGAACGTCAGATGAACAACGTTTATCATGACCTGGACTCGGCAGCCGAGCCTGATATACATCTTTTCTGGACGCTCGTGAAACAAAAGAAGAAGAGAACAACACGTATGTATCCAAAAGTCCATGGAGATAACGGAACTGTTTACAACGCGCCCGAAAATATCGCAGAGACATTCGTTAAACATTATGAACAAATACACACACCATCTGAAAATGACAGATTTGATGAACAATTTCGTCAGGACATTGAAAATAATTACAAACATATAGACGAACATCGTTCCAAAACATCTGGTTTCATTCCAGATGGACCTGTTACTTCTGACGACATATCCCCGGTGATTAACAAACTAAAAAGAAGAAAGCCCCAGGCCCGGATCAAATTACATATGAACATATTATCTTCGGCGTTTGGAAACAGGGACTTATTGTTCCCTTATGTAAAGGAGGAGACAAACTTAAAACATCACCCAATAGTTACAGATCGGTTGCCTTCTTGTCATGCTTCCTCAAAATTGTTGAAAATGTTTTAAATAGCAGAATTTCAAAGTTTGTTCTTCATAATCAATGCTTTCCTAATGAACAATAACAGGGATTTTCAAGACAAGCTAGGTTGCTTAACTGCATCTTTCAATTTACAATTAATCAAAATTTAGAACAAGGGAGTAATGTATTTGTAAGTTCTTTTTAGATAGCTCAAAAGCATTTGATACTGTTTGGCGGCATGGTCTATTCTACAAACTGTACAATTTAGGTGTTCAAGGTAAATGTCAATTATCAACGATTGCCATGTCAATACGTCTAGTTCAGTTGTTGTAAACCAAACACAGTCAAGATGGTTTAATGTGTCAAGGGTGTACGCCAAGGTGATGTGTTGTCCTCATTTTTGTACTTCGTATTTATCAATGAATCAATTGATACTTTAGATATATGTTCTACGTGTACAAAACTACTCAATATTGCAAGTAATTGTCCTACATTGGCGGATTACATTTCCTTAATAGGTTTAACACCAAAAGTTTTACAAAATGTGTTAAACATCGCAAATGCTAATTTTAAAAAATGGCAATTTAAATTCAACGCTAACAAATCGTGTATTCTGCAGTTGCATTCGAAAGGCAGACAGATTAATCAAGACTACATATGAAATCTTGGAGGAAATCCCTATACCCTGATGGACTTACAAACTCACTTAGGCATAACTGTTAATAACAATGGCTCCCTATCAGACCACATAAAGGCTCCCTGTAGGAAAGGGAAAAAACTCATTCTACGCTCTCACAGATATTGGTTCTCCATATCTTAACCCTTTGACCTTGGCCAAACTATACAACTCCGTTGTCTTACCACCTGGTTTGTACGGTTGCGAACTTTGAAATAATATGTCTGCAGCAGATTCTCAACGTCTCCAAGTATTTCAACACTCCATTTGTAAATCGGCACAGGATCTTCCGATCCAAACAAGATCTGATTTGTGCTAGAGTCTTTTCAACGTTCTTCCAATTTCAGCGGAAATAGACTCCCTAAATTTTGTCCCGTCAGACACCCTCAAAGCAAATCTATGTAATTGAACAAATTTCATACCAGACAATCAAGGAAGATACATACCTAACATTCTCCAACTCCAGAATATCTATAACCTCCTTGACTATCTACATCAGTGGATAGGGAATATTCTTTATCCTTCCAAACTATCTTGGGAAATATTATGAGATCTGCAACCAACAAAATTCATAGAGATATGCGGTATCATCCAATGTTTAATGACTTAGACTTTTCACAATTTCTTTGAGTATTCAATCAATGCAATCCCTCAACATTTTGGCAAACGCCTAAAATGTTTCGAAATCCGATTTTGCAAATTCATCTACAAACTTATTACCGATCGTTGTCTAAATTGTTGTCAAATTTGTGGTGAGTCTTTCCTTAACCGATTTATGTTGTCTGTTCATGCTCAATAACCGTCGATATTCGAAACAGCTGGTTGAACGACATCACAACAACTATCACATTCATATCTCTATAATAAAAAAAGATAATCAAAGTGCAATGATAATATTTTTTATCATTGGGGTCCAAAGTGGTTGGGGCAATAGTTCCTTTGAAAAACATTTACTGCATCAATGTTATGTCAATATGAATCAGTTATGAAATGATAAAGTGAGATTGAAATTTGAAAACAATTCAGTCTAGTAAATTTTTATGCAAATTATTTTCCTACTGCAGAGACTGGATCAATTGTTGAGGACCTAAATTCTATAGGAGCAAATTCATAGAATACAGTAACCTTCCCATTGTTCGTAAACAACATGCATTGCAATTATCATGTACGCGTGTAGATTATTTAATCATGCCTGCTGTATGTGATGACTATACTAAATAATTTCAGTGGATTACAGCTCCGTGTTGGGTGTATCCTGATGGGAGAAAAATAAATTAGAAGCCGATTTGTAGACGAACTATTCCACTCAGGAATCGCCTCTGACTCAAATGTCTCAATTCGCAGTGTTTGGAGTAAGAACAGTGCAACTTTAGATTACTTCAGTTTGAATTTAATACAGTACAATAATGTAGGCCCACCGTGAATATTGAGGCCTCCAACTTCAACTTCTCCCGAAATCTCGATAACACTATGTTAGTCAATGAATCCTGATGGGTGTTTAAAATTTTCTGACAGCCGGGGTCGAGTGACAAAGGAGATAGACCGTCTCCCGCCCATTCTATATGCAGTGAGTTTTCCGCCTATAGTTTCTTCTCCTTTTGCTCTCAAACAAGCCTTCCTGTACTTCTATTTCACGTTTTCAACTATTTTAACCCCCCCCCCTTTATTCCTCTAGTTTTCAGCTTTGGTTGACTTCAAAATACAACTAAAAACAGCGTATCATCTGGTGAAAAGTTTTCTCTCCTCTTCATTTATATTTGCAGCAGCCATTATTCTTTACAACTTCAGACGACAGTTGTGAATTATGGGATACTAACCACTGGTTAAATGTACTTAACCGGGAGTGTGCTAGCGCTATGACATGGCAGCTCCACTTCCATTTGACTTGATTTCTCTTTACTTGCTGCAGTTCCATTCTTAAGATTTGTTGAAATTTTATGTAACAACTTATTAAACATATCAGCTGAAACTTTTTTTCTTGAAAACTTGCATTTTTATTAAAATTTAAGTAAATGGTTTAACTTTTTTATGTTCATTGATCCGTGACTTTACTGTGACTTTTTCTAGTACAAATCACCTTACTCTTAGTTTCACATTGTATTGGTAAGTCGCGCCGGGTATTTTACTGCGACCTTTAGAAGTACAATTTATCTCTCCTGTTTTTGTACTGTTTTGTAAAGTCGCTTCAGGGTTTTTCGTACCCGACTAAAATATAGTTGCCGTACGATATAATTGTAATTCAGTAGATTTATATAGCGCTCTATTGACGTCTTCTAAATCGTTTTACAGATAATATAATAAAATATATGTGAACATGCGTTATACATGTGAATAGAATAAAATTTAGCGCCTTATGTAATGAAATAATTACCATGCATAATAACATATAAAACAATTTAAAACAACACTTTGGAATAATTAAATACATATAATCCTTAAACTAAACTACAAGGTGGTTTTTTTTTGGGGGGGGGGGGGTTGTTGTTGTTGTTGTTTGTTTGTGTGTGTGTGTGTGTGTGTGTGTGTGTGGTTTTTAATTTTTTTTTCTTTTGTTTTTTTTTTTTGCTTGTTTTTTTTTTATTTTTTTTTTTTTTTTTTTTTTTATTTTATTATTTTTTTTTTTTTTTTTTTGCAAGACAAAATATCGTTGGTGTCTTACGAAAAATGCACGTGTTAGAAGAGGAACAAAAGGTGATCAAAGATTCATCAGACACATCCACAGAGTCTGTGTCGGGCAGTTAAGTCAACTAGGGGTTAATAGACATTATCTGGTTTACATCTCGGAAGATGTTAATGTTACTGATGGACTATATGAAACTATCCGATATGCTAGATTGGATAATTTAAATTCATGTAATGACAATTTGATGAATGCATTAAATTCTACTGCTTCAGTACATCAACCTGTAAATCGTAAATAATGCAAATCTGTAAACCAAGAAAGCCTCATTTCAATTAAGCTAGGGCAACATATGTAAAAAATCTCAATTTATATACTTTGAATGCCCGGCCAGTGAAAAATAAATCCCTGGCACTTGTGACCACATAATATCAAACGACATCGATGTCTTGGCTTTTACTGAATCATGGATCGGAGGTGACACAGACAGTATAGTGATAGGAGAACTTGTTCCAAGTGGTTATGATATACTTCATGTTCACAGAAAGAACCGTAAGAGTGGCAATGTTGCATCCATTTACAAGAAGAATATTCGTACCACTCAGTTACAGCTAGATGATTCGTTCCATCATTTTGAGCACTTGAAATACACGGTGTTTACACAGAACTTGAAAATTTTAATATGTATTGTCTATCGGCCACCATCACAACAGTTGCCTGAATTTTTCAATGAATGAACGCACTATGTAAGTCGCCTTGTTGTTTCATCGGGCGAACACATCACAGGTGATATGAATTTCCATCTTGACAGGTTAAGGACTCCAATTCCCAAATATCCATGAACTCTCTCAAAGAGCATGGGCTAACACAACATATAAACTGATCCTACGTTTGTGCGAGGACATATACTGGATGTATTTATTACCAGAGATGACAGCACAATCCTGAATTTTGCTCCAACTGTTGATGATTGACTCATGTGTGACTCAAAAGGAGTTTCATTCTGTGATCATAAAGGCATTCATTCCATCCTCAAAGTACAAAAGCCACTAAAACAACGGAAATCCTTTTCCTTTCGCAAAATACGCGAAATTGAACACGACAAATATTGCCTGGACGTTGAGTCCGAGTAAAGAGCGATATTCCAGTAGAAGACATGGTTGACCTTCACAATAAGGATATCCGTGATGTGTTAAATGACCACGCACCTTTGCAGGAAAAAATACGATTGTTTCACATAATTTGCAATGATTTACACATGAACTTCATATGCTAAAACAAATTAAGCGGAAAACAGAACGTACCTGGCGTAAAACACATTTGACTGTACACCATCAAATATATCAGGAATCAATTCGAACATACAGCAATTCCTTAACTCAGTGTAAAAAGGAATATTATTCACACAAAATATCTGAGAGTGGCAGAGATTCCAAGAAGCTTTGTTGTCTAACGAATCAGCTCAGGGGTAACAAGTCCCAGCCCATTCTACCTACATCTTCTGAGGGAAAGGAATTATCGGAAATCTTTGCTAAATATTTTCATGGAAAAATAAGCAATATTCTTTTATCAGTCTGCAACTCTATTGCCTCGAACAATGGCGGAAAAGACCCTTTTTGTTCGGATATTTCATTTGATGGTCAACAAGTTACGGAATTTCACCTGCAACCACAGAGGAAATTTGAAAATTCCTCAAGAACTCAGCACCCAAATCTTAAGAATTGGACCTAGTTCCCACACATCTATTGAAACAATGTATTGAGAGTTTCTTGCCAACCATCACTTCAATCATAAACAAGTCGCAGTTGGAATATTTTGTTCCTAGTGACTTTAAGCTGGCAATAGCCGATTTCCGGGATCTAATCTGGCATCTTAACCGTTTATCTTTTATGCACTGCGGTCACGTGATTTCGTTGTTTTGTTGGGCATCATCATGTCCACAAAACGACCAGCAAATGGTACATCAAAATACTGGTACGTTATACCGGGGTGTTCGTCAGATGGGTGTAAAAAAATGGAATTTATCAAAGTACTCTGAAAAGAAGGAAGTTACTTTTTTCCATTTCCAACACAGCTGAAGCAAAACATTGTTTCTGTAATCGTCCTTCAGTGAAGGCTTTACGGTAACTACATGTAATTTTAGTTCATTGACGACTTTAGCTAAACGAACTAAACTTTTTTTTTTTAATCACTACAAGTGATTCCTCGTTACTCAGTGGTCAGAGCGTTCGCTTCGTAATCGGGAGGTCGTGAGTTCGAGCCCCGCTCGTGCCACGGCCGCGTCAAACCTAAGACGTAAAAATAGGTAGTGATTCCTCCTTCGCCAAAAGTTCGGCATTTAGAAGTGAGAATCACGGGTCTTTCGGATAAGACCTTAAAAATGGAGGTACCGTGTCACTTCTACGTCCCTGAGCGCCAAAAAATCTGACTATAATACTCCTATTTTAAAGGATCTTCACTGCCTCCCAGTTGAATACAGAATCCAATATAAGATCCTTCTTCATACCTTCAGATCTCTCAACAACCTATCTCCAGTTTACATAAAGGATATCCTTAAAGTTTACCATTCCACACGATCATTAAGATCCGAATCTCTGCATCTCTCCAGGTACCTCGGACACGTACGAAATCATATGGGGATCAACGCTTGGATGAGGCCGCATCGAGTTTGTGGAACTCTTTGCCTCTTAAACGCAGACAGTGTACTTCACTGTCAAGTTTTACAGTTTATCCAGTGGTTAGTTACCCAGTGGTTAGTTACCCAGTGGTTAGTTACCCAGTGGTTAGTTACCCAGTGGATAGTAAAGTTGACCAGTGGTTAGCCTAACCAACGGTTAAATGTAACCAAGGTTTTGAGCAACCCAGTCCTGGACGCCACCAAATTACTGAGTGTGGCGGAAAAGAACAAACAAGCAGTCTGTCTATCTATCTATCTATCTATCTATCTAAGCATCAATTCATACGATTATGCCATGCAACCAAAGTTCTACAACTTTGTTACATTTGTATATAAGATGTATGTAAAAATGAAATGGTGTGAATTTGGTAATTATTTTAAAAAATTATTGATTTTAATTTAATTGACCTTTCACATATTTCCAATTTTAATGTTAGCAAATCCCCAGGCGCTGCTTAAAGGTCATATGAAACGATATTCTAAAGAAATTAAGGTCAGCATGGGAATTTATTAATCAAGGTTTTTCAAACAAAAAATCATCATCATCATTTTTTTTTTCAATACAAGATAATGTCATAACAGCTGATCAAATGTACTCGATCACGAAAATGATCTTTGATGATCGCGGCTTATCTCCCTTGCCGATGATGTCAGAAAGACCCAATGTGAATTGTAAACAATAGTTTGTATAACGAAGTATAGTGGAGGGTGGCCATGTACCTCTTAACAAGGGATCCCAAATTAAGGGAAGAAAATCTGTGATGCGATGGATTTATTGCCACGAACACTGCACTTCAGTACATCCGTCCGCAGCCAAACAATGTGAACACAAATAGATCAATTTAAAATCACTGAAAGTATGTATTACACAAAAACACACTCCATCAATGAATGTGAACTTTGAATAAATCTACACAAATTTATATTCGATTTTCTTATTTGATCTACATTGAAAACCCTATCAGTCAACGATATTTGAATAGTTTCCTGTTTATTAATTATTATGCATGTAATATAGCTACACTCGCAACCCAAAAGTATGTAACTTATATTTTATTATTTTAATAAAAATTATAACATTCATAGTAATTCATAGTTAAATCAGATTTGTAATTAAACCTTCATTTTGAATTTCAAATATAAGAAAATCATGCTGCATCGTTCACAAACTATAACTTGTATTCCTTACACGATATCAGTACTGATAATATAACGTAAATATTTATTCAATAACAATAATTTTATCATCTTTTTTTCTTATTAAAAATAATATTTGAAAAGCGGGAACGTTAAGTGATCAAGTGAAAAAAATGCATGTATGCTACAGAATTAGGCCTAAATGCAAGCAATTTTTAGAAATAACTTTTGATATATAAAAATACAGAATTAACCCCCCCGCCCCGATTATTTATATAGAACACATTTTGGGGGGCACACGAGGAAATACCAGTACCGGTACTACATATGAAATCCATGTTGATACAATTGCCACATTTAGGGTACTCTACACCTACAACTTGTGGTACAAGAATATCTTGGCGCAACTTCATCTTTGGTTGTTTGTATCAAAAAGGAAATGGGATTCCCATTACAGTTTTTAGACATTTCTTAAAACGATGAATTATAAATAAAATGTACATAAGTTCATAAGATATTTTAAAATTATTCTTTTCAAAACACAATAGAATCTGATAGCAAAGGGACATTGAAATCCACAAGATCTTCTTCAAGGTCATCCTCTGATGAAGAAGGTTATTCGCTTGCCGTGCATCATTCCTGACTGGTTTAAAATGATATGATTGAACCACAAAAATTGGGCAGTTCGTCAGAAAAAAGAAATTCGTCCATATCCATTGGATTATGTGCGAGATTTCGTTAAGCATACGGTGTACAATATACACTATTTTCATTGCGTTGTTTATATGGATGGGTCGTTGTGACGTCACGAACACACAGAATCAAGAACGATAAGCGGTAACAAATTGATTCTACAAGTTTAAAGCTTTATTTCTTGTCAATGCAAAGACAATATCTTTTTATTAAACGCTATTTAGTTTTCATTTATACCTATCTTTATGTTTATAAAGTAATATACCACTGTTGGAAATCGTTTCTTATGACCTTTAATAGTAAATACATCAACAACACAATGTATTTTGGTTTGAGAGAACATGGATAGATGCTTTGGGGAGACATTCAACTAAAGAAAATGCAACAGAGGTAGAATATCTAGAATTCACCAAAATAGCCACCGAGGCAAGAAATGGAGGAAGCAGACCATTCCTCCATTGCCCAGAAATGGGATACAACTACAACACCCAAGCTTTAGCAGCTTTCAAAATGCCACACTCAGTGGCAACATAACTGTAGATCCAGCGAAGAATAAAATAGTCAAAATATTGTTTATTATTGTCTGGGGTTCTCCCATTCTTAATGAATGTAGTTCACACTGGAGAGAAATTTGGGAATAGTTCACACTGGAGAGAGATTTGGGAATAGTTCACACTGGAGAGAGATTTGGGAATAGTTCACACTGGAGAGAGATTTGGGAATAGTTCACAGTGGAGAGAATTTGGGAATAGTTCACACTGTAAGGAGATTTAGCAGTAGATCCACACATGAGGAACATTTGGCAATAAGTTCACGATTCCAGGGAATTTTCATTTACGAAACACTTTCTAAAGTATTGTTAAATATTACAATACACTATTTCATTTGATACATTAAAACTCCCTGACTATTCGTCCAAAAATCTGTGACTAAGTACTCTGTTGAACCGCTTAGATCGCAATATCAATAATTCATGGGCAATCATTCATGGACAACCTATTGTAAACTATAAATCTGACGACTGGGATATCATTTTTCGAGGTTTTATTTGATCAAATCAACCTTTCTACATTTTACTTCTTAATATTTAATGGTATTTCGCTCGGTTCAATTTTCCAAATTAAAACGACTCCAATATTGACACAGTAAGGTGCCGTGTTCCTTGGAATGTTGCTATAAAGAATTCATTGCAATATGTTATTTTTGTTATTTTTTATATGATCAAAGTTAACACAGAAAAATTGGACAGAAATATGCATCAAGGAGCGTAAATGCAGAAGTTGTCATTCAATTTATAAATCAGCTGATTTCTAATAAACCAAAACATATTTCAATCATTTCTTAGCATTCAAAATTTCCAGTATTGGTTATTCTAAAACTATGGATAATACTATATAACCTCCTATTTTCCTTGCAAAGCCTAAAGATTTAATGTATCTTAATTGCTCGTAGTGTAAAAACTTTAGCTATTTTCCGTCAAGCATATGCACGAAGCCCCTGTCTTTGCTCCTCACGAAACTTTTTAGCTGCTGTGAAGGAGAAAATTCAAACTTGTTATGCCACAACATATGCCAAAAGTGGTGTAAATCAAATGTGAATTCTAATATATTCTAAAAAAAAAAATTTTTTTTTATTAAATTTGATATCATAAAACACTTCTAAAATCAATAACATCAAAACATATGACTTTTTAACACTTTACAATTTCTCACGATAAATTAAAGCCTTGGTGTTTTGACATCACACACAACTGTTTCTTCAATAAAAATGGGGGGGGGGGATAAATACTCTGAAGTCAATATTAAAAAAGGTGCTGGAGTTCCTCATTGACAATATCTTAATTGTTTTTGGTGATCAGGTCTTTCAACAATATGTTGGAATACTCATGGGTACAAACTGCGCTCCTTTATTAATTGACCTGCGTTTATATTCTTCAAAGCATACTTATTTCAAAACGCTCTATATCAGAAGTCAAACTCCATTTGCTGTGGCCTTCAATTCAAAATTTCAAAATTTCGACGACGTTCTATCTATTTACAATAATTATTTCATTCACATGTAGATTCGATTTATCTCAATGAACTCGGAATAAAAATAACACCACGGAATTTTCTACATCTGCTTCATTCTTGGACATTTTATTGCACATAAATGTTAACGGCAAACTGATAACTCAATTCTATGACAAACGGGATGACGTCATCTTTTACATTGTCAACTTCCCATATCTGTGTAACAATATTCGAATATCACCTGCATATGGTGTTTATGTCTTTCAGCTGATTCGATACACAAAAACATGTTTTGCATACGATCAGTATTTAAGTCGAGTACACTTACTGACAAATAAGTTCATGTTACAGGGGTTTCAACATTCTTGTTTAAAGTTACAATTTCGCAAATTCTACGGTCGTTATAACTTAATTTTAATTTCTAATACAACCTGTCACTGGGTCAAATGCTGTCTGACATGTTTCATACCAATTGTTAGGCCGTTCTTCACACACTGAATTTGATTACGGATTACTCCACAGGATATAGGACCTCCAACGGGTGTTGTCGGTGGAAGAGGATGCTTACTCTTTCAAGGCACCTGATTCTACCGCTGGCAAATCTAGGGAGCGTATTTGTCCTGCTCATTAATTTTGTATCTTCACCTTTTCATTGTTATCTACGATTGGAAATTGCGATAAAACATAACTATTTACAATAGCATTTATAATCCACATGGATGTTTAAATCGGGAATGAATTAAATATATGTAACAAGTTACTGTCCTTTAGAGGGGGCTGCAATACGTGTGCCATAGGCACGCGTTTCTAACGGAAACGTAATATTTTACTTGAAATAGAAATGTATTTTGCAACAGACATTTTTAAAATCTTCAAACATGCAACTGTTTCATCATTTAAGTCTTATTGCTAGAGCTGTAATGATATATAATGGATATGAAATATTTGCAGAAAATCAGAATTAAGAGCCATCTTTGTATTTGATCTGGACCTTAAAGTTCAAATTCAATATGTAAATTAATTTGGTCTAGATAATAATATTCCAGTTTAAAATCTGGCAACAAAATTCTTAAAATAAGAATTAATAATAAATTAATTAATAAATTTCGCAATAAAATATTGATGATCATACACTTGAATGTTGTTTTTCTCATTTCAATAGCTCACTGCATTTGAAGTCATGAACAATACTAGTAAATTGCTGAGGCGAATATTGTTGTGTAGCTATGTATAAATGAATAAATTGTGACTTCATTACATTCTTATTGTTAAGAACATTAAAACAGATTTTCACAAACCATACAGAACATATTTTATATTTTCTTGACAATTGTTTATAAATGAAACCTTGTCGATCCCGATAATAATAAATAAATTTATTTTGTAAAGCGTAAAGTCCATACTGCTCTAAACGCTATTTAAACAACAATAAAATGAGTGAAATGAGGTATATAAAAACAGATCATAGTAGATCCCGATAAATATGTACTTGTGCATACGTGTTGATATGAAGTTATACACCTTTGCAGAACTTTAATAAATCAAAGAGACAACGACAAAAATTGTAACTGAGGTGAGATCAGGTGCCTAGAAGGGGTAAGCATCCCCTGTCCACTGCCCACACCCGCTGTGAGCCCTCTATCTTGATCAGTTAAATGGAGTAATCAACAGTCAGAATCAGTGTGACAAGGACGATTTAACAATTGGTGTGAAATATGTCAGACAGCATCTATATGGCATGATACTGTCTATCATGTCAAACGGTGTAATGATTAATCAGAGACACACATACGTCATATGACCGATCGCGGTATGTCTGTGGTAGAGCGTTCTCTTCTAATCGGAGGACGTGAATTCGAGTTCCGCCTGTGTCATTGCCGCTTTAAACCTAAGGCATTATCATGGGTAGTGATTGATGCTTCGCCAAACGTGCGGCATATCTGTCTTTCGGACCTTAAAAACGGAGTCGTGGTGTCGCTTTATGTGTTAGCATGTTAAAGAACCCTCACTACCCTGAGCGCTAAACATAGGCCTAATTTGTGGTACTTCACCTACAACTGGTGACGTCTAATTATGAATGCGAAATTTTCGACGGGACGAAAAGAAACAAATTTTCACAAGAAAGCTTTTTTCTTTCAGGAAATATCCAATTCGATAAATGCTTATGATTTTAATCTGGAAACTATTCAGACTTTAATTTTCAAATTCAAGAGTATATAACTGGCACAATGGCATAATATCCTTGATGTGTCCGTCAGGGCTGCCGTATTCAACCCATTCTCTCATGTACAGCTTTAATAGTACACTGCATAAACCAACGCCCTATCTCACATTATTGACCAAGAGTGTCAGGAGCAGGAAACAAGTACTCCACCCATGACCTATGTCATTAAAGCTCGAGGATCCTAGAAAATAATTAAAACTGACAAAAATACGACATATATGTAAATGTTACATATATTAACCAATTTGAAACTTGCAATATATGTTTACAAATTGTTGATAAATCATTCTTTCAAATATAATACATGTATATGTAAAATAATGCTTCAACCTTTTATTCCAGAACCATACGCAGAGAATGTATTTATGTTGATGATTTGTGTACTAAGTAGATTCTATACTTCTTGCTTGACAACTAGAAAATAATCTGTGAATTAAACCGAAGTATCTTATTACACACGTTGACTTTATGTTCTGTAGAAAGCCCAAAACAGTGCTATGATGTATATTAATGGGAGGGGGGTAGTTACGGCAGCTGGTTGTCAGGGGTGAGGCTCCTTATATAAAAGTAACTTGCGTTCCTCAGTTTGAATCTTACCAATCAGAGAATATCATTGATTGTTTGTTTTGCGTCCTGTTGAGAGTTTTTCACTCATATTGAGACGTCACCAGCTGTAAGTGAAGTACCACAAATTTAGACCTATGCTTAGCGCTCAGAGCCGTAGCAGTGAGGGTTCTTTAACGTGCCAACGCCTACCGCGACACGGGACCTCCGTTTTTAAGGTCATATCCAAAAGACCCGTGGTTCTTACTTCTAAATGCCGAGCGTTTGGTGAAGGAGCAATCAATATCTATGTTTGATGCGCTATGGCACAAGTGGGGCTCGAACTCACGACCTCCCGGTTACAAAACAAACGCTCTAACCAATGAGCTACCGCGACCGGTACCTATCAGAGATTAGGATCAAAATATACTCACCACGGGGTTTTCATTTGGTATTTAGAAATTTGTTCATTTTACTATAATTTAATTAATAGTGTATACGAATCAGAGACTAGAATACAATAATCAAATTATAGTAAAATGAACAAATTTGTAAAGAACAAATGAAAACTCTGTAATTCTTTGGGTGAGTACATTTTGATTTAATATGGTATGAAGTTTGATACCATGAAAGTTACTGCAGAGTTTCCAATAGTTTACTATAGAATTGTATGTCGGAAATAGTCATGGCATGCGTCTTATTGACCGTGTCTCGTTTCAGTTATAGGTAGATGGCATATAGTATGCAATATCTACTGACTTTCAATTTCTAATTTTTATCAATTGTAGAGTATGATCGATCAAAAGAAATCTAATGGAGATAAGTATTCCTCTGTGAAAGACGTCTTCTGTTCCTTGTTATCACAATCCAGTTTACATGGATTTCCCAGAATTCTCTCCTCCAGACAATGGTATCAGAAGACTCTCTGGACGCTTCTGGTGTTTGCAACCTGTGGATTCCTGGTTTACCAACTTTATCAACTCTTCTACGAATTCCACAATCATCCCACCAAAACCAAGGTCTCTATGAAGAGAGGAATATTACAATTCCCTGCCGTGTCTATTTGCAACATGAATCCGGTGAAGAATTCGACGATAGGTCTTACATATGGAACTGAGTTCTATAAATATATCTCTAATGAGATCGATCCAGAATTAGGATATATATATGACATGAATTTAGAAGATGACAACTCCACTGATTACTATTATGATACGGAAACGAACAATGCAAGTTCTACGAGTCCTTCGGATTACGGAAGCTATGATTATGGTTTCAGTTGGACGATTGTACCAAGTCCACAGCAGTCAGTGAATGATTTTGCACATTTTATTAAAATTCAAAATGCTTGGGAAAATGACAAATGGACTGAGGATGTCAAGCGGTTTAGAACACTTTTCCAGAACCAGTCCAAGTAAGTACACTAAATTTCATGGCTATCAAATTTCGTGGTTTAATTTGCCAAAAATGCATGAATAAAAGGAATTTGAATGATTTTGCAAATACGTAAATGGCATTGGTGAACAGCTAGGATTTCCTATGTATAAGATTTGCTGTGTACATACTGTAAAGACGAAACCTTATCACTCACATGAAAGATCCAAATCTTCAAAGAATCTGTTTAACAAATCTAAACATTGCATTTATATCTGAATAAAAAGCAGGGTTTTCTGCAAAAAAATATTTACAAACATCTTTTTTCTTCCAAGAGAAACCCGGAAATTGCTAGGACACTCTATCCAAGATATGCTGGTGACTTGTGCCATCAGCGGGAAGAAATGCTCAGCAGAGTAAGTTAATTGCTCATGTTACGAACAGTGATAAAATTCTAATACAAGTATTATACTATTGATCAAACAGATTTATAATAAAATAAAGGAAACCGTCTTGAGACTATCAATATCTACCTTGTGGAGAGTATTAATTCCATTGCTTCATATGTTAGCATTCTTATGCCTTTTTTCTATACTAAAATTCATTTACCTTAATCATGATATATACAGTCATGTGATATACTGATTTTTTATAATAAATGTTATTTGTTACGAGTGACACTATTTGTTAAGACTAATTCAAATTGAAAGTTTCTCTTCTGTATCAAGTAACCGTAATATATATATATATATATATATATATATATATATATATATGTGTGTGTGTGTGTGTGTGTGTGTGTGTGTGTGTGTGTGTGTGTGTGTGTGTGAGCATACTGAAATAACCTAACGTTACGAGCACAGTAATTTGTCAAAATTTCGGGATAATACGTCCCCTCTTCAGGACATTTAGGAACTAAAGACATAACAATCTAAAATTTTTATAACGTTATAACGATCTGGTTGCCAGTACAACCTTCCATTAGGTCAAATGCTGTCTGACGTGTTTCATACCAAATGTTAGGCTGTACACACTGATTTTGACTACGGATTACTCCCTTTACCTGATCAAGATACAGGACTCACGGCGGATGTGACCGGTCGACAGAGAATGCTTACTCTTCCTAGGCACCTGATCCAAACTCTGGTATGTCCAGGAGTCCGTGTTTGCCCATCTTTCTAATTTGAATTTTCTATAGAAACTGCGAGACTGGGTTTTGTTCGTTACTTTTCATGCAAGAAAATATAAGGCCTCTGCATAAGAAATGTAAGTGATTACAATAAAGTGCATGCCTGTTGTTTAGAGCAAAAAAAAATTGCTTTTCATTATTTGCTTATATGTCGTTATTATTATTATTATTATTATTATTATAACCCTGTGGGGATCCGGGTTGTCAGAATAGATCCTCAGCACCCCTAGCTTGTCGTAAGAGGCGACTAAATGGGGCGGTCTTTCGGATGAGACCGCAAAAATCGAGGCCCCGTGTCACAGCAGGTGTGGCACGTTAAAGATCCCTCCCTGCTCAAAGGCCATAAGTGCAGAGCATAGACCTAAATTTGCAACCTTCACCGGCAATAGTAACGTCTCCATATGAGTGAAAAATTCTCGAGTGGGACGTAAAACAATATATAATTAATCATAACATTATTATTATTATTCTGATGTGCGATGTATCTTTTTTCTTTCTTCAGAAATTTCACACTGTTCCAAACCCTAGACTATGGAAACTGTTACACCCTGACTAATGATTTGTTCGTAACAAGGAGAACGGGTCCTCTGAACGGTAATTCTGTATACAGCATCAAGATATATAGCACAACCCTAGCCGATTTACCATTTCATATATCCAGGAATGAGTTCTTCTGTCGTGTATGATAATGGTTAATTAGAGAATTTCGTGGTTTAAAGCAACCATGAATTATTTCTTTTGTCTTATTAGCACGAGAGGCACATTGAGGTAAAATCACTTCTTAAACGTGTATGCTTTAGAATTAGAAAAGCAAAAGAAACAAGGCCTTAGAAGTGTTAATGATTTTATTTCTCTATAATATAATACAAAATCCAGTACTCGGTACTCAGTAATATTTTTCAAAAACATTTTAGCTCAAAATTTTCATAAAAAGAATATAGGAACGAAAGGAGAATAATACACCAACGAACATTACGCATGTGAAAGTGTATAATTAAATTTCCCAACCACATAATTTGCTCTTCATTGCAAAAGGGCTACAGATGATATTGCAGATGGAGAAATTCTTCCATATAGAAAACTTCGTAGATGGCTCTGGTTTTCGACTCGTTCTACATGAACCCGGAACTTTCCCGTTCCCTGTCGACGAAGGCATCACAATTAGTCCCGGATATGAAACAACTATTGGAATGAGACTGGTACGTTGGACGCAGTCATGGTAATATACATGCATCACTGTTTTTCAACAGTGTAAGTCAATCCAAGTAGATCTTGAAACAATTCTTTCCTTCGTTCAATCACTGATTGAATATTTTAAAGACGAAAGTTAATGTTTAGCTTAATTTGTCCTCAAATGATAATGTTGCATAATAATATAGTGCATATAACGTGATGAATATTGTTTCAATGTTAGAGCTAGCTGTTTGTCATCCGGCTTTCAGAAGGCCGTGGCCATATTCGCCAAGAAATTACTCATATTCAATTTTTACATTTGCCTTTATTTTCTATAATGAATATTGTCACTGCATAGAGATGTAATATTTGACGATATATTTTTAAACCAACACAATGTATTATATTAGGTGCATGTAAGACGGGCAGGTCCTCCATATGGTAACTGCCAAGAAGGGGATGGTTTCTATAAAACCTATGGAATCCGCTATACTGTGACGGTAGTACAAAACGTGTTCTTATAAACTTACCTTTATCATCAAATATCATATATTATTCCGTCCTGAATATTGAATGACTATCATTTATGTCGTTAATGATTTTTCCCTAGTATATCCCATTACATCCATCCACAGTTTAATTCCTCTACACTTCTTGATAGTACTGAATGTTTTCAACGTCGAAGACAAGATTGTTAAGAAGTGAAGTATGCCGGCGTAAAGCGTTGCAGTACTTTCAAAACTGACAATTATTTCTTTTATCTACATTCTACTTTTATTTCTGTCGGAATTCCTAGATGTTAAAATTGACTTACAATATTTATCACGATTCACACGTGCATGTTTACCACTGCAGCGATATGGAAATCTTTATAATTTGTAAAGATATCTAAGGCAAATCTTATGTTCTTTTTCATATTATCTTGCGTCATATATTGTCTAAGGACAAGGCAAAAGGGGATCGAACTAACGACCTCCATTTTCGCTTCGTAATTGGGAGATCGTGAGTTCGAGTACTGTTCTTGCCATGACGGCGTCAAATCTACGACGTAAACTTGGGTAGTGTTTGCTCTTTCGCCAAACACTTGGTATCAGGAACTGACAATTATGGAGCGCCATAGTAACATAAATTTTGAATAATTGATTTTTGTTTTTGTTTGTTTGTTTGTTTGTTTATAGCCGCCTGAGCAATTTTTCAGCTATCCAGCGGCTGTCACCATTACCGGTGACAGGGCTGCAAATTTAGGCCTATGCTCGGTACTCAGGGCCTTTGAGCAGGGAGGGATCTTTATCGTGCCACACTTGAATAATTGAAGGTATTTTTAATTATTTGAAGATTTATTTGATGTGCATAACAATTCAATATTTCTTCAAATAATTGATTATATTCGTATCTTCAAATCTGAATTATTGTGCGCATTAATCGAATTGCTGAGAGTATTGTTGATTGATTGTTTGCTTGTTTTGCGTCCCGTCGAGAATTTTTCACTCATATTGAGACGTCACCAGCTGTAGGTGAAGTACCACAAATTTAGACCTATGCTTAGCTCTCAGGGCCATAGCAGTGAGGGTTCTTTAATTTGCCAACGCCTACCGCGACACGGGACCTCCGTTTTTAAGGTCATATTCGAAAGACCCGTGATTCTCACTTCTTAATGCCGAGAGTTTGACGATGGAGCAATCACTTCCTATTTTTCGTCTTAGGTTTGACGCGGCCATGGCACGAGCGAGGCTCGAACTCACGACCTACCGGTTACGAAGCGAACGCTCTAACCAATGAGCTACCGTGAACGGTACTAATAGTATTGATTATTCTTCTGAATTGATACGCGCTATAATTTAATTGCTGTACTCTTCAAATGAATTGATGATATGATCAATTGATTTGATTAATTCAATTAAAGACAGCAATAATTCAATTAATGTGTGCATCAATGTAATTGAATTATTGATGTCTTCAATTGAATTATACATATATATGTGCGAAAAATTGAATTATTGCTCTCTTGAATTTAATAAATGATATAATTAATTCAATCGATGCGCGCAATAATTGTTTTAGAGAGAGCAACTATATAATTAGAGATATCATGAATTCATCTCATTAATAATTTAATTAATGATCCCTGTAACTGAATTATTCCTCGTTTTAAAAGAATTGATGCACGCATTTATTCTTTGTATAAAATAATTGTAAATAATAAGCTTTAAGCATCAAATCATTTATACTGAGATACATATTAAATTTTGCGAGCAATAATTTTACCACATTGATGTGTGCATGAATTGAATTGATAAGAGCAGTAATTGAATTGATATGTTCATCAAAAGCTACTATTCATATAGAAAAATCAATAACAGAAGTCATTGTCTGTGTAAAACATATGAAATAATGGATCTTATCGTCTGTGTAAAACACATGAAATAATGGATATTCTTGTCCGTGTAAAATGTATCACTCTGATTCTACGAGCAAGTATTCTGAATTTGATATATCAAAAATGTGCTGAAGTTCGTCATTGACAATATTTTCGTAGTCTCTGGTGATCGGGTCTTCCAACAGTCTGTTGGAATTTGCATGGGCATGAATTGTGCTCCTTTGTTAGCTGACCTTTTTTTATTCAGAATTCATTCAAAAGCTTCTACATGAAAAAAACAAATCTCCTCCTGTGTCCTTCAAATCCACATTTAGATATATCAACGACGTTTTATCTACATGTATTAACAATAATCATTCTCATTCACATGTCGTTTAGATATACCCAGTGAACTCCACACAAAAGATACCACAGAGTTTTCTACATCTGTTTCCTACTATTTTATAGAAGATAGATGTTAATGGCAACCTAACAACTCAACTATGCCTTCAGCTTCTCCATTGTCAACTTCCCATATTTATGAAGCAATATCACAGTCTTCCATATCTGCTTCGTACTTAGATATTTTATTGAAAATAGATGCTGATGGCAATCTGGCAACTCAACTTTATAACAAGTGGGATGATTTCAATTTCTCCATCGTCAATTTCCTTATCTATGTAGCAATATTCCATTATTACCTGCATATGTTGTTTGCATCTCTCAACTGATTCGATACGCAAGATTTTGTTCTATATATGATCAATATTTAAATCGAGGCAGACTACTGACAAGCATGTTGATATGACAGGGATTTGTGCAGTCATGTCTAAAGTCAGCATTTTGCAAATTCCATGGCCGTTATAATAATCTAGTTTGACAGTACAACTTTCCATTAGGTCAAATGTTGTCTGACGTGTTTCATACCAATTGTTTGGCCGGTTTTGGTATACTGATTCTTACTGCAGATTACTCCATTTACCTGATGAAGATATAGGTCTCACGACGGTTGTGACCGGTCGACAGGGCATGCTTACTCCTCCTAAGCTCCTGAAAAACGTTAGATTGATTGACTGATTATATGTTGTTTAACGTCCCGGTCGAGAATTTTTCACTCATATGGAGACGTCACTATTGCCGGTGAAGGGCTGCAAAATTTAGACCTATGCTCAGAGCTCGGGGCCTTTGACCAGGGAGGGATCTTTATAGTTTCACACCTGATGTGAAACGCGATTCCGGTTTTTTCGGTCTCATCCGAAGGACCGCCCCATTTAGGTGCCTCTTACGACAAGCAAGGAGTACTGAGGATTTAATCTAACCCGGATCCCCACGGGAAATACTTGAGACAGCATTTGACCTAATGAAATGTTTTACTGGCAAACTTTGTCGTTATGATGAACGTAGAATTTTGCGAAACGCTTATTTTAGGCGAGACTTTCCAAACCCCTGTGATATCAAATTCTTTGTCAGTAGTCTGTCTCGATTTAAAACTGATCATATGCAAAACAAGATCTTGTGTATGGAATCAGTTGAGAGATGTAAACACCATATGCAGGTAATAATGGAGTATTGCTTCATAGACATGAGAAGTTGACGATGGAGAAATTGAAATAATCCTGTTTGTCATAAAGCTGAGTTAGTTCGCCGTTAGCATCTACAATGTAAAGGACGTGAAATAACAACGTTAGTTCCTATGTAAACTATATACTATAGTGGACAATATTTTGCATGTACAGCAGATGATTAGGGGATTGTATTATTCATCTAAAACTGGATAACAGACATCTTGTTTGTACAATGGACGTTATAAACAAATGATATAACAGTCGATATAATTCTTGTACACTGTAGAGATTTAACAGATATTATTACACATAAACAAAGATTTTAGGAAATATGTCCATGTGAATATTTTTGACAGTAAGTTTGCTTTCTAGTGAATTTATCTGTTTGTGTGTCTTTTTATTTGTAGGCTTGTATCCACATTTGCAGAAATAGGAAAGTGATGGAAATCTGTAAATGTCGACCATCGGAAACAATTGTAGACATAAAGTTCATGGACAGATATGAAACTCTTTCTGTTTGTTCTAGTGGTACGTTCTCATTGATGTTTCTTTTTGTTTGTTGTACATCCCATTCAATTTTTTTTCACTCATAAAGAGATGTCACGAGCTTTAGGTGATTACCACAAATTTTGACCTATGCATGACACTTATGGCCGTGGCAGTGAGGATTTTTGAACTTGCCAACGCCTGTCTTGATATGAGAATAATCATTGGAAATCAAGACCTCATTCTACAAAGGCATTACATTCCTTTGTCACGTGCTCACATAATAACATATATCTTGATAGGGTAAGTTTATAAAAGTGAAATGCTTTCATCATCAGAAATATTTTGATAGACGCAGGGCTTGCCAATGATAGTTCAAGAAAGGCCAATAAGATGAAACAATGTGAGGAATTCGTATATTACCAAATCGAAGAAAACCATATTGATTGTGAATGCGTGAGTCCTTGCAGGTTTGATATTTCACTTATTATATATATTTTTTTATTTATAGTCGCCTTAGCAATATAATGATATAAATATAAACTAAAGCTATTGTAATATAGTTGACACAAATCGTGTCATTATTTGATAAATTCAGAAAATTCGTGAAAGTTTTCTCGTAAAAGAGTCATAGTTTGTAATATTATATCAAGTCTTCTACTTTATCTACGTCTATATTTTTATCGACGTTAAATGATCAGAATCCTTACAGACAATAAACGTCGGAAATACTAATACTGTACTGTGGTTTTAATATTTCTTCAAATTTACAGACAAACGGTATACCAATACACCTCCTCTGGGCGTATCTGGCCAGCAGAATCATTTTTGGTGGGTATCTTGGCGTGTGATGCATCAATGCGCAATTTTTAACTTGTGTATTGACACAGAATAATAATTCTAACATTACTTGACAGCTATGAAGCAGGAGTTCTTGTCATTTTAAGTAGTGTCTTTTCGAAGAGCTACTACAGCACTAATTTCACAACACATTCACAGGTTCCCGCGATTACTCATTTGAATATACTAAATACCTGTCATTTTGTAACATACGTGCAATATCTGAAGTGCCGTAAATCTTCATGACTAATTTGTTACTTTGGCTTGGTTGACGTAGAATTCAATGTTGATTCCGAATAAGGGAATTTTTGTACATGCAGTTCAATTCCATCTCTTGCAAAGAATCCGAATTTTCATTGGCTTGTGAATTTGTTTTCCTTTACAAACATTGCCTGGTTCTACAGTGATTTTGTTGCAATGTTTTAGTCAATACTAATATAGCATTGTCTTTTATAGTAAGCACTTATTTTTTCTGATTTTGCAGAAAGACGAATTGTTGGATTCAATGTGCAGAAATCAAAATCATTCTCATTGCTTCAAATATTTAGAAAAATTGAATAGTTGGAAATAGTGAGTTCTCTCCCTCTCTCTCTCTCTCTCTCTCTCTCTCTCTCTCTCTCTCTCTCTCTCTCAGATATATATATATATATATATATATATATATATAAATTTACAATTTCTTGTAAGCAGTTTAGCAAAACTGGACGAGTACCAACTATATGTAAATTATCGAAATTAACTTTACACACATTTGATTTTTCTTGGCCAATAGTGAGAGTTGATAAATTTACTCGCCAACCTATATTTGTATTAGTCAATGAATATATACTTTGAACCTTGTAATTCTACATTTGAACCTTATTTGCAAATTGATTGATTGATTGTTTGTTGTTTTTCCGCCAAACTCAACAATTTTCAGTTATCTGGTGCCGGCCAGTTTTCATTGGTGGATGAGAGAACCCAGATACAATGTACCTGGGAAGAAATCGGGAAGAAACCACTGACCTTCCGAATGTAAACTGGCAAAATTTCTCACATATATCGGTGCGAGGGAGAATCGAACCTGCACCGACTAGAGGTGAGAGGCCTTTGTGATTTTGAACGCGATGCTCTAACAACTCGGCCACGAAGACCCCTTATTGCAAATTAAACAAAACTCGCGTGTACATGACTATATAGCCGTGGCAAAATTTATCAAATCCCTTAAAACTAAGAATAACAGAATCGTCAAATGAAATGAGAGTGATTTATTCGTGTATCGCGTGGTGCAAAGTCTCCTTGAACAAACACATGATATATATAAGATTTTGACGGTTATGAAGTTTAAGACCTGTACCAAATATTGATAAAATCGTTTTAGCAAAATTTGTACAAAATAGCTTATTCCTTTCTTCATTATAATGAATCTTAAGAAGCAAATTTTCACTCGATAAAATTGCGATACAAAGAAGACGTGCTCACCCTTGACGGTTAAAACTTTCAGAAGCGGTCCTAAATATTTTAGGTGTGCGTTCAGATACTATATCGTGCTGAAGATTTTAAATTCGATATAAATTTCAGTACCGTTTGTTTGCAGAGTAATATTTCTGAGCTTGTTACATAAAAACAGGACAAAAGTTACAAACTATTGAAAATTGACAATACTACTAGGCCAATACAGCATGAAGCAATTACTATCTTTGTCGGAATCCATGTCATTCATGTATATTTGATATAATTGTTTACATTATTTAGCTTCAAAGATAACTTTTTGAAGTTGGTAATCTATTATGAAGATCTGAACTACGACGAGATAACTGAGGAACCGTTATATGACGTGAGTTTTATATTTTCATTCCGTAGTTGTTTTTGGTGTTTTTTGGGTTTTTTTTTTTTTTGGTTTTTTTTGTTGGTTTTGTTTTGTTTTGTTGTTGTTGTTTTTTTGTTGTTGTTGTTTTTGTTTTTGTTTTTTGGGTTTTTTTTTGGGGGGGGGGGGGGGTTGTTGTTGGTGTTTGTTGTTTTTGTTTTTTTTTGGGTTTTTTTTTTTTTGTTTTTTGTTTTTTGTTTGTTTTTCTTTTGTTTGCTTTTTTGTTTTTGTTTTTGTTTTTGTTTTTTTGTTTTTTGTTTTTTTTTTTTTTTTTTTTTTGTTCTTTTTATCAACTCTGATATAGTGTTTTGAATTTATATTTCAATGATGAATAAATCACTTGACAGTATTTGACAATCTGGTCATGGTCATATATTGACATATGCAAATTAAGATTGTTTCACCTCGCCTTTTATGGATATTCACAACCCCACAAACTTCTGTAGACAGTGACAAACCTTACAGTGTTTGATTTTGTCGAAGACCAATGTTTAACATGTAATCTATATAAGAAATATGAATTAAAAAAAACCTGCATGCCATGTTGCAGTCGAAATTCTGCTTCTCGGAAAGTAAATGAAAATTTAAACAGCAGTCTCGTGTCGAGTTGTATCAAATGACAGAGCGAAACATCGGAGTTGAAAACGCCATGCCATTCTGACGTCGTAGCATTGTTACGCCATATGCAATGACGTCAACTAGCAGTGCATGATAGATAATGTAAACGGTGACATGCGTTATCATGAATAACATTATATAGATAAAACGAGAAGGAAGAGAGAAACGTAATACCCCAATCCGGAACTCTTTGCATCAGTCTAGAGGAATTATGTTCAAGATTACAATCGGGCGGAGTGTTTGGCGAGCAAAAATAATTTAAAATTAGCTGTACCGGTAAAGTTGTCCCCAGAATGACTAAAGTTGATCTACCAGACAGATGAGCTTATCCAAGGAGCAGATGATTGGGGAAATGATGCAAATCACAATATACACGTATTTTGAAATTTAGGGTTTGGTTACTAGAATTTCAGAACGAAATATTATGAAAAGATAATGAATTGTGATCAATCCCATAAAGAATACAAAATTAAGAGTTAGCCAAACACGGACCCCTGGACACACCAGACACACCAGAGGTGGCGTCAGGAGACTAGAAGTAGTAAACATTCCCTGTTGACTAGTCACACCCGTTGTGATCCATCTATCTTGATCAGGTAAACGCAGTTCGTAGTCAAAATCAGTTTGTTACGAACGGTCTAACATTTGGTCTGAAACATGTCAGACAGTATTTGATCTAACTACAGGTTGTATTTGCAAATAACAACCATAGAATATGCAAAATATTGACTTCAAAAGAGACCGTTGAAACCCCTGTAACATCATTTTATTAGACAGTTGCATGTCTCGATTATCTGTTCTTCCATATGCGTTTTCCTCATGATTAATGGACTTTAGTGTGAGGCGCCATTGAGTTTTGGCGCTTAACACTAAATAGTCCAGTCAAATTAGCCCCAAAAAGGGTCAAACTTGCAACTAATTGCAAAAGAATTGCTTTCAATGATTTTGACCTCGCTAATATGTGTACTAAAACATATAAAAAATCTAATGTTTCAGTTGAAGTGGAAATACCATTTTTTGGGGGTCAAAAACAGAGAAAAAGAGAAAAAACGACAAAAACTGGAAATTAGCTTTCCATCATTACCTATCAAATAAGAATGCAGTTTCTTGATTGGCATTTATAAATTTTTGTAAGAAATAGAAATTGTAAAATTTCCATGTAATAATTTCACCTTTAAGAGGCTTTTTTGGAAAAGGGGGGGGGGGGGTAATTTCAGTGAACAGACCATGGAAATCAGTTTGTTTCTTCTTCTTCCTCCGTGTTCCTTGTTGAATTGGAACAACTTGTTCCTCTACAATGGCCACATCCAATAGTACATTCTAGGCCATGTTTTCGGCACGTACACCTCTTTGTGTCACAATTTACCTTGCAATTACAGTGGATAATATTCAGAAGACGATTGGGAGCAGGCGGCAAAGTGTTTTTAAGCGGCATGCATTTGCTATCATCAGTGACTGTCCATCCCCAATCAAGTGGGTTCAGATCAGTGTCATCTAGTTTTATCCACTGCTGACACTGATAGTATGACCTTCTAGAATGCAGAGCCGCAGAATCAGATGTTGGCAGGAGACTCTGTACCTGAACGCACTTATTGTTAGTGATAGCCTCATTTGTGTATAAGCGCAGTCTCAGAAGATCCAGTCCTTCGCACAATACTCCCCCATATAGGCTAGCAATAATCTGTTCGCCGCTCGTTACAGCAGTTTCCAGATGGTTTCCAGGCTTTAAGAATTCCTCTATTGCCATTGTAACATTGTTTGTTTTCGAAAGCTTCTTTAAAGCAACACCTTTTCCTATCCCAAATAGGCGGGAGGTTGTATCGCATCCCGTGATTGCGTGTACTACTGTCAGAATTTTGCACTTGTGCATACCAAGCATCCGCTTTGTTTTTTGTATGTCCCAGTGCCTGCACTTATTAGAAAGTTCAGATCGGAAGTAAATGTTGTATCCATCCAGTGATGCATGGTAGCAGAGGAGAACAAGAAGATCAGTGTCTTCGCCAATGACAACGACTTGTGTTGACTGAGCACATGCTACAGCTGTTGAAATGATGAGACAATCTGCATCTTCCTCTGCAAGGATGACCGTGCATTCATTTTCCCGAAGTCTTTGGGCAAGAAGACTTATGAAACGAGACTTCTTGTTGTTATTTGTGAGAATAATTTCTTTTTAGATTTGAAGGTCATATCTGAAGTAAATGTTGCATCAGGGGAGATGATGTACTTTGAACGTCGAAGATGAGTCACGTCTTTGTTCGAGGGTTCACTGGAATATCCATCAAATACAATAGTTGGTGTCGAGTATCTTCTAATAATATACTCAACATACAACTGACATATAGCATTGAATGACATGCCTTTTGTCCCTGGGATACGCTGTAGCAAAGAACCGCCATCCAAAACAAAATGTACATCAAGCAATTCCTTCTCTGATACAGCACAATCGCCCATACTCCAAATTGCATCTGAAATTTGAGGCTTACTTGCTGCTCTTGGAAGTCCTGAGGGTTCAAAGATCGATGGTGGATGCGTTGATAATTCATATTTGAAGATATTTGCAATATTTTCAACAGATTCTCTAGATGAAATTGCCGTTAGTCTTTGAAAAAGCACTTGGGGATCAACCTCAACTCTGCCTTCCTCAACCGTGATAGATGTTTTAAATGACATAGTTAACACCTGCATTGATTTTTTGAAGGAAAAATCAAAAATATTCTGACCAACCATAGAGTCAATGATCTTTTGTCCACATGCTAATGCATTATGAGCGTTGATATTATTGTCTGCATTCACACCGGTGTCAATATTTCGAAGAGGGATGCTCTCAGTAAAAGGGTCACGGTCTCGTAGGTATGATATAATTTTAATTATATCTTGTTTGTCCCTTTCTTGGCGAGAGGTTGAAGATTCCTTGTGCTGCTCACTTGTGTGGTAGCCAACATCTGTTAGATTCTGCATTGCCTCATTTACTGCTGTACAAGAAGGCATAGACAAAAGCCACTGCGACCGCTGTACCTCTGTCATTCCTCGACCTCTCGTTAAACCACCTGATGTTTTCACACTTCTCATTAATGCCTGCTCAATGACAAGATCACACGACAGACCCGCCCAATACCTCTCACTTCTTCTCAGTACATGATAACCTTCCATGAACTTGCTGTGTACATCGGCATGAGCTTTTTGAAGATTGATCATTAACATGACATAGATGTATGCTGACTTTGCATACATGTTATGCCCAGCTGCAGCAAAATAGGGAAGCATTGCGTGTAGAGTTTGTATATGGAGTAACCAATTGCCTGTTCTTTCAGCTGTGATAAAAGCTTTTAAGAGACTTATCATTTCTAAGTACTGAAGCCAAAGAGCTGCTGTTCTGAAGCACTTGAGAGAGGATTTTGTGTCCGGAAGTTTCCCCAGTACTTGTGTAATGGTAGAATTATTGCACACTTCTTGTGCAGTAGCATCTCCATCTAGAAACTGGTCATACAAGGCAGCAGCTTTCTTCAGCAGATGATCTTCTTCCAGTTGGGCTGTGGAAACGTCTGCAGATTGAGTAAGGACGTGATCAGGGGCCTCTGTGTCAATGGGTGTTACAAGATAACCTGAAGATATATTTTGGGGCACATCATTATCAGGCAATTCGACACCAAAGGTTTTAGCCACGAGCAAGGCATGAAGGGCTGTATCAACTAGAAAATGGGCACGGGTTGCTCGAGCTACTGCTTTTCCACTAAGAATATGGCCAACTGCATTTGACGCATATACAGTCTCTAAAACTTCCTGCAATCCCGATTCTCTCATAATGCGCCCGATACATCCTAAAAAGCTCATTTGTGTGTGAAACCCACCTAACCTGAGTATAATGGAGCTTAAGTCTTCACACTGTGACTCATGAGTGACAATTGTAACTGCTTTCATGTAGAGAGGCTGTTCAAATGTCAGAATTGGAGTTGTACCATATTTTCTAGCTTGGCGAGACACAAACTTCAGTGTAGAGTAGATACATGACATATCGCTTGCGTCCATATCTATCATCAGCAGTAAGGTGATGGTGGACTTCCCAGGGTAATCTCCATTTTGAGTACACTGCATCAGTCCTGACCAACTTGGAGTTGGAGATCGAAGAGGCCATACAGCCTTTGAAAGAAGATCTAAACTCAAAGATGGATCTGGTACTTTCTGTTCTTTATTAATTTTGGCGAATTTCATCTGCAGTGACGATTTAGGTGGTTGCTTGTAGAAATGTGTATTAATTTTCCCAGCAGTGACCAGGTCAGCCGATGAAACGTTTAGTTTAGGGACCGGTTTGCTAACCTTTTTACCAGGTGTAGAGCCTACAATAATGCCCATGCCATGGAATGTACCATACCCATCAAGTGTGCGCACATTGTGATCCACGTTGTCAGCAACGAATTGCAAAAATTGTCCATTTTCATAGCTTGAAATATCTGTTCCTTGTGAAATGTCTCCGCTTGTTTCAAAACGTTGTATCTCCGAATATGAAGAACAAAATCCTAAGGAATTCAACGTATCAATAAGAAATTTTGATGAAAAATGGTGATGAAGCTGCACTCCTAAACCTATTTGTAGTGGTGCAATATGCATACGTGGCTTAGCCATCTGCATAATTGTCTGTCCAATCGATGCAATTTTCAAGTCAGGGTCCTTTTCTCGGACGAGAATTTTCAAAAAAGTTTGAAGACTTTCAGGAACGTACTGAAGATTCTTTTCAAGTGATTCAATATCTGACGACAAAGGGTACAGATCAGAAGCTAGATGAAGGGACAGGATATCAGATTTTATCAACTTAGCAGCAGTTGTAATGATGTTGAGCTTCCCCAATGTCTGGTCCACTGTTTTAGGCCGATTGTAGAAGCTCTGAAGAATTGATCTTGCCGTTTTTCGTACCGTTATTACAGTTGATTTTCCTTGTTCTTCTGTCATGATGATTTCATCCCCAAAACGCTCATACAATTTCTTTTTCAAGTAAACAGGCGAGTATGCATCATCACCACAGTGGTCCTTCATTTTAGCAACAAGATCTAACATTTGATGTTGTTTGTCATCATTCTCCTGCAGATAATTCACCACTTTAAGAAATGCGTCAGTAATATCACTGTCAACAGGTCTGCCTCTCTTGGCTTCCGTCGAAGAGGGTGAGAATATTTTAGGTATGTGTTTGCCTGTGCGAAAATGTACGTTACAAGTTTGATGATAGATGGCATCAGCAGCATGCAAATCATTTACAGTTTCTAGTCTACCATAAATTTGGTTTGCCCAAGCGTCTTGTCTTGTAGAACAGACGGATTTTATACAAGCTTGAAAATCATGAGTTCGCACAGGAAAAACATCATGCCCTCTTTTACTTTGATTAAGTTTGGCAGTTTGTCCACAAAAGAGGCAGTGGTCACGGAATGAAAAGGTCTGTTTTGATCTAAGAATTGGTGTACTATCAGCAGGAGGAATTGGCTTGCTTTGTTCTTTTTCTCTCAGATATTTGCTAATTTCAATCGCATTTGTAAATAGACGCCTACATTCGGTGTGCACATATTGCCCAGGATGCGTGCGAAGATTGCTATCCCTTTTCTCAGCAGCAGTATTGATACCTGTGCTACCCTTCCCACGAAGACAAACTAGACCATTCTTGTCCCCCGATTCACAAATTACACAGTCTTGTAATCTTTCCATATTCAACACAAGGTTAGAACAGATATAATTAAAATGGAAGAAATCTTCTACTAACACAACATAAAAGGTTAAATTAAATTGGTATCGTGTTAGTTTTGCATATTACAGAAACCGCATTCAAGTTGCAACTAATAGCGTCACTTCAGGAGAAAGATTTACTCCGTCGGACGGGACGTTAAAAGGCGCCCCGTGTACCCCAATCAATAACGAGAAAGATGGCTTTGTAACGCGAATGGGTGTCCTTACATAGAAAATAGAAATAAGCAGTGCAGTATAGAAAAAAGCCTTTTCACTTTCTTACTTATTAATTTTACCTTGAAGAAATGATGCTCTGCGACTATTTAGTTTTAAAAAATGTTATTTTCCGTTACATTACGGCACCTTTCCCAAGTTTTGAATGAACCCAGTAGGCCTATACGTCTACATGACGACACGTGTTGTGACTTTACCAACCTGTTTTTTTTCTTCTTCTAAACTTTTGAGAAGCTTTAGAACGTCTCGTTTGTAAATAAATTTATAGTATTACACCTACATATGTAGGCTATATTGATTCAAGCGCTTACACGCTTGTATGAACATATGTCATAAGATTCGAGCAAAGACTTTGATCAATGTCTACGTAATGGTAATGTATACGTCACGATTTCGGTGAAAGCACGCTATGATAGCGCGGCGGTGACATAAAACAAAGGGAGCTATCAGCAAATTTGATGCATCAAAATATATTATTTCTGCACATTAGATAAAATTAGATTTTTTATATGTTGTTTTACTGATACTAAGGAATACTTTGCAAAAAAAAATTATTTCTTTTGCAATTAGTTGCATGCGAAATCGTAAATTGACTGGACTAAAAGCAACCCATCGGACTTTAGCATGAGCATCATATATTATTAACAAAAGTGGGGGATACTGTATTTTGTGATCAAAATGTTCGCATATACAAATGGGTACGAAACCATGTTGAAAATCATCACCCAAACACATCAATCACACTGTCACGATCTGCACGGGATGCTACTGATGATCAAGGGTGTTGTGCCACAAATTTGCATGCCTCTGAACTGGACGGTTAGAGCCACTCTAAAGGAAGATTTTGAAGAGAAAGTATCAGATTATCAGTTGTTGAAGTCATTAATTAAACAGAGACCACGCACCGTTTAACACAGGTTGAGAGGTTACGTGCCCTTGTTGCCACTGGTTGGCACAAGACAGGTCGCTGTGGCAAGGGCAATGAATGTTATCCAGTCTGTTATCAGCAAATTATGGTCCAGACATCGTGCTACAGGGTCTGTTCAGGATAGACCACGATCCGGTCGACCAAGGGCAACAACTCATGCTCAGGATAGATTCATCGGCACTATTGCATTGAGAAATCGTCTGGTGACAGTTAAGGTCTCAACTTCAAAGGAATACTGGCTTGGTAGTGAGTGGCCAGACCATCAGGAATCGACTGCACAGATTTCACTTATACGCCTGGCGTCCTCGTGTCATTCCCTGTTTGAGGGATCGTCATATTAGGGCCCGACTCCAATGGTGTCGTCACCATCAGCGCTTGGATAATCGTCGATGGAACCATTAATGTTCTGAAATAAGTAATGGTTCATTGTGGACTTCCTGGACAGACGCAGAAGGGTTTGGCGCCGACGTAACGAACGTTTCCATGACATGATCGTTATGGGGGTGAATCTGTAATGGTGTGGGAAGGCATCACTGTTGCCGACAGAACAGACTTGCATGTTTTTACTGGACGTGTCACAGGGCAGTACTACAGGGACAACATCTTGGCACTCCATGGTGTGCCGTTTGCACGTCGTTATGGCCGCCGTTTCATTTTTCAAGATGACAATGCCAGATGTCATAGGTCCAGGAAAGTTACAGATTATATCCAACAGCAGAATATCACTACATTACCATGGCCCGCACTCAGTCCGAACCTTTTCCCCCATCGAACATGCCTGGGGCATGCTTGGACGGCGGCTACGCCAACAACCTCCTGCCAATGTTCAAGAACTTGCTGCAACATTGCAACAGGAATGGAATACCTTCCCAAAAATGACCTGGGACGTCTCGTTAGGAGTATGACACGCCGAATCCCAGCTTTTCTGGCCAACCGAGTAGGTTTTACCCTTTACTTACTCTGTTTCATAATGGTGGTAAATTTGCTTTGTGACCCTGTGTTGGTGTCGAACCTTATTCTGGAGAATCTTTCTTTTTCTGGCTGTACACAGGGTTTCGAATAAATTGCCAAATGTTTCCCTAATATTTTTCCGTCATTTCTTTCCTTCCTTGGATATTCCCGATTCACATGCATCAAATTACACCCGGGTACAAACTTTGCACACCATGTGTTAAAAGGCGTATGTGAACGATACGTTATAATGCTTTAACGCCATAAAATCTAGCTTTTCAGCGAACATTGTTAGGTTTTTTAGTTTCACATGTAATGGAATGGGAGAAATTGTATCGGCCATACCAAAATTCGAATCTGGGTGCTTTGAATCCCTAGTCAGGTGTATTACCAACTGAATTACCTGACCACCGGTGATGGAACCCGTCTGACCACTACATCCCTCTCTCCTTAAATATCTTCATACCTGAAAGACATCAATCCAGGGTATTTATCCCTGGAAGTACTTTCACCTGTCAGGGGCTGGTCTTTGTCTCCAAATGTAACAGAAAGAGGGAGAATTAACGAAATGTCTAGCAATATTCCAATAGCACCTGCATATTGTATTGATTCGATACGCAAGGTTCTGCGTATGATCAGTTTTTAAATCGAGGTACATTGTAAGCTACTGACAAACAAGCTGATGTTACTGAGTTTTCAACAGTATAACGTCAGCATTTCGCAAATTCTACGATCTACATTTAGTTTGCCAATACAACCTGTCATTGAGTCAAATGCTGTTTGAAGTGTTTATTACCAATTGTAATAAGCCCGCTCCTGACACACTGATTCTGACTACGGATTGTTCCGTTTACCTGTTCAAGATACAGGGCTCACGGCGGGTGTGACAGGGAATGCTTACTTCTCCTAGGCACCAGATCCCACCTCGGGTTTATCCAGGGGTCCGTGTTTGCCCAACTCTCTATTTTGTATTCCTTATAGGAGTTGTGAGATTGATCACTGTTCGTTACATTCACCTTTTGTCTAGAAAGGGATTCGAATTATAGCCCCTTGGATCTCTAGTCAATGCTCTACTGAGTGAGATATCTGGCCATAGGCGATTGAACCCGTCTGAACACCACACACATAAAGTGTAAATCATTTTCGGTTATACTCCTTCTGGTTGTATAATTAATTTTTGGCATTGAAGTTCAAATGAGAATTATTTAAAAAAATTCTGAATTAATATTGTAAGCTGTGAATATCTTGTTAGAAAGTAATCATTTATTATAAAGTCATATAGGATAGAAAACTTCCACCTCTTGGGCGAGAACTGCCAGAATTATATTTGATGAAACCTTAGATGCAGCCTCGACACCACTGTATGACATACAGATTATTTAACTGTGGCTAAATTGGTGCATTTACGTTCTATTGCATAATTCCTGAATATTTCCACGATATTTTGTTTACTTTTCATTTTTACCATCCTTACAAACGTATCGTGGAGAAACTCGTCAAACTTAAAGCACTCGTAGATCGGCAACGTTAATAACGACCTATTAATAATAGGCTGCTTGAAAAGAAAACAAGTTAGCTCTAGTATACGGCAACTAGTAACTTGTTACTACTTAAAGTGAACTTCAAGGAATAAACTTATATACTATTTATAGCCAGTTATAACCACTAACAGCCAGTTACAAGAAATAGCTTATTGAGTATGAATAGAATTATCATTATTAATTTCCTTTGCAGTGAAGAATTTGAATAAAATTTCAAATTAAAAGTAAAACTTTAAGTAGATGGGTATATATGTTATACAAACAATATTCAATTCAGGGTAACCACATCTGAATAGAGTGACCGATAAATCTAAAAATGAGGTTCTATGTTGTTATGGAGAAAACCATAACTTATCCATCTACGTATACGTTTCAAGAGTGAATGTTGAAATAATCAATTCAGAGTAATTTTAACACCTCTACTTCCCATCACTTTTCAGAGATCATGCTTGTAATATTAGCTATTATCCTTTGAAGCTCTTCATTTGTTATGCGTTTGTATTGAAGAAATCAATAATGCAAAGATATATTCAAGAAAAATAACTGTCTTCATATATCAATATAACATCAGCTTTCAAACATCATTGTTAGGGAAATCAGCGACTTATAAATTTTGATGGGGAGAACTCTTACATTTCAGGTTTTCTTTAAACGTAACTGCACGTTTGTGCAAAATACAGGAAATATTTCAGGATTAACTTCACAAAACCCTTACAATCCAGTAACTGTTTTTCTACCAAGCCCCTATGTTTGCTCCTCACGAAAATATTAACTGATGGTGAGGAAAAACTTCAAATGCATTGTGCCACTACATATACCAAAAACTATTAAGAAAGGTTTCGTAAATTTGAAATCACAAAACTTTCCTCAAATTAACAACTCAAACAATAAGTATGGCTTTTCAACACCTTTACACGACCATTCTTCACAATAAATTGACGACTAGTCTTTTTGACATTATCGACAGCTGTTTCTTCAATAAAAATGGGAAAAGGAAATATTTATATCTCGTAGTTAGTTATCAAAAATTACTTTGTTAAACAATACTCTGATTTCACACACAAGTATTCTGAAGTTGCTTTAAAAAGATGCTGGAGTTCTACAATGACAATATCTTCGTAGTCACTGAGTCTCCCAACAGTCTGTTGGAATTCCTATGGGCACAAATTGTTGTCTTTTATTGGGTTATCCGTTTTTATATTATTGTGAGGCAGAATATATTCAAAAGCTTCCACATGAGAAGAAAAAATCTTTTGTTATGGCTTTTAACACGACTTTTAGATTTATCGACGATGTTTTATCTATCAACAATAATCATTTAATTCATTTGTCGATTCGATATATACCTGTGAACTCGAGATAAAAGATACCTCAGAGTCTTACACGATTGCTTCATAGTTAGATATTATATTGAGCATCATGTTAACGACAAACTGACAACTCAATTTTATGACAAAATAGATCACGTCACTTTCTCCATCATTAATTTCCCGTATTTATATAGCAATATTCTATATCATCACCTGCAAATTGTGTTCATTCGATACGCAAGAGTTTATTCTGTGCTTGGTCAGCTTTCAGATTGAAACAGGCTACTGACAAATACGTTTATGTTACAGGGGTTACAACGATCTCGTTTAAAGTCAGCATTTCGCAACTTTTATGGACGTTATAATGATCTTATTTACCAATATAAATTATCATTAGGAAAATGCAAAATGCTTTTTTACATGCTTCATATCAATTGAGACTGATTTTCACTACGAATTACTCCGTTTGCCTGGTCGGAATTTAGGGCTCACGGTGGGTGTGGCCGGTCGAAAGGGGATGCTTACTCTTACTAGAAATCTCTGGTATGCGCTACTCTAAATTTTCAATTCTGTATAGGAATTATAATGAATGTTCGTTATCTTCACCTTTTCATGAAAAGGAGAAGTGTTTGTATGTAAAAGTGAAGATAACTAACAGTATTCAATCTCGTAATTTCTATAACAAATACAAATCAGAGAGATGGGCAAACACGGACCCCTGGAAATACCAGAGGTGGAATCAGATGCCTTGTCGACAATTGTCTAACAATTGGTATGAAACACGTAATACAGCATTTGACTTAATGGAAAGTTGTACTGAAAACTAGATCGTTATCACGACCATAAAATTTGCGAAATCTTGACGTTTGTACAAACCCTTGTAATATCAACTTCCTTGTCATTAGCCTCTCTTAAAAACTGATCATATGCAGAACAAGCTCTTGCGTATCGAATCAGCTGGCCGATATCAACACCATATGCAGGTGATGATGGAATATTGCCACTTAGATAAGGGAAGTTGACGACGGGGTAATTGAAATCATCCCGTTTGTCATAAAGTTGAGTTGTTAGTTAGCAGCCAGCATCTATTTTCAGTAAAATATCTAAGTACGAAGAAGATGTGGAAGACTCTGTGGTGTCTTTTATATCAAGTTCACTGGGATATATCGAATCGACATATGAATGAAAATGATCATTTTTGATAAATAAAACGTCGTCGATATATCTAAATGTCGAATTGAAGGCCACAGAAAGAGATTTTTGTCTTCTCATGTAGAAGCTTTTGAGTGAATTCTGCTTCATAAGAATATAAAACAGATCAGCTAACAAAGGAGCACAATTTGTGCCCATGGCAATTCCAACAGACTGTTGGAAGACTCGATCACCAGAGACTAAGAAGATATTGTCAATGAGGAACTCTAATATCTATTTAATACCAAATTCAGAGTACTTGTGCATGGAGTCAGAGTGGTGTTTAACAAAATAATGTTTGGAATGACGGAACACTAAATATGAATATTTCCTTTTACCATTTTTGTTGACGAAGCCCAACGTCTATGATGTCAAAAAGTCTAGTATTTAATTCATTGTGAGGTATGGTTGTGTAAATGTTGTAAAATTATACGTTTTAATGCTGTTATATTTGAGACAAGTTTTGTGATTTCAAATTTATTTAGAATTTTTAAGAATCCACATTTGATTAACACCACTTCTGGCATATGTATTGGGACAGTACGTTTGGAGTTTCTCCTTCACAGCAGTTAATAATTTCGTGAGGAGCAGAGATATGGGCTTGGTAGAACATTTATTAGATACAGCAATGTATCTCTGTAGGGGTTGTTGTGGAGTTTGGTGATCCGGTACGGGTACAGCAAATCATATTTAAAACAGAAGAATTTCATCTTTTGAAAGGGCAGTTGGAGTATCAGTGCGACTACTCAACGTGAAGTTAACGCAGTTGTTATAATGAGCCTTAGAATCAAATAAAATGTTGTTGCAAGCTTTGTCTGCTGGAACTCGATATACCATCACATGTTCAGATATCATACTTAAAGAAATCAGCTACTTACACCGTTTGATGAAAAGTACTTTTGATTTTCAAGCTTTTATTGAAAACCTGGAGAAACTGTGTTTTTATAGCATTATATTAGATATATCAATAATTCAGGTAATAAGATACGGAGGGTTTTTGATATCTTAAAATACTGTAAACTACTTATGCATGTTGATGACGATTTATCATTAGTTTCAAACTGATGACGTCATCACTATACATCGAGTGACAATGACACATGTTAAGAATTTTTTTAACTCTGCCTTGTAAACATCTACAAAATATGGAACACGTATAACTAAAATTATGTGTTAAACACTGAGAATTTATCGACATTATGAAAGTATGTTCATTTTATTTATAGACAATTTGTTCGACAAAAAAATATTCCATTTATCAAATCGATCCGATTTTCCTCAGTCACACCCTAAAAAAAAGCTGCAAAAGAATCCCACTACCCCGCATACTTTTAGAACCTGTTTATACTTTGTAAATAAATTATAAATCAACATACACGGCAGTTGCTGATAGACTTATCCTTCAGAGAAAACTGTAGAACATAAGCGTAAAACATAAATGGTTTTTAATAATCATTTGTTAATGAAAGCGATGGGATTCTAGCAGCACGTTTGATAAATTTTGAATATGTTATTTTGGTCTGTGTTTAAACCCTGGAGGTAATATGATATTTTTTTTCATTTATTGGTGTTTCGCTGATACGAAAATGCGTACTGTAACCTAGTTCAATCAACAAGGAATGTGTATGATACCATGCAATTCAAAATTACTAAAACCAAATTAAAATAATAAAAATCATTGACGTTTATTTGGGATAGTATATGCTTAATAAACTTTTTACAGAACCTAGATCTTCTTTTTTTCTCGGACCTATTCCTGTACATAGATATGAACACATAAAAAAAGGTCAAAGGTCTTACATTGTTCTTTGACTTCAATGTTTGTGGGGTTATTTTTTTAAGTTGCTTTTGATTTTATTGTTGTAGCCATTGGTTTATACCACCAAAGTAGAAAACTATCTTGCATTTAATTTATTACTAATTTTCCTTTTTGTTAAATATTAATTAATATGTCTAATTTGTATATTTGAAAATTTAATAATGAAATTCGGATTGCACAATATTAATCAAGAGAAAGTTTATCTGGGGGCCCCAAAAAAAATCTATTTAAATATCGTTATTTATAGAAATGACGTACGGAATTTTCGCCCCATCCTATTAATTCATCTGAGACAATTTATCATTTTAATTTCTGCGACAATTGGTCATTTGTGGAAAGTTTTCCAAGGCATGAAATCTGAAATTAATGGCATACGGAGATATTCAAATCACTTACCATCATGAATATAACTTTGGGATGAAAAAGTAAAGACAACGAGCAGCAATCGATCTTATAATTCCTATATAATAAAGAATACAAAATTAAGAGCAAACATGGACCCCTGCAAAAACAGAGGTTGGATCAGGTGCCTAGGAGAGTAAGCATCCCCTGTTGACCGGTCACACCGCCGCAATGTTTTCGTTAATGCAAACACTCGGCTACTTATGATTTTCAAAGCAAAAATGAAAGTTAAGTATATTTTCCGTCAAAATTTATAAATAAATATAGCTCATATCACAAGGTATGATATCTGAAAAGTGATGGCATATTAAGATGTTAAAATCACTCCTCTTCATGTATATAACACTGAATTCATTATTTCGTTAATTAGTGGAAATGCCAATTTTATTCTTAAAAGTCTAATTAACAAGTTAAGGTTTTCTCCATAAGAACGTATAAGCTCATTTTCAGATGTAAAATGCAATCCTCTTCATGTATTTTACCCGGAATTGAATATTTCTAAATAGTAAATACACACCTACTTAAAGCGTTATACTCAATCAAACATGAAGTCTGGAATTTAAAGTTTATCCTTTTTTTTTTTTTTGTGGCTAGATGTCAGATCTTATAGTTTTTATTCATTATTATTCCTTGAAGTATTTGGCTACTAGTAGCTAGTTTTTCTCACTTTTAGTAGCTGGTTACTAGAAGCCAATTTCAAATATAAAAATACCCCAAAAATATACATTTAAAGCGAAAAACGACCCACGACACGAGCAATTAAATTGTCAAAGAACTTGGTACGGTAAGCATCAAAATCGACCCTGTCTTCTAATATGTAAGATGTCCACAACCTGCACCTGTCAGAAAACATTAAATTTCCCTTACATGTCATATAGTTTTCGTTTAAGAGGAAGTTTACATGGCATTGTTTCTTACCAAAATCCGTAAATAACGTCATTACGTCGATGTTTATTGACAGTGTCTTGGAAAATTGACAAGCAAAAAGATTGCGTGCAGGGATTTAATAATAACCATAAATTTCTCTACTTTTGTCAGTTAAATGGGTTAGAATATTTTCATTCCTAAACGGAATTGAAAGAAACCTATAAAATAAAGGAAAATTTTATCTGGTTTTAATAAACTGTGGAATTAAGAACTAAAACATTACTTAGTAAAACAGAGCAATAATGATTTAATAGTCCGTGTTTTTACTCTAGCTGAGATTACGGTGCTCTTCCTCAAAAATACATTACGACAAAGTTTAGAAGGAACAATTATGATTTTGGGCCAGATATTTTATACACAAAGCAATTTACATGACTACTGTAGTTGTTAGAAGACCTAGTGTGAGAAATGAGGAACTGGCGGAGGTCCTCGTTTCTTTGATCAGAGGCTCATAGTTTTCGTAAGTATCCACGGCAGGTTGTCGATCTCACAAGGAATTTCGTTTCGTTTTTTATAAAACATTTAAAAATGTACATTTTCAAAAGAGAATCTCTTCTTCCTCTACTAACAGGGAAAAGTGTGTTCCCAAAATGCCCACATGTTCTTTAATACGAAGCGGGTGGCTTTGTCCTGTTTACAAATTTAAGAGCAATAAACTGGATCATCTCCGGGCATTCAACTCGGTCTAATAAAGATAATTCTTTTGCAATAGTATAGCAAGTGTGTGGAATCACTTGAAGGGTTTAAACTTACTAAAAATAACTTTTTATCTATTTCTTAAAATCAGGATTATCGAAATGTGCCGATAAATGAAATTTTCCGCCCGACAAAATTTGAAAATCATAAACCAAAGCTTAGAATAAGTTCATTATTGTGATAGAATTTTACAATATTGTTACATGATTGATTATAGTGAACGTAAGAAAAAAATTCAGAGCATTGCAATTTTTATTTGCTGAAAATTCAGTTAGATTACCTCTCTTTCTCTCTCTCTCTCTCTCTCTCTCTCTCTCTCTCTCTCTCTCTCTCTCTCTCTTACATTCGTAAGTTTTAATCAGACTGCTGAAAATGGACTGAATAACAGTGGAAGGATTTTGAATTTGAAGGGGTAGTTTTAGTCAGCGGGGTATCTTGATGGGGGGAGGTGCACCACCTAAATTGGCTGATTTAATATTGTCCTTGATATTTGCTAAAAAGAGTCTAGCTTTTATATATGTATATATGTTATAAATTTTAACTTTGAACTCCTGGTCATTTGTCAAAATTGAAAGTTAGAGATTTAAATACTTGTATAGACATCTCGTTTGAATCTTTTTTTAAATGTCAGAAGGATGTACAATTTATAATCGTACAGAATAAATTTATGTATTTAGCTCATGGACAAGTGGAAGAAATTGTGATCGGGAAAAAACTTCTTGCGGATAAGAGTTCTCGTTAGCACGATCGTCATGCGAATAGTGAAAATTACCGACACTATATAGATACCGTCGTGCCAATAGACACTTCCTTTTTTTAATTTCAAAATTGATTGTATTTTATTCTAACCCTATGTCCTTAATGGTTGATATTTTATTCTTTTATTTCCGAGCGAGCAGTGAAGTTCCTGAATCATGTTAGTACTATATACGGTATATAAGAAATATCTAGTTGCGTCCAAGGGGAAATATTATTGAAAATTCAAATAGATGAGACTTGGGATTTTTATCCAAACAATTTTAGTCATCAAATTACAAGATTGTGTATTCTAATAAGACTCAATTAAAAAACATAAAGTACGGGTTTCTGGCAAATATTGTACAAGTATCTGTTATGAATGCCTTTACTTGTTTCACATGACACAGTGCATACTATTGTTTATTTGTATCTCATAAGTACAACCCTTTACCAAATATTACAAAAATAGTACACATACATGTATACAGAATAAGCGCGGATCTAGAAACTTTCCAAAGGAGACACAGGAGTAAATTATACAGATATCACAACACGCAGTTAATATGTTACAGATTGTGCGCGCGCGCGTGTGTGTGTGTGTGTGTGTGTGTGTGTGGAGGGTATTGTGCAGCTACCAATTTCTGACAAACGATTGTAAAACTTTTTAATCTTATGAATAAGAATTTAAATAGGGACAGATGAATGGCTTCGATACAAGTATAGGGAATATCGACGGAATAGTTCGGGAGGGGTGTAGTTAGAAAAAAAATGAAACCTCAGTGATAATTCGAGACATGCATTAAAATAAAATAAAAATACAGCTCTCCTCATAGAACGAACCATACTGAATATGTTGCACCCCTCTCCAGCTGTGCAAAAAAGATATCGTCTATTGAATGTTATTTTTTACCAGACTTTCGACATACAAAACATTTGAAATGATGTTGGCCACATCTCTGTATGGATTTTTTACTGGGTGTGTGGTTTGTTTTGTTTTGTTTTTTGTTGGTTTTTTTTTTTTGGCTTTTTTTTCGAATTCATACTAAGAGATAATTCAACCATGAAAGTTTTGTATACATACATGGATGTAGCCATGTAAACTTGATTTAATTGTGCCGAAAACCATAAATTCTTTGAAAATCCGGATTATACCTCCGGTTTGGGATTTTAGATTTATAAGACGCACGTGCATTTTCAGAAACCAATATCATTTCCATACACAGGAGGTCTTGAACAAAAAAAAGTTCGTTATCAGGACAGACGGAAAAGTTTAAGAGATGGAGAACATAGAACATTGGTATATTATTCCCCAATAAATCACTTTTTACGTAATCAATGATCATTTTACTGACGTCATCGTTTGCAGAAAGTCACAACAAACAACATTGCTTAAACAAATTATTTTTATTTATTTTTTTGAGATGTTTTAAAAAAATTGTTTTTTACAAATATATACAAAAAAGTTACCTCCAAATCCTTGGCAAATTACATGTTTGTTGTTTTTGGATTGCTAATTACTAAAGAGCAAATTAGGACACGTCCTATTCGTACAGTAGGCTATTCCACAAAGCGCGAAGTGATAATGGGTGACATAATTATTCTCACAAGAGGCTGGCTCCTTCATTGATATGATTTTATTATGTTGATACAGACAGTAAAACCAGAATAAATCTTGAAATTAATTCGGTGTTTAAAACATTGACTAGGTAGCAATGCTTGTTCATAAACTGGCCCTTATTGTGCAAGTGTGAGATTACTGGTTAACTCGTAATGCAGTTTCATTTTGAATGTTCAGGATTCCATTCAGAACATATCAGAACTCTTTCATAATATAAAAAGAAGTTGCTAGGTTTCCTAATAAATGTGGTTCCTAAAAGTTAGTTTTCTGAAAGGAAATTAGTCATGTTACGTTGATTTTCAGTTACTCGGCAAAATATATCAATTCATTAATCAGTAGAGGTGTAATGATCATAAACAAATAAACTATCTGCAGCTAGGACCAGATGACATGAAAGTCGTTTAATTGGGAAAACGATTATTAGAACGACGTTACAATACGAGGGCTGTTCGATATGTAATGTGTATTGTGTGAATGATGATACTCTTGAATAACTCTATTAAATACCTTTCCAACGGTATAAACATGAGCCTTCAGCTCCACATAGTTTTAAACTTGTAGTCATTTCAATAGGGCCAGTCATTGGCCACTGTTATAAAAATGGTTGGGAAACGGGCTGAGAATATTGAACAAATTAGCGCTTATATAAAAGATCGCACAAACGTCGGTCATTCGGTAATGCCGATTTTTACTGAATTGGGGGAAGTTTATGGGTCTGATAAGGTATTTTATGAGACAGGTCATATGTGGAGAGAGAAATTTCGTGACTGGCACAGACTCTGTCAAAAATGCAGCAAAATCTGGCCAACCTGTGACTGTAACAGGTAAGGCAAATGTCTCAAAAGTCAGGGAAATAATTGAAAGTGATGGCAGGTACACGATACGTGATACTGTCAAAGCTGTTGACATATCACAATCTCTGGTGCATTTCATTTTGCAGGTTATTTTGAAATTAAAGTACGAAGGATTTTTTTCAGATGGATACCGCATGCATTGACAGTTGACCAAAAACGGATACGAGTACAAACCGCTAAGCAATTGCTCAAAATGTTTCCTAAATTCAATCGAAGACAATTTTCAAACATTGTTACGAGTGCCGAATCATGGGTTGACTATTTCGAACCAGCAAGAAAAATTGGAAACAAAATATGGCTAACTAAACACGATAGAAGGCCTGTAGTTGCCAAAAGAACCATAAGCACAAAGAAGGTTCTTTATTGCATATTCTTCTCATGTGATGGTATAATCGTACAAATTCCGGTGCCTAAAGGCAAAAATGTTACAGGTCAGTATTACCGAAATGTTATACTAAAAAAGTTCAAGAAATATTATCATAAACGACGCCCTGTGTCGCGATTTAGGCATGTTCGTCTAATTCATGATAATGCTCCATCACATACATCTGAGCTTGAAAAGCAATTTTTGAAGTCAGAGAAGGTTACCATCTTGCCACACCCACCATACTCTCCAGACCTATCTTCATGCGACTTTATCCTTTTTCCAACTTAAAAAGTTCTTATCCGGTCGTTGTTACAAGTCCCTTGGCTCAGCCATTAGTCAGTGCCTCAGAGGTCTACCTAAATCAGCGTATTTCAGAAATGGATTCAGAGATTGAAATTATGTATTTCAAAGCGCGGAGAATACTTTGAAGGGATGTAATGTTCATTTCACTATTTGAGTCGAATGCTTATGAGATAACGTACAATACACAACACATATATCGAACAACTCTCGTACATTACACAATCTGAAAGGTGATTCGGGGATTTTTTCCCATAAGAAGTGTGTTCGTTGAATCATTCACGAGAGAAAAATGCCAGGCATTGACAATGTATATTACAACTGTCGCAAAAGATCTGTTTATTCATGTTTGACTTCATGTTTCAGGGATTCAGATTTTTGTCAGATATCGGAGGAACACTGGGGCTCTTCCTGGGTGCTTCGCTTCTGAGTTTTGTTGAAATTATTCAGCTTTTGGTGGAGATACTTAATTATCTACGTCGCAAATGCCTCGAGAAAAAAAACTCGAGAATATTTGTAGAATCGACGAAAGATACGACCATTGTTGACAACATGCATGTATTTTCACAGATGAACGATAAGAAAGATAAATTATAAAAGCATTCCTTGTATACTGTGAGACAAAGACAATTGATTTTAGCTTTTTGTTTATTTATTTGTTTATTTTTTTTGCTGTATCTATCTAACTGTTAAACAATGTCGTATGCCATACATGTCAGTGTTTATTAAAAGGTATTTAAAAAAGCAGTAATTCATATGGTAATTTTACGATCGACAAAATCACCACTCGTAGGTGCCATAAACTGCAAAGAGCATAGATTTGGCGCGCAAACTTGGACCAAGCAGTATGAATACAGGGAAGACTACTGAACTGAAGTGACAGGCAGCAGTCGTCAATCTGAAGACAGGATTTGCTTATTTCCCTATACAAATGGCCCCTGCTTGTAAAACCTTGTGTGAAGTGTCTTTACATCATATATCAAAAAAGATTTTTTTTTCTCCCAGAGCAGTCAGTAGAAGTACAACACATGTTAGCAACATAAATAAATACATATCCATCCCCTTAATGATAGTCAGCACTGCATAAAACTCCTAGACCCAATTTTCTTTCCAAGTGTATTAAAAATTCTCGATATTTGCTATATTGTTCATGAGTTTCATTTATTATCCATTCCTTCTCCAAGTCTCTACCCAGTATGTAGTCTTTCCCCAAGGGTTTTATTCTCCAGGATAATCAAAGAGCAGTATGTGTTACGTAATCGGTCTCCATTAGTCAGACAAACTATTTACTAAACGATTAAGTTAATCATGAAACATCAATTTCAACGTTCCTTCAAAAATATTAGATAAGAAAGAGGTTTAAAGGCATGTTATGAGGCGTAAAAAATCATGAAAAATATCTTAGTTTGAAATATATAGACAAAGTAATAAATAAAGAAACTTCCAAAAACATAATCTCTATATTGTGAAAGCCCACAATCAGGATCTGAATCAAAGAACAGAGAGTACTGATAGGCAGAGGTATGTTTCTGCTTCAACTTTTGATCTTGTGATTGATAACCATTAAGGGTCGAATACTCTTTAAGAATAACCACCATCTTAAGCTTAATTATTGTCAATGCTTCTCCAGATAGCGAGCAGCCAATATGTTTCGATATTGGAGTAGTTTGACCCTGACCTTTGATCCAGTAATCAATATGGGTCTTTTTTTTCTAGGGACAAATACTGTGCCAATGCTAGATATGGTAACTATCAAGCGAGAGGTTCTTTGAATATTAAGTACACAACACTTGGTATACAGACGGAACGAAGATCTAAGTCTTAAAAAGCTCCTTCTGTTATACATGGGGTCTAAAAATAGTAGCTACAAGCAAGGTTTACATGAAAATATTTAATGCATCTCAATGTTATATGCATCAAATAAATATATTGTCTAAATTACAGTAAGATATCCCAAAAACATCAGTGGGTTGAATACCACAAAAACACAAATTCCTCTAATGGAGGATTTTTTTTTTTATTATTTATTCTGTTTTGCAAATATCAAACACGCAATATGCAAACCAGTTCGTAATAAACTGTTTTTAAAGTTGCTATGCAGTAAAAATATTGTTCTTTGTATACTTGATATTTACATATTTCAATGTACACAAAAACTGTACGAAATTTTAGCACGCAAAACTTTAAAATCTTTTATGAATAAAAATAAAAAAGGTTGCAAAACAATTTAAAAGTCACTAAACACAAGCTCTGGTTTTTTTTAAACATTTACTTAAGAATTAAATTTCAGCTTCAGAAATACATGAGAGTATGAACTGCGATGCTCTATGCCTGCATACTTTATGAAGCGTGTTAGCACTTCATGAAAGATATACTGGCGTGAAGTGTTGCAGTTCATACCTTCAAGTATTTTCAAAATTGAAATTCCTTTTTTAAATATATATTTACATTCTACTTTCATTTCCTTTAATACTCTATCCGCTAAAACAGACTTGCTATATTCATCAAGTCATCTGTACATTGTTCACATCTGCAACTGCATACATAAAAAAATGACAGTAGACAAATCCCCAATTTACCCAGTGGCCATGATTTGAATAAACTACAATATCCACTGCCTATCAATACGACTAATCATGGCCTTTTGTTCTTGACAATAATATTTTCCTATATATTCCCATGTAAAACTTTGATTCCTTATTTTGGCACCATTCTATTTCCAGGGGCCACAATTTGAACAAACCTGAATCTGCACTACCTGGGGATGCTCTCATACCAATATTCTGTTGTTTTTGAGAGTATTTTTAAAGATTAATTGATTGTTTATTGTTTTCCGCCACACTCAACAATTTTTCAGTTATCTGGTGGCGTCCAGTTTTTATTGGTGGAAGAGAGAACCCAGATACAATGTACCCGAGAAGAGACCACCGACCTTCCGAAAGTAAACTGGCAAACTTTCTCATATATATCGTCACGAGGGAGAATCAAACCCGCGCCGATTAGAGGTGAGAGACCTTGTGATTCTGAGCGCAATGCTCTAACCACTCGGCCACAGATTTTCTTATATACATGCATCTGAAACTTTGATCCCTTTTGTGACCTCACTCTACCCCGGGGGCCATGATTTGAACACACTTAAATCTACCATATGTCAGGAAGCTTCAAGTGAATTTCAACTTTTATGGCCCCCTTTTTTGAGAAGAAGACGTGAAAGTTTTTCTTACTATGTATCCCAACGTAAAAGCCTGATCCCCTATTGTGGCTTCACCCTACCCCCGGAAACCATGATTTGAACAAACTTGAATCCACACTATGTCAGTAAGCTATCATGCAAATTTCAACTTTTCTGGCTCTGGTAGTGGTTCTTTAGGAGAAGAGTTTTAAATGACTCCACCCTATTTTTTTTCTCTTAATTATCTCTCCTCTCAAGTGGGCATGTTCTTCATTTTAACAAATTTGAATCCCCTTTACCTAACAATGCTTTATAGAAATTAGCCTAGCGATTTTTACGAAATCGAAAATGTTAAAAGTTTACAAACAGAGCGACAGATCAGGTGAGCTTTAAAAAATTAAATATTTAGTAGAAGAATTTTCCTGTAATTTCCAAACAAGTTGTGCAATTTACATTCTGATTATGTAAAATTTCACACACTCTGCTAACCGATCACGGTGGCTCAGTGGTAGAGCTCTCGCCTCGTGAACGGAAGGTCGTGAGTTTGAGCCCCGCTCGGGCCGGCCGCGTCAAACCTAAGACGTTAAAATAGGTAGTGATTGCTCCTTCGCCAAGAGCTCGGCATTACGAAGTGAGAGTCACGGGTCTTTCGGATGGGACCTTATAAACGGAGGTCCCGTGTCGCAGCAGGTGTGGCACGTAAAAGAACCCTCACTGCTAAAAGCCATTAGTGCTAAGCATAGGTCTAAATTTGCAGCCCCGTCACCGGTAATAGTGACAGTCGCCGGATAGCTGAAAAATTGCTCAGGCGACTATAAATAAGAAAAAAAACAAACAAACACACACTCTGCAATTTAATTTCTTGGCAAACAGCAATGATCAATAAATTACATGTCGTAAGATAAATTGTATTCATTTTACTTATAAAAACATAAATTTGGTTTTCATTTTCGTCATTTAAAAAAAGGATTGAAGCAAGTGTTGTTAAAATACATGCAAAATGCATATTCTGCTTTCCGTTGAACTATTTCTTTCAGATCGCTCTCTTCCGGCGAGCGTGAAAACAATAAACATTTTCATTTCCCGCAAACACCCAATAACTCTTTTTAGTACAGTGTATACTTTCGTTTGGGGAACCACATTAATTAGCGAGTTACATGCCCTTTGTTTAAGTAAATACCACAAAAGGGGCTAAATGACCTCTGTAACGTAAAAGGTCATCAAAGCAATTGCAATAGTTGCTTCCCTGTATCTTTGCCGTTTATAAGCGTAATTTACATCACGTTATGTTAAAACTCCATAGAAATGTACTGTCTTCAAATATCTGTGGTATTTTGGTAAGGGAAAAAATCGTGATAAATACCGAGGCTTGCCATATTTTCGGCACATATTTGATCGGGGCCAAATATCACGTACTATTTAAGACGATTTCTTTGTATTTTTTTTTATCTTGTAACACAATATCAAGTCAAGTAAGATTTTACTCGCTAAGGTTAGGTTTGCTGTCTTTGAACGTAAAACTGCGAATTCAACGTCCATATAGTAAATGAAGGGGCGTGAACTCTTCAGAGACTTCCGACACGTGATCAGCATTACAGTATGTTTGTGACGGATCACTTATTGTGGATTTGTTAAGTGTGGTCTGTCACTGAACTTGAAAACTGAACGAATTTAGTAACTGTAGCATCAGAGACTTACCTAGTACTACCCGATCCACGAAATAATTTGCCTTCGAAAATTGCCGACGTTGCGTTGAGCTATTGGTGACAGATCCTGGTATATGTGACAACAAGAGCAACATTACTGGAAACCATTTTGTGATCCGTTCTTTGCTGTGTATAACCAAACCTCCAAGGGACAGGAAAACTGTGATTTTCTGGAGCTTGTCTGACATTGATTATCAGCAAATTAAAAAACGATCAGAACTTTTCTTTAACCGAAGATGCATCTGTTGAAAAACTTACAATGCGTTATAATGCGGTCCTCTAAGCCACCATCGATATTCATGCACCTCAAAAATCAAAGGAGATCACTTTACGACCAAGCACACCATGGTTTACGGACAGATCATCGAAGGGCTGAAAGGACAAAACTGTCCACAAGGAAATATTTAACGAGAAGTGTATGTAGGGCACTAAACCTTTGCTACATTGTAAAACACAGCACTCAACTAACAAAATTCAGGAATTAAGCAGCGACTCAAAATAACTGTCCAAGCTTACAATCTCATGGGAAATACAAATGTGTCAGTTTTGCATGTGCATGATAACGAAATTGATCTTGCATCCAATTTTGGTGATTACTGGAAAAGTTTTCGAGCAAGTTCCCTATGGAAAATAGCTGACACCAAGTTTGATGGTATTCCTTTGGAAGTGTTTGAGCCAGTATCGCTTTCTGAGGTGCGTGATATTATCACTATTGCGCCAACAGTCCTGCGAGTTAGACCTGAAAGTCCTGAAACAATGTTTGGATTGTGTTTTGCCGATCATTACTAAAATTATTAACAAATCTTTCCTGGAATCGAATTGAATTCAAGACAGCTATAGTACGACATATGATAATAATAATAATAATAATAAAGTCTTCATTTATCCAGGATTATATATTATGAAATAGTGCTAGTTTTCAATATGGCTCTGCATATAACATACATACATACATACATTCATACATCCAGATATTAGTAAACTAAATATAGATCAAATGACGTAAAGTACAATATCATAATAGACTTAAGGAATAATTAAGACTGTAAGATACATGCAAATACTTTTAGATATAAAATGAAGCTAAAACGTATGGTGATAATCTCTACGATAGTTTCTTTTAAAACACACAACACTTGTTGAGTTTCTTACATCTTCACTCACTGCATTCCATGCATTGCTGCCTGAAATACGGGCCTCCGTGGCTGAGTGGTAGAGCATCACGCTCAAAATCACAAGGCCTCTAACCTCGCGCCGATATATGTGGGAAAGTTTGCCAGTTTACTTTCGGAAGGTTGGTGGTCTCTTCCCGGATACATTATATCTGGGTTCTCTCCTCCACCAGTAAAAACTGGACGCCATCAGATAACTGAAAAATTGTTGAGTGTGGCGGAAAACAACAAACAATCAATCAATCAGCTGAAAGATCTTCTATAATATTAAGTCTTTGTCCTGGGTGCATTTAATAAATTGGAATTAGAATTTCTAGTTTGACTCTGACTAATTTCTCATACATATTTAAAAACATTCAAATAATCTGGCATTAAACCATGTAAAACTTTATACACTAAAGTAACGTTTCTGTCTACAATGTAATCTGATACCAGTTGATTTTTGTAAACATGACACTAGATGGTGTTTGAAAATTTCTGATGTTAAGAATGGTCCTTGCCACTCTTTTCTGTAATATAATAAGCTTATTTACATTCTCTGCATTTCTTGAATTGCTCCATATAGTGCAGCAATATGTAAAATGTGGAAAAATCTTAGTACTAAAAATTTTCAACAGTGCATCGTTTGACATAAAGTATCTTATTCGTCGTAAAATGCCAATTCTCTTGGAAATCCTGGTTATAAATGTTTCTGTATGATTTTCCAGGACAAAGTTTCATCAGTAATAACACCAAGTAGTAATTTTGACTCCTCAACACATTCTATGGCATGGTTATTTACCACTAAATTTAATTTCCGACACTTTGATTTGTAGATCCAACAAGGATACATTGAGTTTTTGACAAATTTATGCTTAATTTATTTTTCTGTAATCCACCCTATACTGCGCGGTAGATCTTCACACATCTTTGACTTAATGTTTTCCATGGATTTATCTGTTACATTTTGTGAAGCATCATCTACAAACATATTTACATGAGAATGTGCTTGCGGATAATCATTAATGTACAGGATAAAAAACAATGGGCCTAAAATAGAGCCTTGTGGAACTCCAATAGTAACATTCTTTTCATTTGATAGATTGTCTTTCCAACTAACTCTCTTTGTAAGATTTGTTAAATATAATATAACAATTCAAAACTATCATTACATATGCCAATAGACTTACGAGTGTAAAATAAAACAAATGTACGTGAAGATATAGAAAAGTTGAAAATACCTGCAGGAATCTCACAGACATTGTTTGATGGAAGTTTTAAAAGTTTGACAGAGACAATATCCAAACCTGTTGCCATAGATGTAGGCATACGGGTTATCTCATTTTCATAAATTCCGCAGTTATTGTATAAGAATTCTTAAGCATTTGTTCTTGTACAGTAGGCAAAGTGTCAAGAAAGTGTTTTCCTCGCTCATGACCAATGCTACTAAAGTAATTATGAAAGCATTCGGCAATACCCTTTGTATCTTTAAAACTAAATTGTTGTCCTTAAGAAATGTACATTTAGTGGTAGTTTTCGTAGATGGTAAAAATTGTTCCATTTGCCCCACATATCCTTGGGTTTGTTATCTGCCTGGGAAATTGCCTTCTCAACAAATGCATGTTTTGCTTCCCTGGTTTTCTTTGTAACCCTGTTTCGTGATGCCCTGTATAGGTTCCAAGCATGATCATCATTACTTCGAGTCGCCTTTTTAAAGAGATGCTCACGACAGCGCATTTCTGTTAGTATTTAACATTTATGCATTCTTCTGATAGTGAGTTAATTCTTCGTTCTTTTATAGGAATGTGCTTATCCACTGCTTCAAAAAAATTCATATTAAAGAATCGCCACATGGAATCAATATCTACCATTTCATACAGGGGACTCCAGTCAATGGCGTTCATTTCTCCTTGAAAATCTAGGTTTTTAAAATTTCTGTATTTGATGTGCACATGACTGTTTACACCTGATCTAATTTTACCATTTATAGCACGAATCATGCTGTGGTCATTTAATCCTACTGCGAATACTCCCAATATAGAATACTAGTCCGGACTATTTACATAAATATGGTCAAGTACTGGAATCTTTAGTCTCGGGCGTAGAATTTTTATCAATTGCTGAAGTATTTCGTGATAGTTTTTAAACCTTTTGTCTTGTGTTCATCCACATTGATATCTCCCATAGCTGAAGTGTTTTGTGTTCCGCTATCAGTTGTTCAATCCTACCCTCTTATGAAACCAATCTACTGTGGAATCTGGAGGTCGATGAGATAGCATACGATGTTTTGGTTGATTGAATGTATATTGGTTAAAGTCCCTCTCGAAAATATTTCACTCATATGGAGACGTCACCATTGCCGGTGACGGGCTGCAAATGTTAGGCCTATGCTCGGCGCTTAGGCCTTTGAGCAGGGAGGGATCTTTATCGTGCCACACCTGTTGTGACACGGGACCTCGGTTTTTTTTTTTCTTTGGTCTTATCCGAAGGACCATCCAATTTAGTCGCCTCTTACGACGAGCAAGGGATACTGAGGACCTATTCTAACCCGGATCCCCACGGGCCACGATGTTATGGTAGACTGCCCAACAGAGATCACAAATCCAAGCATTTCCAAATCATCCACTATGTTAATATTTGAAACGGTAAACTGTTCCTTCATTTTCTTTAGGACCATTGATTAATCGCCAAAGACTTGACAAGTATGAATTAAAAAATTACAGACCTGTATTAAATTTACCTTTTCTATCTAAAACATCGGAAAAAACAGATGTAGCTCAACTTGAAAAAGATCTAAACGCTTATGAGCTTCATGACCGATGGGATCTTTTTGGTGGGTCGCACTGACATGGTGGCCATCAGGAACGGCGCACTGACTGCTCTCCAATACAAGGATGAAACCCTTCACCCAGTCGTCAGATTGTTTGCAGGTGCAATCGGGCCAAATTTCATTCAGATGGATGATCATGTGGTTCAGGAGCATCTGCAGAGGGAAATTATCGAGCGTATTAAGTGGACTGCTGTCTCACCGGACCTGAATCCCATCGAGCATATGTGAGATTAACATCAGCATCAACTTACCTAGCGTTGAAACCAACCACAGACTTTTGATGACCTTGAAAACGCGCTGAGAGAGGAATGGAACAATCTCCCACAACAGATCATTATTAGTCTCATAATGACTATGCAACGCGGATGTCAGGCTTTTCTGAGAGCAAACTTAGGTCACATCGAATATCGATGAAACCCTAAGTCAATTTTGGACATGTTCTGTAAAGTTCAAGTTGTCTTTCATGTCAGATTTCTTCACGTCATTCAGTGACATGTCGTTTTGTGCACTTTTACCCCTCCCAAAAAAAATCAGTGAATGAAATCGAGGTTTCTGATTAGATATTGATGAACATTGATGTCAGCATTTGTGTTTCATATAATCTGCCATGTACGTACAAAGGTTTAGGTTTAATCAATGAAATAGTTCATGATTTATTTTGTCCAGCATATATTTCATGAACATACATATCACGCCGAAACGAACTGCAAAACACACACCATAATGTTAATAATTTATACAAATATTTAACCTTAGGTCACCATGTTTCCATTGGATGCTGACTATGCTCATAAATAATTGAGAAGCTAACAATCGCAAAACAAATGTTTAAACCTAGTAACTTATTCAAGACCTTGTGTTTACATTCGAAGACATAAGAAATGCATAAATCTGCTTATCTGTTTTATTCCTAGAGACTCACAGATATTCCTCCTGTAAGCAATAAACACGTGTACCTATAACACTGAAAATTATTGTATGATAGTGCTGTCGAAACACATCCAAGATTTTTGGCACATGAAGTAAGCCAGTTGATATCTTGAGACTTCACTATCCTTACGTTATGGGACGAAGATGATTAGTTCTGTCTTTTCCTGATTCAACTTGAGTATATTGTTTTGCATCCAGTTGTCATTGTCAGAAAGACATCTTTTAAGTCTGTCTGCAATGCTGTATCAACTATCGTTCGGCTTTATAATCGGGTATACTTGAGCGTCGTCCGCGTAGCAATGATGACACATGTTATGACTGCTACAGATTTCTACATTTGGTTTGTAGAACATGCAGTATAGATGGGGTCCTAATACAGAACCCTGTGGAATACTAAAGTGGAGTAGAAACTCTTTGGACGATGTAGATCCAACAGCAATTTGTTGACTTCGACCATAGAGATAAGACTTCATCTACAACAGTCCCGATCCCAAGATACCAAAAGCATACGACTGATCAGAATATTATGGTCTATGACGTCGAATGCGGCTGAAAGATCAAGCATCACGAGTGCAGCGCATGGATCCCTGTCCAATGCAGAGGCAATATCATGGTGAACCCGTAATAGAGCCGTTTCTGTGGAGTAACAATTGTAGTAGGCAGATTGTACCCGGTCATGACTGTATATGGACGTTTCTCTATCTGCCCCCCCCCCCCTTCCATACACGCCTACGACCATTGTGGAAGTCCAGACAGAATCGGGTCTCATCTGTGAACAGTACCGGCTCCCAGTATCGTCTATCCCAATTAACATGTTGACGTGCGAATTCCAAGCGTGTTTGTCCATGACGTGGGAGAAGTCTGGGACGCACTACTGGCCTGTAAGCCCTGAGATTAGTAGAATGAAGTCTTTTTCTCAAAGTCTGTGACGTAATATGCAGGCCTGTGGCAACATAAAACTGACGAGTCAATCTTGGAGCAGGTTGAAAACGCTGCCCCCGGGCCAACGTTACAATATATCGGTCTTGGTGTTGCATTGTGGCAGGATTCTGCCAGTCCTAAAGCTCTTATAGACTGTACCAGTCCCCTGAAATCGTGTCCAGAGTCTAGAGATGACTCTGGGACACACCGAACCGCATAGCAGCATCTCGATGGGTTTGTCCAGTCTGAAGCATTCCGATTGTTTGATTGCGCTCATTTGCCTGTAAATGACGTTTTTGTGGTGATATACCTTTACGTGCAATCGCTGTTCACTTTATCAATAGCGTAGTGATGTCTGCTGACTAATTGTCTGCGTTACACAACTACCCAAAGTGTACCACGCTTTTATCAAGCGGCTCATGGGCACGTGTAAATTGTGAAGAAGCATACGGTGAACAGGATTCAAGTCACAAAATGTTTTCTGAATCCATGTGTATGTGGTATTGCTCTAAAATTTCTCCCAAAAACTTTGATAAATCAAAATGCCCACGATCCCTAACTTTTTTTTGTCCAGTATAGAATAGCCAATGTTACTCGAGGTCCTGAGGTCAATTGTTTGAGTACATTAGTGATCCAAAAATAAAAGAACTGTGAGATAAATTTTAATGTGCAATAACGAAATTGGAAAGTTTAAATGAAACAATTAAAGTGCTTTTAAGTTCAAATTCAAACTTAATGCCAACAGTTCACATTTCGAAGACATTACAAATAAGGTAAGGCATTGGTTGGGGCCTCCGTGGCCGTGTGGTTAGAGCATCGCGCTTAAAACCACAGGGCCTCTTACCTCTAGTCGGCGCGGGTTCGATTTTCGCTCGCACCGATATATGTGAGAAAGTTTGCCAGATTACTTTCTGAAGGTCGGTAGTCTCTACCCGGAAACATTGTATCTGGGTTCTCTCCTCCACCAATAAAAGACTGGACGACACCAGATAACTGAAAAATTGTTGAGTGTGGCGGAAAACAACAATCAATCAATCGCATTGGTTCTGTATATTATTTAAAGTCGTGGTCCATTCAAATTTATCATTATTAACAACTGCATTGTAATGACAAGTGTTGTAAAGATGTTTGCAATATTTTATTATGAATTGCATTTTTATTGATTGTATTACAAAATATAATTCGTAATGGAATGTTTGATTAATAAAGTGGTATCAATATCTGGCTAACTGTTACTTCGCATTGGTTCTATATTTCATTTAGGTGGAGTTTCAGCCACTCACATCGCCCCTGGAGGAGAGTCAGAATACATCAGAGCCAGCAGAATATCGACTGAAAAATAAAAAGGGGTATTGAACTTGTCTGTTGTCGGGTAAACCTCTCATTAAGAACTAAGGAACATTTTTTTGTCCTAAGGAGTGTATGATTGCATAACAGGCCTAGAACATCAAGATTCTAAAATACTCAAATACTCCCAGTATTTGAGGTCGAATATTAAACAAGGTTGGAGTCCGTGATAGTGTATGCTCTGGGATGGTACACAAGGACAAGTATTGCGTATTTAACTGTGTGGTGCTACGAGAGTAACGGTATTCGTCTGCATTAAAGACTTGTCGAAGTGCTTCCCCAAATTGTTATAAAAAGTGCTGGAGAATTCGGACTTTAAAAGAGATTTCATTTTAACCGTACCAAACCTGCTAGAATCTGTGATGCCGACATATTATGAATAGTGATACAGGTCTGTTATGATATCACACTTAGCATGGAGTGTCAAATAAGTGCATTGACTAAATCATGCCATTTCCAACTTCGTAATATCGGTAGAATTAATCTCTTATAACGGAGGGTGCGTGTAGGACACTTGTTAGATCACTAATTACATCCTGTCTTGATTATGGAAATGCAGTTCTTCGTGGTGTTGATTCAGCATCCTTGCAAAAGTTGCAGAAACTACGAAACACTGCTGCCGGGCTAGTGACACGTTCACGTGAACATGAGCATATTACACCAATTCTCATATCACGTCACTGTTTACCTATGACATATCGAACGAAATATAAATCCTGTTGTATGTACGTTCAAGGCTCTACGTGGATCAGCTCCAGCACAAATATAGGAACTAGTTCAAGTCTACCGTTCTCAGCGACCACTTCGTTCCGTGGATTTGATATCTCTTCTAAAGCCACGTATCTGTCCTAAACTTGGACGGTGAAAGACGGTTTGATGTATCTTCATCAACCTTGTAGAACTGCCTCCCGCTGGAACTCCGTTTCGAAGATTCTTTAGCAGTTTTCAAAAATAATCTTAAAACGTATCCTTGTATATTTGGATTCAATCTGTAATTCGGTATTTATGTTAACAGTTTTGATTTCATTAAACCTCCGATCAATGATCCAGGGTTTGAATCTAGATTCACGCGTTGCACACAGGTAGAGCAGAGGTGAGAACGACTCAGAATTACGGTAAATAATAAACCAGGCATACGGGCGGTTTAAACCCGGCTTAGTGATTTTAGTGAGGAATTATGGATGAATATTTGGATGCTGTGTACAGGTTTGATCTTGTAGAAAGATTGATTACAAGAGAACGAATAGTTAGAGACAGACTAAATCCTATCACGTATTATAATGATGCAGATTTCATTGATAGGTTTCGACTTACCAAAGAGGCGGTTTTGTATATTCTAGACGATATTGATGAGGATTTAGGCAATGGAATTCTACACATTTCATCAGTCTCACCTTTAAATCAGCTTCTGATAACTCTGAGATATTATGCAACTGGAAATTTTTTATCCGTAAATGGGGATTTGTTTGGAATACACAAATGTACTGTGTCGAGAATCATCAAAAAAGTTTCACGTGCATTAGCTTCTCTGTATCATCATCATATACAATTTCCAACAGCAAATAGAATTTTGGACGTCCAAAGAGCGTTTATGCAACAAAGTGGCATTCCTGGTGTCGTGGGACTGATAGACTGCACCCACATTCCAATTACTTCTCCAGGAGGGGATATTGCTGAACTTTTTAGAAATAGAAAAGGCTATTTTTCTATTAATATGCAGGCAACTTGTGATCATGAACTCAAACTTACAAATGCTGTTATTCGCTGGCCTGGTAGTACCCATGATAGTAGAATTTTTGAAAATTCTAATATTTGTGCAAAGTTTGAGCGCAGAGAAATAAATGGTATTTTGCTAGGTGACAATGGATACCCACTGCGCTCCTATCTTGTAACTCCAGTCCTCACTCCAAACTCTAGAGAGGAAAGAAGATTCAATTTAGCTTTGTGCAATATACGCGTAAAAATTGAAAACGTTTTCGGTATCTTACAAAGACGATTTCCATGTTTAAGACAACAGCTTCGTCTAAAACTCCGAACAAATATTACTGTGATAACAGCTTGTTGTGTGCTATATAACATAGCTAGGGAGCTTTCCATTCCTCTACCAAATGATGATGATCGTGATGAAAATGACAATGTACCTGTACCTGTCCCACAAAACTACAACCAGGGTGGGAGAGCACTTCGCACAATTCTGATTCGAAATTACAGATAAAAAGTTCAAGGTAAGCATAAAATAGATATATGTATAAATTTTATTTTGAAATGATTATTTAGTGCATTCAAAATGGTCTCCATGCAGAAGAGACGCTATTACTAGCGCCAGATCTAGTTGCTTCATTACTGAACAACAGAGATTCTTCTAGCTTACGCTTTTTAAGTCTGAGGATATCTTCCTTTAGTTGATACACACGCATCTTTGCAGCATGTTCCGCTTCTGCCATCTCCAACAGTCTCGATTTCACCTGTTCCTGTTTACCGGGGAGCTTCCTCTTCATGACTGGGGTTGTTGTGGATGCAGAATGACGTGCTGGTGGTGTTTCAGTAGATTCCAAGACGCAGCTTGCCTACGAAGAATGAAATCAACAAAACAATTACTTTGTTGTCATTTAAAGAAGTAATTAAAATCAATTATTGTTTATCATATTGATAATATTGCATTGTATTCAAATAATAAACTTCATTTTCATTTCATGTTCTATAATACCTCACCTCTTTATTTGGACTGGGGGGATTGTCTAAATCACCGTGCAAAATAGCGTCATCATCACATTCATTGCTAATGCTATTAATTTGCTGTGGAAGCATGTTTGAAATTGCCGTATGCAGGGTGTCTAACCCCGTATCCGCCTGTGGGCCACCACCAGTTTTTCCTTTTTCTCTTCGGTCTTTTGCAACGGCCGTTTTTGTCCTGGATTTCATATTTTTCCAAAGAGACCGCAACTGGACACAATTCCTTTGATGGACACCATGGCTAGCATTAAATTCACTCGTAATTTGTTCCCATTCGGAGTTTTTCTTTAAAACCATTTTGCCGTCATTTTGTTTATTTTCAATTATATCCTTCCTAGAATCAATGAGCTCCAATAAAACACTCTTTTCCAAAGCAGTAAAATTTGGAGACTTGGAATTTTTCGACATCCTTCTATCTATTGGTTGGATCACGTAAGCCTGGTTTACCTTTAAAGCGTGCAACGGAATGTGTAGTCAGGTAAGTCTTACTCACCTGGCATTTAAACCCGGCTTACGTGAATCGTGGATCAACCGCTGAGCTATACTTACGTGAACTTCAGATACGCAACCGGCCATTATATAGTTTTGCCTACTCTTAATTTTTTTTTAAGTTGTCATCCTTTTTCTGCATTTGACGTTCTTTATGTTATTGCCTTACATGTAAAGCGCTTTAGGGTAATTGTCTTAATTAGATAAAGCGCTACGTAAATGGAGAATAATAAAATTGGACTCCAGGAAACTAAATTCATCCACAGTGTATCAATAATATTGTTTACAAACTTCTTAGAGATTTATTTACTGTATAGATTGTAGATTTATATTTCGCTTGCCTAATTTATATAACAATCTAGAGAACTCCGCAAGTCAGGGCATATCCACAAATGCAGTGAGCGTCTGTAGGGCTCCGTAGTAATCTTAACCTTTTGACCCCAAATCAATAGGGTTCTTCCCCCACTTGATAACATATCAAAGTTGTACCTGTCTGTAAGTATCTAATCATTCCAACAAAAATGTGGCATGTTAAATGGCTACAAGCTCCGTGTTACACACTCTCTCTCTCTCTCTCTCTCTCTCTCTCTCTCTCTCTCTCTCTCTCTCTCTCTCTCTCGTTCGATCTATCAAACGTTCCCGTTACTATATCCCTTCTCACCGTGAATTGCGAAGGGTGATTAATGAACAATATGTCTAACATCAGTAATTATGTTATTCTAAGATTATCGAAAGTGGTATCAAAAAAGAATCTACATACGGCCATCATATTGTTGTACTCCGGGCTTTGGAGAAGCCCACTCTCAAGAAAGATCATTAACATTGTTTACGATTAAAGCATATTCTTAATTCTCGCTTTTCATTCAAGGTATATATGAAATCTACATAATGTGACAGAGAGAAGCCTAGAAAATGCATTCATTGGACAGTGGAAATTGCTTCTACGAAACGTTATTAAGCGAAGCTGAAGATCGTTAGGACATGCATCATTTTGTAAGAATATAGAAATCAAGTGCATTGAAATCGTTATATTTCACAGTATATAATTTTCACCGATTTCTTTCCTCTACAGCCTCTAAAAAATACATAATATTAACATTGTTTGAATACACTGAAAGCATACCTACGAAATAAATTCCAACGAAACTGAAAATGTATTCAAGTTGACAATTCCACAAAAATTGGCCACAACGAATTTAAATGGTTATGATGTATTCCATTTTTATATAATATAAAATCTCGTGCTGCGTTTTCCAGAGCACGTTTCGTCAATATCTATCATGTTTTGAAGCCCTTTTTTATTGCTTTCAGTTCGCTAATGACTGAAATTTTATCTACGTTGTTCTGGTCTGTAAAATCAATGATTGTAATACATCGTTCTGTGATCCCACAGTATCAACGCCGTATGAAGCTCAATTTCAAACCAATGCCATTATTCCATCGGGTTCTATTTTCTGCTATGAAATTGTTTCCTCTGAATAGCTTAGCTATTTCTAACAGAACCGTAGCTGTACCTTTCTTGTACTGTAAACTTGTTTACCTTCCAGGTATGTTATGGTTTCTGGTGCAAAGGCAAATGAAAAAAAAAAAAAGAATCGCATGCTACAAATCAGAACTGATATACAGCACGATAGTAGAAATGCTTCTGTTTCCTAGAGATTTTAGTAGTAGATATGCAATAGTATAAAATCAAAAATATCAGTCATGTATGATTTATTTTCATTTTATCGCATTACACCATCAGGAATTCACACCTTCTGTGAATAGGGAAAAGATAAAGTCATACACTACTCCATAGAGAATTAATATAATAAAGCAAGATATTTATATAGCAATACACTACTACAGAGAATGCCTAATCTTATAGAACAGGAAATAGATTTAGCAATAGACTACTACAGAGAATGCCTAATCTTATAGAACAGGAAATAGATTTAGCAATAGACTACTACAGAGAATGCCTAATCTTATAGAACAGGAAATAGATTTAGCAATAGACTACTATAAAGAATGACTAATGTAATAGAATAGGAAATAGATTTAGCAATAGACTACTATAGAGAATGGCTAATGTAATAGAATAGCAAATACATATAGTAATGGACTACTATAGAGAATGACTAATCTTATAGAACAGGAAATAGATTTAGCAATAGACTACTATAAAGAATGACTAATCTTATAGAATAGGAAATAGATTTAGCAATAGACTACTATAGAGAATGACTAATGTAATAGAATAGCAAATACATATAGTAATAGACTACTATAGAGAATGACTAATCTTATAGAACAGGAAATAGATTTAGCAATAGACTACTATAGAGAATGACTAATCTTATAGAATAGGAAATAGATTTAGCAATAGACTACTATAGAGAATGACTAATGTAATAGAATAGCAAATACATATAGTAATGGACTACTATAGAGAATGACTAATCTTATAGAACAGGAAATAGATTTAGCAATAGACTACTATAAAGAATGACTAATCTTATAGAATAGGAAATAGATTTAGCAATAGACTACTATAGAGAATGACTAATGTAATAGAATAGCAAATACATATAGTAATAGACTACTATAGAGAATGACTAATCTTATAGAACAGGAAATAGATTTAGCAATAGACTACTATAAAGAATGACTAATCTTATAGAATAGGAAATAGATTTAGCAATAGACTACTATAGAGAATGACTAATGTAATAGAATAGCAAATACATATAGTAATAGACTACTATAGAGAATGACTAATCTTATAGAACAGGAAATAGATTTAGCAATAGACTACTATAGAGAATGACTAATCTTATAGAATAGGAAATAGATTTAGCAATAGACTACTATAAAGAATGACTAATGTAATAGAATAGCAAATACATATAGTAATGGACTACTATAGAGAATGACTAATCTTATAGAACAGGAAATAGATTTAGCAATAGACTACTATAAAGAATGACTAATCTTATAGAACAGGAAATAGATTTAGCAATAGACTACTATAGAGAATGACTAATGTAATAGAATAGCAAATACATATAGTAATGGACTACTATAGAGAATGACTAATCTTATAGAACAGGAAATAAATTTAGCAATAGACTACTATAAAGAATGACTAATCTTATAGAACAGGAAATAGATTTAGCAATAGACTACTATAGAGAATGACTAATGTAATAGAATAGCAAATACATATAGTAATAGACTACTATAGAGAATGACTAATCTTATAGAACAGGAAATAGATTTAGCAATAGACTACTATAGAGAATGACTAATCTTATAGAACAGGAAATACGTGTTTTAATTCTGAAGTATTATAATGGACCGTTTTTGTTCGAAGGCAGTTTTTTTTCAAGCTACGAAAATCTCTCTCTCTCTCTCTCTCTCTCTCTCTCTCTCTCTCTCTCTCTCTCTCTCTCTCTCATTGTGTTGTAGGCTAATTGAATGTCTGCGGTTTGAATCTTTCAATCAATACAATATTGTAAAGCGTGTTCATATCACGCTGCCAGTAAGAGTCCTTTAAGATAAATTCAGGCTGACCATCTTTTAAATCTTGAATGGACCGTCATGTTTACTCCATGTTTACTCGGTTACTGTTAGGAAATTAAATCAACCTTTGGTGAAAACTTCATCAAATATTTGTGTAATTCTTTTAACAAAGAATCACAAATGATTTGAAACAAACAAATATTCAAACTATTTAATGAAATATCACCAACGACTGAAAGCGCACCTTCTGTCTCATATTTTATTTGTTGCTTTTATTAATCAAATGACTTTAATCAACTTTGTTTGTGTGTTGCATTTATTGATTTGTAACTTTGGAACTCGAGTCTAGCTGAAAATCTGAAAATTACAGAATTAGACGGTCAAGTTGGATGTCATAATTTGATATGTAGCATTGGAATTTGACAGAATTTATCGATTTCTGCACATTAAGAAAATAAACGTCTTGCAGAATCCAAGATTCAATGCTTTAAAGTAATGATCGCGGACCTCTTCCTGAAATTACGGGAAGCAAGCCTTTATTATGATTGCCTTCCGATGTGATAGAAGACACTAGTAAACACTCTATTCGGTGTTGAGACCGATCGCGGTAGCTCAGTGGTTAGAGCGTTCGCTTCGTAACGGGAGATCGTGAGTTCGAGCCCCGCTCGTGCCATGGCCGCGTCAAACCTAAGACGAAAAATAGGTAGTGATTGTTCCTTCGCCAAAAGCTCGGCATTTAGAAGTGAGAATCACGGGTCTTTCGGATATGACCTTAAAAAAGGAGGTCCCGTGTCGCGGTAGGCGTTGGCACGTTAAAGAACCCTCACTGCTACGGCCCTGAGCGCTAAGCATAGGTCTAAATTTGTGGTACTTCACCTACAGCTGGTGACGTCTCAATATGAGTGAAAAATTCTCGACGGGACGTAAAACAAACAAACAATCAACAATATTCGGTGTTGAATAACGACGTATCCGGCAATTTTCCATACATGTACATGTATAAGAAATCACTGTCTAGTTTGTTGGGTATGTGGGGGTGATAAAATACCATGAAAAACGTGATAATTGGCATAACAGTTACAACATTGAATAATGCAGTAATTGTGGAGACCCGAGGAAATACTTGGATGGGTGATGTCCCCTGGATGATGCTATCTGGGTGATGTCCCCCGGGTGATGTCCCCTGGGTGATGTTCTCTGGGTGATGTCCCCTGGGTGATGTTCTCTTGGTGATGTCCCCTGGGTGATGTTCTCTGGGTGATGTCCCCTGGGTGATGTTATTTGGGTGATATCCCCTGGGTGATGTTATCTGTGTGATGTCCCCTGGGTGATGTTATCTGTGTGATGTCCCCTGGGTGATGTTATTTACTTGATGTTCTCTGGGTGATGTCCCCTTGGTGATGTTATCTGGGTGATGTCCCCTGGGTGATGTTATTTACTTGATGTTCTCTGGGTGATGTCCCCTGGGTGATGTTATCAGGGTGATGTCCCCTGAGTGATGTTATCAGGGTGATGTCCCCTGGTTGATGTCCCCTAGGTGATGTTATTTACTTGATGGTCTTTGCTATTCTGCAGTATACCGTAGATCCCTTACTATATGCAAGTAATTCTCATGAGAGGACTCGCTAGTGAAAGCAAAATCCCTCAATTTATTTCTAGTCACTACTAACTGATCAGATACATGAACAGAGATAGATAGATAAATAAATAGCAAGATATGTAAATAGACAGATTTCACCAAATCAAGTGATTTGGTAATCTACAGAATATAAAGGCCTAAAAAGGCATGTCTAAACACGCCTCGATCAACATATTCACCGATATTAAAGTTGTGAGTTATTGGAGTGGGTTAAAGGTCAATGATTTATCATTAGTAGTGTAACTTAATCTTTGAAAAAGTCATAAGTCGTGGAATATGTTAAATTTCCTATCACCTACAATTAAAAACGTCACAGTGTGTGGCAGACAGACAGACGGACAAACAGACAGGCTACAAATGGAGTGCTCATCTTCGCAGGCTAAACAACATTTTTTTGTACGTGAGGACCCAGCATGTTAGAACCTGTCGTTCTTGTACATATCATTCGGTTGGTTTGATGTCATTTGGCGAAAACACAACACAGAATTCGTTTCAAATTCGAGAACTCGCAACACCCTGACCCACTAGGTAGTGTGGAAGGACAAAATAGCATGGAAGATTTCAAACTTATTTCACTGATTGTGTGAAGAAATTCTGTTTTCATTCTGTCTTTCTTTCAAACACTTATTTGTTATTATGCATGTGACTAAGAATTACATAAAATAACTCCAGAATTTTTTTCTTTACTTTCGAGATTCAAGAATCAAATGACGCCAACACGTTTGTGTGCTTAAATCCTCATCGTCCAGTGAAATAGCAAGGGTATACGAATATTTTGACCCGTGAAACAAACTTGGGATTAACAGTTTTAACTCACCGTCGCATGATTTAGACCTGTGAATTTTCTGTGGCATTAATACTGTAATTTCATAGTGGGATTTAGATCTTTAATTCAGCATTGGATTTAGATTGTAAATTCATCGTGGGATTTAGATCTGTCAGTCCACCATGGGATTTAGATCTGTCAGCCCACCATGGGATTTAGAAATTAATGTTTTTCTACGTCATCCTGTAGAATCACGTGACCTGTGAACATTGCGATTCCATGGAGTTTGTTTGGGATATAAAACATATTCAATTAATGCGGTTCTGTGAGGTTATTTGTAATATAGATGTATTTGACTAATGCGATCTTGTGGGGTTAATTGGGGTATAAACGTTTTTTGACTTATGCGATTCGAAAGACAGAATGCTTATTATACGATGTAGATATTTTCCGTGTTGCAACATTAATACGCCGTGCAGCTTCGGGGGAAAACATGCGTAAACGTGATTTGACTTCCCTTTTGGGGCCTTGCTTTTTTATTTGTTTTTCTCAGAACCAACAATGGTGCGTTTCTTTCCGTTACAACGTATTTAGAAATGAATTAACTCTACATCCGAGACAGAACTGATTGCAGTAATATCACCTATTGTGAGCAACAGACAGAAGCGGATGCGGTTCACTGCGCGAGTCTGTGTCATTTTCCTGGCCGCAGAGTCTGTACGGTTTGATCGGTAAAAACTTGCGGTAGAGGCAGATGTCATTGAATTGAAGGTATGGTTTCCTTATAGTATTGATAATTAGTGTGTTTAATCACGTTTCACTTTGGTATTAAACTTTCAGTAGTAGTCGTATACAAACATAAAAATCGCCGAGTATGGTCTATATAGCAAATAACTCAATCTCAACTAGATGTAAGGAAAATTATTTTATAAATGTTTTTATTCTTATTTCCATTTTTTTTTTTTTTTGTAGCCATTATTTTGTTTTCAATATATCCTGTAAACATAGATCTATATGTATAAAAGTTGAGGGCTAGAAATTGACCGGGACTATCCATTAGTCCGAGTAGCTGCGAATTGAAACCATCGTTGAAGAAGTTGTTCTCAACTCGAATTAACATGACCTTTTCGTCATAAATGCAGAATATTCACAGATGTATGACTTTATTTTCCTTTTTTCGGCTGCACGAATTATCAAAATTTTTTACACTTAAAAGACAATGATCAAATGTTCAATAATGTTTCAGATAATTTTAGCCATCATGAAATTCACAAAAACCTACTATAATGCATACTTTTATGAAATGTCATTCTCGTTTAAGTTGGACTTCCATTTTGCACATGTACAAAGGCAAACATAACTGTCAGACCTACATTCCCCGTCCTACCCCCCATTCTTTCTCAGGGGTGGACAAATAGCACTGCCCAACGCCCGGGGCAACCATATTTTAGTGTTGGGCACACAAAATTATACGAACTTGTCCGTGGGCAAGTAAATTTTTAAAGTAAAATAAAAATATATGATAATATCAAATGTAAAAGTGTTAACAACGTCGATCGTCGATATACCGAAAGCATGTCAACATTCTTCCGGTGATTTAAATGCATAGCCCCCTCTAGTGAGAAATGGCACGGTCACTAAAACGCTTAAATGTAAAGAGAAGTTAAAATTTATTGCAAAGTGTGGAATCTACTTAGACGCAATGCCAAGGTGAACGCGTAATGCCGTTATTGAATTGAAACAAGTACAAATTCGTGACATTTAGCGGGAGTATTTTTAAAAAAATCTCAGACTATAGCAATAACAACTATCAGCCGTCAATATCAACAAAGCATGCAAAGTATGTCAAAATGAAGAGAATCCAAGATATCTCAGATTATGGCAACAAATTTGGTCGATGCTTTGTTACGATGAGCATACAGAAATAGATTGAATAAATTGTTTTAATGAAATACAACAAGATAAACAAATTCAATTAGTTTTATTTATATATTTCTTAATTTAAGGTGGGGCAAGTAAATTATATGGTAGGGCAAGTGAATTTGGCGTTTCTAACTGTCCTTGGGCAAGCACTTAACAAAATCTATTTGTCTACCCCTGCCTTTATTATTATTATAGGCTAGCTCAACTAGTGAAGTATAAGGCATACATACACCAGCTAATCAGGAGTTCGCAACGTGCAGCAAGTATATATATATATATATATATATATATATATATATATATATAACAATTTTAAGATGTAACGCCTGAGTATTTTTAAATGAAAGTACATGCGTTTTGATTTACCTGTGATGTGTGTGTGTATGTGTGTGTGTTCAAATTTCATTGAATATCTTATACCGGACACTGCGATTTTAATTTAAATTAATCTGGAGATATATATATATATATATATATATATATATATATATATATATATATCCCTTTTCATTGAAACTGCTGTTGTTCGCTAAAGAAGGTTAATTCTAAATTCTCAAATCTCCAAATATATTTGTACATAATCTTAAATTTTCATCTATACAGATTTGGCAACGTTACATATGTTTAATTAGATTTACTCAGACCAGCAACGTACATGTACGTAATATCACTGTACAGTGCACATGTATGCAGAATTTCAGCCATTCTGGTAACGTTCTGTGAACACCTGTAAATGTGTTAGCGATCAAGTAAAGACATTAGTAACACGATTTTGAACTGGTTGAATACACAAACAGTTACTCCCGACCGCATCCTACGGAATGATTGAGATGTTGATATTTGGAATGTTATTTCTAAATGGCTTAGAGAACTGAAGGTATCTTAATATATATTGGCTCTTCAGAGAATACATGCAAACACTCTCAAGTACTCGATATTCCAGCAACAGATTTAGAAAAGTCTTCGTCTTTTCATCTACAAACTAGTAGTAAGGGTCTTTTAGTATTGAGTTAATAGCAAATCAATAACTTGATATACACCGTCAAATTAGGCATTCCATCTGAAATGAAATCTGTTGCAGATTTCCTCCATTGGAGCGTATAAACTCGGTGATATTTAGCTGTATAAGAAAGTTCTTGGACTTGAGATGCAAGATGCAATGTGTAGCTGGTTTATGAGAGAATTAAACTTCGGACAGTAATAAACAATAACCACCAAGGTAAGTTGAATGATTACCACCATGGTGCAATGTTGTCAACTTAACTTTAACACAGGATTGTGTTAAGCTTTAAATAAAACATCCGTTCGTGCTGAAATTGATATTTTTCGTACATATATTAAATTACAGATTATTGCACGTAACGGTTTGGATAATTAGGGGGTGGGGGGTTAGGGGTTTTTGTTGGTTTTTTGTTTTTGTTTGTTTGTTTGTTTGTTTGTTTTCTTTTCTTTTCTTTTTTAAATTTTGCATTTATCATGAATTGCGCAGTTTGGTTTAGGGAATCACGAGAAAAATAGAAAATAGCGTATGGACATCGTTTTGTAAAACATGAGTTTGAATATGTACAGTGTACTGATGTATCTGATCGTTAAACAAAAAGTAGAATAGATAAATAATGATAGTGAATAAAGGAACTAAATTTTAAGATATACTGGCTGGGAGTAAAATGACAACCGCAAAGAAGCTGAGTCTTCATCCTCAGGCATTTGGATGACGTCATGCAGTCATATATCCTACATATCTATTTTAGGAAGATTTATGAAGAGGTACCTATTAGGTTCGTATATATGTATGTAAGTATGCATGTGTGTGTGTGTGTGAAGTTCAACCGATTGTTGAACCGGTTGAATCAGACATGAAACAGATGGCATAGGAGTTTTAACTTTTTGGAGCTGGAATTAAGAGTTGAGTGCCCCAAATCAAATAAATGTTCCGTGTAATCTATCAGGAAGTATTCCGGAAAATTATTCAAAAACGAGATCGATAGAAACTGCGAACATAAGGAGTACCAATTTCGATGCACCAGATACACATTTCGACAAATAATGTCGATTCAGTGATGCTCAAGTCAAAAATGATGGAAATCCAAAATAAGAACAAACTTTAAGAGCTGAAAGATCTACAGAATGCCAAATACTGGAGCCAAATCCGGCAGAGGATCAGAGCTATGCATGAGGGAGATAATCCTTAATTTTGAAATGAATTTCTTAATTTTATCACAGCAAATTTTTATCCGTATTTCATGCTAGTACCGAAGTACTTAGCAACTAGGCTGGTGAAAACCCTCGGGGACTAACAATCCACCAGCAGAGGCATCGTTCCATCGAACCCAAAAATGCCAAATACTGGAGCCAAATGAGGTAATTTTAACCCTTGACAATTCTGTAAATTATAGGCCTACGCAGATTTATAAAAACCATGCGCTTCAAAACAAGTTATAATCTAAGAAAGAAACCGTCTACATTTCGCAACTTTCGCTTAGATATACCATATGAAGAATATCTTACTTCAGTTAATAACTCATAGGTATAAAAGGTCAGTTTGTAGACACTCTGAAGATTCAGAGTGTCATAACGGACTTCTTGATCCCAACATATTTTATTATTATTATCATTATTATTATTTATATATATATATATATATATATATATATATATATATATATATATATATATATAAACTGGTAGATATTGCTAAGTTCGTACATAAGTAAGAATCTGTACAGGAAGTTTAGTTATGGATGAAATTCACTTCCTTATTCAAATGATGACAATTCTTATGACAAATATAGCCACAAAAAGAGAAATTATCTAAACTAGTACATTTGAAACTGACTAATTTTATCTATTGAAATCTGATAGAGGAAATCTTTTTTTGGATATTTCAAAAATTGTGAATATGAATTTGCCATAAAATCTATATAAAAGAAGGCATTTAGCTTAAACAGTTCCATTTGTTTACTTGGAATACATGTAATACTATAATTTGTATGATGTGCAACGACTCCTTCTCTCAAGCTGTTACATAAATCACAGGAACTAGTAATTTTAAATTGTTTGTAATAGTATGGATCTACACCATACCACCCCTAATAATGTTTTAGCAATAAGATCTTCCGTTTCCAACGGAAGACATTATTCTTAAGTTTTTTTTTTCTCTATTATCTTTTTTTTTTTCTTACAAATTTTGTTTGCGTGATTTCTTGAATATGTGTTGACGGATTTTCGTCACATTTTCAGGGGGAGTGTTCTCAGAAACTATTCAAGATACTGACGTGAACTTTTCAGCGATTGTAGAGTGGATGGAGTTCGTAGATGTGCCCAATTGCAATCATTTTTTTTTTAATTCAAAAAATGTTAGAGCTCAGTGGGACACGAAAAAACGTCACAATTTCTACGTCTATTTTTCTACACGTTTTCATCAATATCTTAACGAAAAATAATTTGAAGACATATAGAACAGAAGTTGTAGATAATGACGAGACCTATTCGCCAATATAAAGTTTTAGGGGCCAGCCCCTTTAATAAAGGGTCGAGAGGGGTCAAAAGTATTTTCTAAATGTCTCAAAAACTAAAAAGAATTTGTTAAGCATTATTGAAGCAAAGTTGTTTGTTTTAACGTTTTACAACTGCTGATATCAGCAATATGATCATTGATCACGTAATAAGGGATTTTTAGGGGATTAATATTCGAAACTTTGATGCTTTCTATGTTTTAAACGAAAAAGATTTATAAAGTGTTATATAACACAAATTAGTCAGAATGTGATTTTAGGCAATATGTCTTCTTCAAATTTTGTCTTAAAATCCCTTCTAAGTATAACCAAGCGGCATAAGCAACGCAGGTGACGGTTATAAATTTATTAATGAAAGGAATAAGGCAATGGCAGATCTGAAATTACAAATCAAACACCAATATATTATACATACAACAAAATAAATAATTACTTAAATTCACACATATAATGAAATATGCTTCCACTGAAATGTATATGACCTATTTCATTACTTTTGATATTACTTCAAAAGGTAACAAAATCTACAGTTCTTGATTGGAAAACGGCCATTTCATAGTAGAGAAACATACTAGTTTATAATTAAAAAGTTCAACCTACATATTAATAAATCAGTTGACAAAAATTTACCTTAAAGTGTGGCAACAACGGACAGCTCGGGTATCCTCAAGACAATTTCCCGCTCTGACGAGAATAGCCCGTGTAGCTTTTATTTATAGGATATAAAAAAGTTGTTTAACCGGTTCTAGCAAGAGTGAGTGAAATTCTACAAACTAGCTGACCAATAGGAAGTTGTGAATAAATTTCATACAATTAATATAGCACAACCTAATATTGGAAAAATATGTAGAAAATTTAATTAGTTAAACAGATCACCTTGCCACATAAGGAATTTAGGGGATGACCCTTAAAACTGCATTTCTTATTTTCTTTGAAAACTAAAAACATTTTGTTAAACGATATAGAACAAAAGTTGTAGATAATGACAAGACTTATTCGACTATATAAACTTTTAGGGGCCAGCCCTTTAAATAAAGGGCTGAAAGGAGTCAATAGGATTTCTTAAATATCTCAAAAACTAAATTAAATTTGATCAGCATTATTGAAGCAAAGTTGTTTGTTTGAACGTTTTACAACTGCTTATGTCAGCAAAATTATCACTGATTACGTAATAAGGGATTTGTAGGGATTGATATACGAAACTTTGATGCTTTTTATCTCCTAAACGGAAAATATTTTGCAAAGTATTAAAGAATATAAATTAGTAAGAATATGATTGTAGACAATATGCCATCTTCAAATTTTGTCTTAAAATCTCTTTTAAGGAATTCAAGGGATGACCCTTAAAACTGTATATCTTATTTATCTTGAAAACTAAACTAAAAACATTTTGTGAAACATTATACAACAAATATTGTGGATAATGACAAGACCTAATCGACCATATAAACCTTTAGGGGCCAGCCCTATAAATAAAGGGCTGAAGGGGGTCAATAGGGTTTCCTAAATATCTCAAAAACTAAAAAGATTTTCGTAAGCATCATTGAAGCAAAGTTGTTTGTTTTAACGTTTTACAACTGCTGGTATCAGCACAATTATCACTGATTACGTAATAAGGGATTTTTAGGGAATTAATATACGAATCTCTGATGCTTTCTATTTATTAAACAAAAGATATTTTGTAAAGCCTTATATAATATAAATTAGTCAAAATGTGATTCTAGACAATATGCCGTCTTCAAATTTCGTCTTACTTTTCCTTTTAAGGAATTCAGGGGATAGACCCTAAAACTGAATATGCTACATATCTTCAAAACTAAAAACATTGTGTTAAACATCATATTACAAGAGTTGAAGATAATATGTTCAGACCTATTTAACGATATCGAGTTTTAAGGGCCAGTCCCTTAAGTAAGGGACCGAGAGGAATTAATCCTTAACATACATTTTCCTATATTTTGTTCAGAAAACAAGTGTTGTTTGGGTTATTTAACTTGATATTTAGAATAGGTAAATAAATTAATCTCTAACAAAATTCACTGTGATACACTTTCGATACAAATGAAAGCAAACAGGTAAGTGAAACATGTTGAATTCACTTAATTGGTTTTATTTCAGTCGCAGTTTACTTTTCAGCAAGACATGTGTTGCAAACAATGCGAATGGAGAATAATTGTTTTCAGTCCAAGTTCCTTGAAAATAAGAAAAAAGGTGCTCAAAAGAGACGAAAAGCAGAAATCGGTCATTTTCAACTTTCTGTTTGGCAGCCATCTTTTTACGAATAGAGTTGCAAAGAAAAAATCTTGCAGAATTTCTATCTATTTAATGCACGTATCTCATATTTCAATGAAACGTGATCTTCTCTCTTTTTCTGTTTAAGCTGTGCTCTCTTATAACAAGCACTTTGGCTAAAAATATCAGAAGTACATTCAAAAGTATGAAAAAATCGCAATCATATAGTCGTGAATCATTTTGTTGTATTTATTACAGTTACAAGGGGTGCGTTCTATTCTTCTCAATTCTAAAAATCCTGAAAAATGCGACAAGTAGAGCAGTTTCCAGATTTATATTCTCTTTAAATTTCGACCGGTATAGGTTCTGTTTAATAAACACAAATAGAACCCAGGCGTCAAAACTAAAGAAAAGTAATATACAAAGTGACAGAAGAAAGGCAAGGTCCACGGGAGACAAATTGACACCCTAATTGCCGAAAAAGACTCCTACAGGGCATTAATGGTCACTTGAGTACCACAGTCGATACACTGACAAATAGTTTTTTGGGGGTTTTTTTTAAGACAGAGTGTTGAAACTTTCGGGGATAGATGGCGACCTCAGTGCCAAAAGTTGTAAATAATTTCATGACATATTTGACGATATTTAGTCAATATTATTAATTACATATTAAATTATTAATTAAGAATAACAGGAAATTTTAATGAAATCACATTGCAGTTGAACGGAAGACCTATTCGTTGCTCGCAACGAGATCGTGTCTAGTTATTATTATTATTATTATTATTATTAAGGAGTTGTATGGTATAGACCTCTTCAATTATTATTACAGACAAAATTACCAGTCCCTTTGCATTTTGTTCAATGAAAAGGCTAAGATAAGGAACAATATTCAATCTCGTAAATATGCAATTCCTATAGAAAATTCAAATCAGAAGATGGGCAAACACGGACCCCTGGACATACCAGACTGAGATCAGGTGCCTAGGAAGAGTAAGTATCTCCTGTCGACCGGTCACACTCGCCGTAAGCCCTATATCTTGATCTGGTAAACGGCGTAATCTGCAGTAAGAATCAGTGTGCCAAGAACGGCCTAACATTTTGTATGAAAACGTCAGACAGCATTTGACCTAATGGATTATACTGGCAAACTAGATCGTTATAACGACCATAGAATTTGCGAAATGCTGACTTTCGAGGAGACTGTACAAACCCCTGTAACATCAACTTGTTTGTCAGCAGCCTGCCTCGATTTTAAAAACTAATCATATGCAGAGCATATGCGTATCGAATCAGTTGAGAGATATAAACACAATATGCAGGTGATAGTGAAATATTGCTACATAGATAAAGGAAGTTGACGATGGGGGAATTGAAATAATAACGTTGAGTTGTTAAGTTTGCCAGCGACAGCATCTATTTTCAATGAAATATCTAAGTACGTAGCAGATGTGGAAGACTCTGTGGTGTCATTTATTTCAAGTTCACTGAGACTATCGAATCGACATATGAATGAAAATTATCATTGTTAATTGTTAAAACGTCGTTAATATAATTATTTAACTTTCTTCTCATGTAGAAGTTTGTGAATGAATTCTGCTTCGTAAGAATATAAAACAGGTCAGCTATCAAAGGAACACAATTCATGCCCATGGGAATTCCATGACTGTTGGAAGACCTGATAACCAAAGACTACGAAGAATTCTAGCAGCCTTTTAATATCAACTTCAGAGTACTTGTGCGTGGCGTCAGAGTGGTATCTAACAAATAATTTTTTGGACGACTTCAATTTAAATCTCTATGTGGGCAGGCAGGGAGTTCTGACAATATCAAACGTGTATAATTTCGAAACATATTGCTATAAAATTTGTGATAATAATATCCCCGTGGGACGTAAGATGGGGGGTGGGGTGTGGGGTTGTCTCATAAGGGGTACGTGAGGTTCGTGTAAATGAGCACGGGCTCGAAATTCCTGAAAATAATACCAACCAAACAAACAGTGGACTGTGGAGGATGGGTAAGAGTTGAAGTTTCAATTAGGGTGTAACTTTGTAAATGTGTTTATTTGATGTGACAACATTCTGAACTTAACGATAGATATTTTTATCGTAAGATCTCTCTAAGAATTCAATTTATTTATTGACATAGAGCGTATTATTCCGATCAATGTAGTGGCGGCAGGTCGAAAGTTGACTGCTTTAAGTAGGAATTCAGTTTCTTCGTGAAACCTTTCAAAGATGATGGAAAACAAACATATGCTAGTTTATTATTTTTCTATTCAGTCGAGGGGTCTTTTTTCATCTTCATTTTGATAGATCATTAACTCGCCGATAAATCTGTAATGGTATGCGCTTGGATCGCAAAATACTTCCGCATGTAATGGAAAGACTGAACACCAGTTAATCATAGTGAAGATCTGATGTCAATAAGGATGTGTATATACTTCTTTCTGTGTTCACATTTCATACACAATATACATTCCTGGTATACATAGACATAGTTATATAGTCATTGTACACTTGTTGTCACGCACACCTTAGCTCATCTCATTCTCTCTCTCTCTCTCTCTCTCTCTCTCTATATATATATATATATATATGTGTGTGTGTGTGTAAGGATTGGTTATCTAATAACAAACTATGATTATTATCTTAATTATTAAGAAACCAGTTAAAAAGTGAATTATCTATTTGAAAGAAATATTACTCCATTCAAAAAGGCTTGACTGGTGATTGATTAAAGTTGACTTAGTGACCTAGCAAATACATAAATGTCTTCATGTTGAAATCATGATTTATTTAGCTGAAAGAATGTTACCCAATTCAAGGACAGGGCTGCTGTTTACTTTAAAGGATATTTAAATTACTTTGTGACCAAGTAAATATATCTTTGTGTGTCACGAATTTTAAAAACTTTTACAGTCATGAATTTCATGCATGAATGCAGAGGAATCAGTGTTGAAATAATATCTGCATGAACATTTATGAGTACCTCCTGCGCATGGCGAGATGTATATGTGTTTACATCTGCAGCATACCTCGACATGTATGTTTCATATTTCCTGTAAAATTGATAAATGTTAATTGAAGTATATAGAAATGATGAATTTTTTTCTGGTTGATGGGGGATGTCAAGATGAACACATATGCACACCGTCAAGACCATTTAGGAATGTAATAATACAAATGTGTTATCAATACACTATAGCTAAATTTGATGCAACCATTAAAATTCACTTTCATTGCCTACACTTTTGTACTTACATACGTGTGTATAATATTTTATAATTTACAATTTTTGAAGTAGCATTGGTGTGCTAGCTGTTCTTAACAACTGATATTCTGCAAATATTTAATCAGCAACCAATTTTAACCCTTAACATTCAACAAAGTGACTCACTGAAACACAAATACAACAAAGGACATCTCACGTTTTCATACGTTATCTGCCCTGTTTTGAAGTATGAATTTTGGTACGTTATATCGTGTAAATCATACAAAATACAGGTTTTATTAATAAATCTAATCTTTAAGACGAGGTACGACTTTAATTTACCATAGTCAGTGACTAATTTTAACAATTATGCAGATAGAATGAGGGTAGGGGTGTCAATATTTGCAATGGCTGAAGCGGTAAAATTCGTCGTTTCCAAAAGTTTTTTTTTAACCAGCTCACCCAGGAAACATGCTTATCACTATATAATATCACAAAAATTTGATTTCAAACATCATGTGTGGTTTTTTTCCAACTTTTTAATGAAATGAAAAATTATGGGGCCGTAGCTTTTGTACCGTACTGTACGCCTATTTTACCTTGTCAACTTAGTACCTGTATTGATTACATTTAAATCGGCTTCAATCATTGAAATACCACATGTTTCACGTCATGCTATACTTGCTGTCAAAATGTCGGACAAGTGTGTGTTCTGTTCTTACAACACAAAAAAGTAAAAAAAAAATTGTACAATAGCCGGGTTATTTTAAATGAAAAGTCTCACTCTTGGCATATTTCTTATTTACAAAATAGAAATATAAATGCATATGCAGGATGTGTTTTATGCTGTAAATGTCGTTCGAGATTGGCCAGGGAAAAGCTACAGGGTGTAACAAAAGAAAGTCTTATCCCCGATATTTCTAAAGTAGATAAAAATTGTGTCCTTTGGCACGTTGAATTTCACTGCCGATTGGCTAAATCCTCTCATATTTTATGTCACCCGATCCCCCAAAAGATATAAATAATTGGTTTAACCTCGGTTTATTGCCCAGAGATCGATATAACTGTAAATCTATTTGAAAAGGTGTACTCTGGTTCGAATTTCCTCTGATTTGCAATTTCTTTAGGCTATAGAAGTACGTTTCCCCCCGTGATCAAGAAAGCCTTTTTGATATGTTGTGTATATTGTTCATTCTAGTTATCATGCAAAGGGAAAATCTTGATCACGGGGGGGAAAGACCCTAGAAAAAACTTTTCATGTTTCCATAGACTTCCATTATAAAATTCATCGTTTTACCCCAAATATCGTCTGTTTATTAACATTTTTTATCATTTTGAAGAAAATTCCATACGCCTAACAAACTAATGATTCATACCATAAAGTTAATAACCTTATTACAATAACTTTATTTTTTCGATTTCTAAGGGCACTTTTGAATGGAAAACGTGAGATGTCCTTTAATGTCGTGACAGATCACTGATTAAGTGTCACTCTTAATAGCTATGTACATAAAAGTTATTCAAGCATACGTTTAAAAGAAGTTTATTTTTGGAATACATTGAAATAAAGATCACAGCATTGAGAAGAGTGAATATTTGAAGCAGTTGGTAGTAAATGGTATTTATAGAATTTGTTTTTTCCAGGTACATGTATAGCTTTTTCACAGTAGGTAGGATTTTCAATATTTCGTATACATTATCAAAATCTTTCTAATGCCTTTTTTCTATTTCAGATTCTTGATGACAAGAAAAAATGAAGGTTGTCTGCTTTGCACTTCTACTTGTCACATTGAACAGTGCTCTGGCCAGTGAGTCTGTGACAGACCCCTCCATCAATGGAACTAGATCATCTAATCACACAGGAAACGAAACAAAATCGGAACATCCAGAGGGCGTCGTTTTGGTGGAAATCAAATATGAAGCAATTAAGGAACCATTCTTCTTGACTCTGGTTGTCCTAATTGCTGGTTTAAGTAAAGTTGGTAAGAAAATAATACAAAAAATGTGCACTTTTTCATCAAAATGTTGAATATCTTAATAAGTTTTGCATTTGTAAAATCATTATCATTCGTATAATCCATCAGAAAGTTTTAAATACACTTTTTATCAAAATAGTGTAAATTAGGATTTAAAAAATTGGGAAGTCCTTTTTTTAGGGGACCAGATTACGTTCTTACCATATTTTGACTCCTTCTACATAACCTGAACCACTCAACATATTCAGAACATTTCAGCAGTTTTTGTTACTATGTAACATAGAGATGCATTTTGTCTTAATATTAGAAGATATGATTTGTTTTTAATTCAGGATTTCACCATGCAGATTTTATATCTTCAAAGGTCCCAGAATCTTGGTAAGTTTTAAACTCATTGTATACATGTACATAACAAGTTTCACAGATGTCCCAGAATCTTAGTAAGTTATACACACAAGCTCACAAAGGTCTGGGTACATAATGAGTTCATTATAAATTAAGGTATGCAGCCTGCTGACAAAGGTCCCAGAAATGTGATATGTGTTGTACAGAATCCACAGAATCGCTCAGAGTGGAGAGGTCGTCTAAGAAGGAGACTTGTCAAACAAGTCCAACCCTCAGATGAGGACAACGGACTATAAAACGGATATGATGATGATGATGATGTGTTGTAGTTAAGTAATAGAAATGCTTGTAAACTTTGATGGTCTCAGAGTGTTAGTAAATTTTGAAATCATTTTATGCATACTTACATGTTTATTGACTAAACTCACCTTATTTGCAAGTAGCTTCAAATTAAAATATTTTATGCTTAGGGCTGTATAGGATAAAGCCTAATTTGATCCCCAAAATATGCAAAAATTCAGCATATCCTTTCAGATTTGGTAATATATATTTTCATACTTGAATTCTTAAGTTATAAAACTGGGATTATTTTTGTGATTTCATCAGCCTCCTTTCCTAATTTTCTTTTACATATTGTTTAAGAGATCATTGGAGAAGCATGTTTTTTAATTTGACACCCATTATTACTTCGTAAGTACTGATAATTTAGATTAAAGCATATTTAAAAATTATTCAGTGAAAATGAATTCCTCATGCTCATTATGCATTATGTTTATATACCTGAACTTAAATGGATATTGTGATTAGAATATTTCTTTGTGAACTCAAAAAACAAAGCCTGAAGGGGAAAATGTAATTTATTTCCTACTAACCTATCCAAAATTTGAATTGGATGTCAACAGAGACAATTTTTATTTTTGGCGTAAGTCTCACAAGCTAGAGCACTACATGTGTGAACCACTTTGAATCTGTCTGTCCATCTTTTTTACATGGGATCACATTTCCTACAGGCGATACATTTTAATGGAACACTCTAGTGGATAATGAACTAGTGACTGTGTGTGAAAACTACAGGGAAATCTGTGTATTCTTACTTCCATTGGGAGACAAAGTGTCAGATCAGACAGGTTGTCAGATTTCACTGTGTATTAAGAACACAGTATAAAGAGAGATTGCGATATTAAGTGATTAATCTATCAAGCTTTTCTGAATTATGTATTGTACATTCATCAAGAGATTTAGTAATAAACGGCAGCAGGGTACATTCTTCTAATGATTATGTTATTATTACCATTGTGTACAGGTTATTTAGTATTCACTGTTATTATTACTTGTGTACAGGTTATTTAGTATTCACTGTTATTATTACTTGTGTACAGGTTATTTAGTATTCACTGTTATTATTACCATTGTGTACAGGTTATTTAGCATTCACTGTTATTGCTACCATTGTGTACAGGTTGTTTAATATTCACTGTTATTATTACAATTATGTAAAGGTTGTTTAATATTCACTGTTAATATTGGGGCCTCCATGGCCGAGTGGTTAGAGCATCGGGCTCAAAATCACAAAGCCTCTCACCTCTGTCGGCACGTGTTCGAGTCACGGCAGCGGCGTTATGTGAGCAAGTTTGCCAGTTTACTTGCGGAAGGTCGGTGGTCTCTTCCCAGGTACATTGTATCTGGGTTCTCTCCTCCACCAACAAAAACTGGACGCCACCAGATAACTGAAAAATTGTTGAGTGTGGCTGAAAGCAATAAATAATAATAATCAATCACTGTTATTATTACCATTATGTACAGGTTATTTAGTATTCACTGTTATTATTACCATTGTGTACAGGTTATTTAATATTCACTGTTATTATTACCATTATGTACAGGTTGTTTAGTATTCACTGTTATTATTACCATTGTGTACAAGTTATTTAATATTCACTGTTATTACTACCATTGTGTACAGGTTATTTAGTATTCACTGTTATTATTACCATTGTGTACAGGTTATTTAATATTCACTGTCATTATTACCATTGTGTACAGGTTATTTAATATTCACTGTTATTATTACCATTATGTACAGGTTATTTAATATTCACTGTTATTATTACCATTGTGTACAGGTTGTTTTGTTTAATATTCGCTTCTTTTTTTCTTTCCAGTCTCCTCATCATAATAGGGACCATTTTTGGAGGTTTAATATTGTAAGTATAATTATGTACCTCTGAATTTGCAACATTTAATTTTCAATTACATGTACATGTAATTACCTCATGTCCAGATTGTGTTAAACTGGATGTTTATAGAATACCTGTACTTCCTGTGTGCTTAGTCATCATGATTCTACCAAACCTGGAGCATCTACAGGTCTCCAATGACAAAATTCAAGTGCTTCCCCAAGTATTTAGTCATTATCAAATCAACCCTCAACAAGCAGTTTGTTTTCCTCTCCTATTTATCATTCATGTTTGCACTATTTGAAATGTTTTATTCCTTTGTAATTTATTGTGAGAGGGGATATAGTAATGGTACCATTTGTGTATGGGTGTAATGCTGAGCTTGTAGGCACACTACAGGGTGCATTTTTTGTTGATTGAATTCATACTTTTCATATAGCTTTGTTATGAAGAGAGGAAGAATGCTAATGATTCTTGGGTCAAAAGGTCAAGGTCACTAGGAGACTTAATAGAAAAAGCTTGTGAACACTGTAGTAGCTTTATTTTGTGTTTAATTGAATTGATACTTCACATGAACCTGCAGCTTTCTTATTAAGGAGGAAGAACACTATTGATTTTGGGGTCAAGGTCACTAGAAAACATAATAGAAAATCTTGTAGACACTTTAGAGGTTGCATATTTCAATAAATCTGTATTTAGCAACATACTTATATTTACTGATTGCCTACATTGCGAGGAGCTCTTATTACTATTTATTACAATTTATGTGATTTGTTTTGCTTAGTTTGTATTAGTTCAAATAAATATCCTTACAGATTGATTGGAGTTGATGAAAGTTTGCCAGATTTCTTCACACCTGAGATATTTTTCCACTACCTTCTTCCTCCGTAAGTCTCTTTATGTGCAATTAGTATGTTTTCATTTGAAGAATTCATGTATTACACAAAACAATCTTTCCAAAAATATATTTTCAGATAATATTCTCTTGGATAGCTCTGAAATTTTAGTGTGAACAATTGGATTTTAAAAACACTCACAATTTATTCTCAAATAAAACATCTTCCATTTTCATGATCTGTTTTTGAAATAATCAAAGAAATTAACTTTTTCAAAATTAACATATTAATCATTGTTTCAGTCTTAAGGAAAACTTTTTTGAATACTGGTCAATTGGGCCTCTGTATTTGAACTGTTTACTAGACCAAAGAGAAAGTCATTTTATACAGTTTTCCTGTTTTCCTTTACAGAATTATACTGGAGGCCTCGTTTAGTCTCTATGACAAAACCTTTGCAGACAATATTGGAAGTATCCTTATTTTAGCAGTAATTGTAAGTTACTACTTTGTATAATCAAATGTATCAAATTACATAATTATACATGTAAATACAGCTGAACTTTGGTATATTGAACACCAATATCTCAAATATCTTGGATATGTCAAAGTGATTTGGAAGTCACAACCACTTATTCTTTAAGTATTTTACCCTCAATATCTTGAATCCTCAGATTTCACAATCTTTTTTCTCAGTCCCATCACCTTCGAGATAACAAAGTTTGACTTTAATTCAACAAAACAGTACCTTCACTATGTATCAGGAGTGTCTTACATTCTCCAATCAAGGTTCAATTTTTGATCTATCTGAATTGCTGTAAAATCATTTAATACTCACAATAATATTCAGGGTGAGTGAGAAGAATTTGTGTGTTATTCTTCATTCCATTAATCAAAATAGCTTGATAGTTGATAATGCATTGTGATGAAAATGAAAAGACAAAGGTCATGAACAGTGATCAATCTTATAAATCCTATATGGAATACAAATTAGAGAGTTGGACAAACCCAAACTCCTGGATATACCAGATGTGAGAGCAGGTGCCTAGGAGGAGTAAGCATCCCCTGTCAACTGGTCACACCCACTGTGAACCCTGTATCTTGAGATATAAAGCAAGGTTTTGCGGCTTCAAAATAAAGCTCTAGTTTTAAGGTGAATGATTTCTGACATAATCTCTTTAAAGGAGGGAGGGGCAAAAGTGGGTGTAGCATCTGCTGGTCTAATTTAAAAATGTCTTGTTTAAAAACAGATTAATGGAGGTGACACAAGTGAATGCATGTGTGTACAAGGCCATTCGTTTATCAAGTTATGTTTCCATATTTTGTAGGGAACAACAATATCATGTTTTCTAATAGGTAAGTGTCCCAGTATCTAGCAGTGTATATTTCATTCCTGTCATGTGTATTACCTACATCTTAATGTTTAAACTTGATGCTCTGTTCTATGTTGTAACAGTAACCATGGTAACTTTTGTGAATCTGATATTTAGGCCTGAGTCTGTATGGTCTGATGGTTGTGGGAGCAATGGGTGCAGTCTCACAGATTTCCTTTATACAAATTCTGGTGTTTTCTGCGCTTATTGTTGCAGTGGATCCAGTGGCAGTCAGTATTTTTCAATCATTGTTCAATCATTGTTTATTTTTCCATTATGAAATGATTGTTTTTTAACTTAGAATTAGCTATCAAATAAACAAATATAACAGCTCTTAAATTAGTAATCCGTGAAAGTCCATAGAGTGGTGTACTAAGTGGATCATCATTTTTAGTCCCCTACTGGCTGTGCCGAAGTGAATTATTAGTTTACCCTTGATCTCTTTGTCCGTCCATCCATCTGTCATTCCAAATCAATTTTCTGGACTTTTCTCCACATTGGATGAAGATATTCAACTGGAATTTTATATTTTACTTTGTTTTGAATAGTTACAGATCAAAATTGAGTTTCATTATGTTTGAGTTACTTTTGAATGAATTATGCTCCTTGGTGAATGCTTGAGGTTTTTCTGGACTTTTCTCCACATTGGATGAAGATATTTAACCGAAATTTTATATATGGCTGTGTGTTGGATAATTACAGATCATGTTTAAGTTATGTTACACTTGACCAACTTTTGACTGAATTATGACCCTTGGTAAATTGCAAGAATTAGTTTTCTGGACTTTTCTCCATATTGGATGAAAATATTCAATTGAAATTTGATTTGTGACTTTGTATTGGATAGTTACAGATCAATTTTGAGTTTTGTTTTGCTTGACCTACTTTTGACTGAATTATCCTACTGGTAGGGGACTTTGTATTGCCTGCAGTACATGCAGAATGCTTGTTATTCATGATAAAAAGGAAGTGATAATTTACCATAGTAGCTATAAAAAATATTAAGCAGTGGGAAGTATTTGAATATGATGATTGATTTTGGTGTAGTCTACATGTATTCACTGTGATATCTATGTTTATTGTAGGTCCTAGCAGTATTTACAGAAGTGGGAATTAACCCTACACTATACTTCTTGGTGTTCGGAGAGTCACTACTGAACGGTGAGTGAGAGTGTCATTTTGGGTCTTGTTTAAAAACATAAAAAAAGCATGAAATGCTAGAATTTGAGGTTTAGTTGATGTTAAATGATGCATGGAAATATCAATTGATATTTTCAAGATACAAGGAAATGCTCTTACAGCTTTTATAGCAACCAGTGTCATTTCAAAGGAATTCTCAGTATCTAAAGCAGTTGTGGTTGTCTTTACATTACAAAGGAATTTCCTGTACAAAGTTGGTGTGTGTATCTTTCCAAAGGAATTTGTAGTACAAAGCTGTTGTGTGTATCTTTCCAAAGGAATTCCGTGTGTAAAACTGTTGTGTTTGTCTTTTCTTCAGAAGACAATTATTGTTTGTTTTTCTATTACAAAGGTATTCCCAGTACAGGATTGTTGTGTTCGTCTTTTCAAAGGAATCTCTATCATTAGTATAAAGCCTTTATATTTGTCTTTTCTTTACAAGTCAATTATTGACTGTAATTCTTAATTTAAATCTGTTGAGTGTGCCATTCTTTTACAAGACATTCTCAGATGTTTCTCTTTACTGTACAAGACAATATACTATTGTGTTTATCTCTCCTTAACAAAACAACGAATCCCCTCTACAACACAGTTATGTTTATCTTTCCATTACAAAAGAATTCACAATACAAAGCTGTTGTTTGTCTTTCAGATGGTGTGACTGTTGTGTTATATAATGTACTGCAGACGTATAATAGATTACAAGCAGAAGGGGGCACGATCGATGCTGGACAGGTAATATATACATCATAATAATATAAACATCATAGTAGTATAGACATCATAATAATATAGACATTATGATAATGTCTCTTGCAAAACAAAGTGGCTGTAGCTGTAGATACGGGAATCACTGTTGTTGTCAGTTACGGTGGAGGTTATGTGTCTGGAGTTACACTTTTATATCACAGCACCTACAGGCTAAACATGTGTTTGTGTCTGGAGATACACTTTTATATCACAGCACCTACAGGCTAAACATGTGTATGTGTCTGGAGTTACATTTTTATATCACAGCACCTACAGGCTAAACGTGTTTGTGTCTGGAGTTACACTTTTATATCACAGCACCTACAGGCTAAACATGTGTTTGTGTCTGGAGATACACTTTTATATCACAGCACCTACAGGCTAAACATGTGTTTGTGTCTGGAGTTACATTTTTATATCACAGCACCTACAGGCTAAACATGTGTTTGTGTCTGGAGTTACATTTTTATATCACAGCACCTACAGGCTAAACATGTGTTTGTGTCTGGAGTTACACTTTTATATCACAGCACCTACAGGCTAAACATGTGTTCAGAGTTACACTTTTATATCACAGCACCTATAACCTAAGGACATAAATAGAATTATTGTTTGTTTGGAATTGCTGTCCGCCTCATTGAAATTATTCCTGCTGGAAAAATTTTATTGATAAGATTATTTATATATTTTCTTATTGCTCCATTGGTTATTTGTAATTTTCTTCGCTTGTTGAGCTACTTGTCTTTCTAACATTGATACCAGTCATGGTAGCTCAGTGGTTAGAGCATTTGCTTCATAACCGGGAGGTCATGAGTTTGAGCCCCACTCGTGCCATGGCCACATCAAACCTAAGACACAAAAGTAGGTAGTGATTGCTCCTTCGCCAAACACTCAGCATTTAGAACTGAGATTGTTTGTTTGTTGATTTTTGCCACTATCAACAATTTCTCAGTTATCTGGTGGTGTCCAGTTTTTGTAGGTGGAGGAGAGAATCTAGATACAATGTACCTGGGAAGAGACCACCGATCTTCCGAAAGTAACCTGGCAAACTTTCTCACATATATCGGCTTGAGCGAGAATCAAACTGACTAGATGTGAAAGGCCTTGTGATTTTGAGCACAATGCTCTAACCACTCTGCCACGGAGGCCCCTAAAGTGAGAATCGTGGGTCTTTCGGATATGACCTTAAAAATGGAGGTCTGGGTTGAAGGCATTGGCACGGTAAAGAACCCTCACTGCTACAGCCTTGAGTGCTAAGCATATGTCCAAATTTGTGGTACTTCATCTATAACTGGTGACATCTCAATATGAATGAAAAATTCTCGACTGGACGTAAAACAAACAAACAATCAATCAATCAATGTTTTTAATGTTGGATGTCCACATTGATTTAACCAGTTGGATCAGTAAAACTCATTTTTCTTGCATTGTTTCATGAAGCATTTATAAGATCACCGTTGACAAGCAGCCGCCGCCAAAATGTCAGACCAATGTGTAAAGTCACTTTACTGAAAACAAAACCGGAAATAGTCTTTTTAGAATGGCTTACTTGTCAACTGCAACTGAACTGTGACATCAGAGTTTCACTGAATTAATATAGCATGACCTTTTTAGTTTTAACTATAGAAAGTAGGCTGCGATTTTACTCAAAGTAGGGGGTGAGAAATTGCTGTGTGCCAGTTCTTAATGAGAACTCTGAATTTAAGTGTCCATCACTTTGTGTTCTACATAGGTTTTGAGGTGAAAGTCACCAACAGAATTTACAATTTTAATATTCAAGATATGTGGAAAGAAATCTTCACAATAGTAAACGGATTATTGAATAAAACAGTCATCTTTGTCAAAGTTTTGAGTGTTTTATCCTAAAATTTTGAACAGTTATTTTTGACTTTTTTGTTTCAGAAATCATAGGAAAAACATTGAAAAACACCATTTTATATTGTGATTTTATATTGTGATTTTATATTGATTTTTATTATTAATTTTAAAACCAACTCAATGATGGGTGGTTGTATATGTTTAACTTCAAAGAAAACAAATAAGAAGTCCCCTCCCTCCTGGGTCTGAAACCCCCCCAGGCAGCAATTCCTTCCAAACTTTTTTAAAGGATACCCTAAATATGTGTTTGTGATTAAAGTTACACTTTTACACTGTGTTTGTGATTAGAGTTACACTTTTACACTGTGTTTGTGATTAGAGTTACACTTTTACACTGTGTTTGTGATTAGAGTTACACTTTTACACTGTGTCTATGATTAGAGTTACACTTTTACAATACAGTACCTACAGACTACGTGTTTCTTTGGAATACTTTCTCAATATAGATTGCTGCTATAGTGCATCTGTATTGTTAGAAAATGGGTATCATCTAAATAAAGCTGATGTTACACAGTAAGAAAGACCACAGTCTCTTGTTGAATAGCTTCATATTTAATATTATACAATTAATCACCTGTCATCAGGTCAACATGGACAAATGAGAATCCAAGACCGGTCCACATTCTGACCAAGGTTGCAGAGCAGTCATGGTCAGGTAAGGTCACTGAGTGGACCCGGTCAAGGCTTCTCCTTTCTCCATGTTGAACTAATCACAGGTGATCAATTGTTTTATTATAACAATACAGAAATAAACCTAAACTGATATATATATATATATATATATATATATATATATATATATATATATCCTACAATCCTGCATTTGTAACATGCATTTAGATTTAGAACTACATTTGTCAAGATCTATCATGGACGTGGGATTGTGAACCGAATCAAAAATTCAAATATAATTCAAATGATCTTGTCTTAGATATAGAAAACTGGTTTATGTCAATAATTTAGTATAATTCTATGTCTGATAAAAGTCCTACCTCTGTAACATTAGATGTATAATCTTGCCGATATGTTGTAGTTGTTTACAATAGAGATCCAGACATGATGCAAATTGTGCACACAAAATGATGATATAGTGTCTGCATAGTAAGCAAAGGGCCAGTCAGAAGTCTAGGAAGAAGATTGGGGTCACTCGATATAATCAATACTATTTCTAATCAATTTGTTCACTTTCAAATCAGTAATAATGGCCGGTCAATATTATGCATTTGCAGTGATTTGGAGGTCATTATTGCAGTAAAAAGTGTATTTTAAAGTCATTACTGAATTCTAAAGACTTCCCATCAGCCAGTCAGATTTGAGAATTAATATAATGTATATAAGGTACAATAATGATATTTAATCACCCCAGCCAATGTAGTGTTTCAGATTCAGGTCATTGACATGAAGTACAATAATGTATAAATCACTTCATGTTCCAGGTTCTGTTGGGCATAGTGAAATTCATAATTGTGGTTATAGGAGGACTAGTGATTGGGATTTTAGTGGGATGCCTGTCAGCTGTACTCACCAAGTTTACTAACACTGTCAAAGGTAGGTACTTGCATGTACATGTCTTACCATGTTAATTCAGAGAGATTTATGTGACTTGCCTGCTTGACTGTGTGTGCACGTCTATAAATGCCATAAGAGCTTGGAGACTGTTTGCTTTGAAATTGGACTGATTGGGTGGCTCAGTGAAATTAGTATGGTGGTGATGGCTCAGTGAAATTGGACTGGCTGTGGTGGCTCTGTGAAATTGGACTGCTGTGGTGGCTCTGTGAAATTGGACTGGCTGTGGTAGCTCTGTGAAATTGTACTGGTGGTGGGGGGGTTCAGTGGTGGGAGTATTCACTTCATAACTGGGAGGTAATGGGTTGCCACCCTGCTTTTGCCTTGGCTGTGTCAGACCGTAGAAGTGAGATTCATGGATCATTTGGATGAGAAGAACTAAAGTTCCATGTCTTGGCAGCTGTTGGAATGACAAAGAACCCTCACCACCACTGCTCTGAGCACCTTGCATAGGTCTAAATTTATGTTACTTCACTTCCCACTGGTAATGTTTGTACATGATTGAAAAATTCTTGGAGGGAACAAAGGCATAAAAAATTTATTTTAATGTTATCAAATTTGGAAAATGCAATGAATTCTTTATGTGCTTCCATTCACAGTAGTTGTGCTGTTAGTGGGGAATGATTTGAATTCAAGCACAAACCTAGGAGCTGAGCTGCCACAACTGTTTGTCTTCATCTAGAAGACTGAGAGGATATTTCTTTACAAAATCTCTATCTAGGAATTTTATTCAACTTCAACTGCCGCTGCCCCCCCCCCCCCCCCCCCCCCCCCCCTTCTCCCCTACTTGATACTTTTTCATGCTTATATGCTTATGTTGCAGTGTACATTTGCTCAACATTTCAAAACAATCCTTGATACTTGTAACATGTTTGCCATTTCACCATTGTTTACATGTGATCAAGAGTTACAATAAGCAATTTATGTGTTTTATAATTACACTGAAGTAATCCAACCACCACCCTCATCCCAAAGTCTGTTCTAACCATTTGTTTGACTAACAGTGAGGCATTTTAATTTTTTGCAGTGGTTGAACCTATAGCAATATTTGGAATGGCTTACTTAGCCTTTCTGCTGGCTGAGTTGTTTGAATTTTCTGGCATAATATGGTAGGTACCCAGTTAGAATGCTGGTTCTTTCTTTCTGCAAGGGAAATCTATAACCCTTGAGATATTGATCTGATCACTGAAAAAAAAGGGGAATCTATAAGTTGAGATTCTGCCTAACTAGATTTTTTAACATAGAGTCAGGAGATAGCAAACAAAGACACTTTTAAAATTAATCTAAACACAGTTTAACACTGACGATAATATTATGTGTTTAATTCATTAACAGACTAAAAGGTTCATTTTATCAGAATTGAAAGATGATTCTGCACATTCTGAATTTATTCTCAAGGATCTATTGTGATATGATGACAATATCATAAGTAATGAAATAAGCTACTTGAAGTCTGAAATTTGTAATGAGTCATTCATTTCATCAGATGATACAAAGAATTTTTCAACACATGAAATCTTTGGGTTTTTTCAGTATCATTGGCTGTGGACTTGTGCAAGTTGCCTATGCTTTTCAGAACATAACTCCAAAATCCAAAGTAGCCATCAAATACTTCACCAAAGTGTTAAGGTATTTAATTACAGACTAAAGAAAGTTTCTTAAGAATTGAAAAATAAGTAAGTACTAAACAGAAGAACTGCTGTATATTGCATATGAAAGTAAAAGTATGTTGTGCGATGAAAAAATTGAATATTTGTGAGTTGTTTGCATATTTGTAATTCTAAATTTGATGAAGATAGATTTGCAAGTTTGTTTTCAAAATGTTGTATGTAAATTATGATTCTTTGTTAAATTGATCTGATTTGTGATCTGTTTATATGTGTGTCTATTGAAGCACCACATCAGAGATTATCATTTTCCTCTTCCTTGGACTAGCTCTCATCACTGAACATGACTGGCAAACTGGCTTCGTCTTGTGGACGCTTGTATTGTGTATTGGATTCAGGTTTTTAGGTAGGTCAATCCATAGAGAGGAGTCCTGTGTTGAATATAGAAATTTAACTTAGTAAAGATATTTCAAATTTATTTACAATGTGTGTCCAATGTTGATGTTTCATAAGGTGAATGAATGACTTAATCTTGAATGAATATATATATATATATTGTGATAAATAATTGTGGCGTGTTTACAGTGGTCTATGGTATTATCTTCCTTATCAACAAATTTGACACCTACAGAGTCCGCAGGATAGGATTTGATGAAATGTTTATTATGGTGAGTTTTATAAGAGCTAGGTGTCACAGATAGGATTTGATGAAATGTTTATTATGGTTAGTTTTATAAGAGCTAGGATGTCACAGATAGGATTTAATGAAATGTTTATTGTGTGAGAGTATAAGAGGTATTACAAGATAGGATTTCAAGAAAATGTGTATTGCAATGGGTTTTACTAAAGGATGTGTATTAGGGTTCTGCCATGTGAAGGGTACCCTGTCTACAGTAATTCACTCTGTCTATCTGTCAACACTTTCTATGATAAATTATAAGTTAAATTTCCTTTAGAAGGTTTTTGTAAATCGTATACTAGATCTAGGCAGAGGAATACCCCTTTCGATTTTCAGATTTATCAACTTTGTCATTACAGAGTTTGGTACTTTGATCGATTTTTTTTTTTTAATGAACACTTTCTATGGCATGCAATAAATTGAAATTACATGAGAAGATTTCATAGAATTGAAAGGTAATGCTGATATTTGGAAGAGGAAGACCCATATTTATCACTTTTTTCATTATGGAGTTAAGAGACATCATTTTTTTTATATCAAGATGCCCTTTCGTACTAGTCAGTTTTCTAGTGAAGTTAATTAAGAGTGTGTTTATTATGTTGAGTTTTACATGTGAAATAATTTGTGTACATGAATGGGTAGGGACAATTTAATGCCCGTCTCTGCATAAGTGAATGTACACAATATGTTTCTCACACACATTGTAATCACCAGAATTTGATTGGTACACAAATCAAGAAAGTGATATTAAAACATTCAAAGAGTAAATAGATATATGAAATTTGTATTAAATGTTTGTATGTTATTTCGTTGATTAAATAAATCGTATCTAGAACAGTACTTGCTGTTATGACGGTGTTGTTTCATCCTCATATTTTAGTAAAACATTTTTTTTCAATGGTAATTCATACATTTACATCTTTAAACAGAAGCCGCTTTTCATATTTTTTATGTCATCCTCACTGATTGAGGTGCACTCTGTGCCAATAAGGCATTCAGAGTAGCACTAAATGCACCTCCAATGCAAAAGAGCTTGTATCTCAAATTTTGAGATGTTTTTTCTTTTCAAAATTGAGGTGAATGGTGAGACATTAGATGTAAGAAATAAATTTCATTTTTGAAAATATTTGAGGGTATGACCTGCAAAGCTTCACACCAGCAAACTTCATGAAAAGTATGCCAATGTGAAGCGTTGCATTCATACCTCGTCTATATCCAGCAATGAAGCTTATTTCTTATATTTACTTTCTAATTTCATTTCTGTTGGGATTCTCAGTTGCTAAAGTAGATTTATAGATTCATGTGTGTATTGTTCACAAATGCAGCACTTTCAGGAGGAAATAGCTATTGTTACAATTTGTACTGAAGATACCAAGGACAAAGAGATTGGAAATGTAAATATTGGAATATAAATTTAAGAAATTGAAGAAAAGTTGTTTTTACTCTTCAAGTTTTCACTTAAAAAACTGTTAGGTATTTTTTCATGTTTCTGATGCATGTGTTAGATTCCTGTTGCAGTAGTTCCCTTTCTGTTGTATCATTATTAAAGTTGATGTTTTTCTATTTCCTCTAATATTGTTAAGTTGTATGACCTACAAGTTTGGCACAGTTGATAAGGAAAAAAACTTCCATGTTTTTTGTATATATGTGATTATTTAGTAAATCTACATGTCATTAATGATTGCAGTTCACTTTCTCTTTTTTTATGCCTCCAGAATCGAAGATTTGGGGGCATCTAATGTTTGGCCTGTCTGTGGCAAAAAACTTAAATCTTGGTATATATTTTACACCATAAGGGGTAGACTTTTCATATTTTGATATATGTATTCCATGTGGCAAAACTTTTCCATTGATACCAAAAGTTTTGACCGGGTGACCTTTTTCAAATCTTACAGTTCCACTTTGATGTAATCTGGGGCATCAGTGTTTTCACAAAAACATAATGTTTTCTGTGTAGAGTTATGGTGGATTACGAGGGGCTGTTTGTTTCTCCCTGGTAGCTCTTCTGGACAAAAAAGAATTCCCAGAAAAAGATATGTTCGTCACCACTACTCTGTTTGTGATTCTCTTCACTGTCTTCTTCCAGGTACATTTTAAAACTGAAGACTAACTTTGTAGCTAAAGTATAACATATGTATGAATATCTCATTTTTGAAGAAATTATTTTTTTTTGTCCTATATATCAATGCTTCATGTGTGTTGTTTTTTAAGTGAGATTAATTGTGTGTAAATGTGGTTTTATGATGAATCCATATTCACCAATGAAATTATTGCAGTTAATAGAATAACAAATGTTAGATGTTAGAATGTATATGTGCAGTTTTTAGGGTTTTATGGTATTTACTGTTTTGGTAATATATTTGTCTTAATTATAACTAGCTGTAGATCTGTAGCCCTCAGGGTAAATATTGGAACAAACCATGGTCTATCCCATTATCTTCCCAGAGAGTTACTGATCTGCAGCTAAATTACAACATGTCTGAAAGTGTCAGGATTCATAAGGTTGTAAATTGTTATATTTAAAATGTGAATTACATGCACATCTTTATGTGCATGCAATATAAAACTCACACTGATGAATTTATATATTTTTTATAAAGGGAGCCACAATAAAACCAATTGTCAATGCACTGAGGGTAAGACTAGCCCCAGCAGATCAGAGCCCCAGTATGTACCTAGTTCTTCATGACAAGGTAAGTGTAGATGGCCAGCTTTTGAACTTAATTTTCTTAAACTAACTGATCATGTGAATTATTCAATCTAAAGTAGCCATTCTAAGCATGTTATGAGTGTTCAAAATATTTTGCTTTGAAAATACGGTTGGAATATGCATTTACATATAAGCTTCTTTTTATGCTAACATACATAATGAATAGGAAAGGTGTAGATGAGTAGTTGGAATCATGCAGAGAGGATTTTCATCTGTGATCAATTTTTTTCCCACAGATTAATGATCACTTAATGGCTGGTGTAGAAGAAATTTTAGGTTATATTGGAAAATTTCAGTTAAGGGTAAGTGTTATGTGATAATTCATAATATTATTAATATATAACTGCAAAAATAATGGCCATGTAATCTATGTATTCATATATTTTTCATCTTATTCAACATATAACTATTTTCTTTCTCTGTCTATTAATTTGTCTACTAAGCAAGTCTTTTTAATTTGTTACTAAATGTCAGAATATAGAATTACATGTAATTTAAATAATTTTAAGTGGAGGGTAAAGATTTTTTTTTTCATTCTAAATTTCACTTGTAACCTTTTTATCTCTACATATCTTGTCAGGAAAAATTTCATTACTTTGATGACCGTTACATAAGGAAGTTGCTGCTGAAAACACCAAACATTGAGGATGGAGCGGAACTGATTGTTAATTACGAAAAACTGGTTATGAAGTAAGTCATATTGCCATAGCTGTTTTACATAAGTTAAATGGGAGTAGAAATATTCTGGCTAATGAGTTTTAATGCATGGATTCCAATACACAAGTTTCAAGATAAGAGTTCTTCTGTTTAGGAGGTACATTTAGTGCTAGTTTAAATGCCAAAATGGGACAGAGTGCACTTACACTCAGAAAAGAAGATAAAAGATTTGAAAAACAGTCTATGTTTAAAGGGATAAATGTAGGAAATATAAATACTATAGAAAGAGATGTTTACGAAATTGAAAAACATTAAAACCTCATATTTGCATGTAACATCCTAGATATACTATTTATAAGAAATAAATTGATTGATTGTTTGTTTGTTTTATGTCCCGTCGAGAATTTTTCACTCATATTGAGAAGTCACCAGCTGTAGGTGAAGTACCACAAATTTAGACCTATGCTTAGCGCTCAGGGCCGTAGCAGTAAGGGTTCTTTAACATGCCAACGCCTACCGTGACACGGGACCTCCATTTTTTAAGGTCATATCTGAAAGATCCATGATTCTCACTTCTAAATACCGAGCATTTGGCAAAGAAATAAATTAATACAACTTATGAATAAAATCATATTATGGAATGTCAGAATGGAACAGTTGGCAAAAAAAAAAAAAAGGTATCACATGATCTGCCCACCTCATATTGTAAATTGTGCAGTTTTGTCATGATGTGGGCAAAATATGCTCACTTGTGGCTGTTCATGTCTCCATGTATTTGATCATTAGTTACTGGAGCTGATACCTGTTGACATACATGTATGGCGGGATATTGCTTGAAGCAGCAGAATTTTGTTATTTCCAGGGTCTGTGACCAATAGTTGGGCTTGTGTCATTGTTCTGTGAGTCCTCTATATCTTATTCTGTAACAGTTTGAAAAGTTGATGTACACCATTAATTGTGTGTGAAATTCAACTGCATGTAAACATTCCTTGAAATATTCAATCGAACAGATATTGATCATTGAAAATAGTATTGTGAATATTGATCTATTGATGAGTCATTGATAATTAAACACATTATTTGAATATTGACTTTTTAATTTATAATGCCAACACAATCATTAATTGTTACTCTATTTTATTGAAATAATCTGATTTAATCGTTACTTGATGATTATGAGTTAAGTTATTTTATGGAGATGAATAGAGAAAGTGCAAGATAGATAACTGGCAAGGACTTGTTTCAATTTCAGCTTTCATTAATTATCTTCAGTTTTCACAGCCTCACTTGCATCAAGGCATGTCGTAAAGATCATATTTCTTTTGAACTTTCTGGAACAAAGAAATTCATTGATCCCTCTTTTTCCATTCCCTGTTAAGTTATATTTGCATCTGTGCTTTAATAATTTGCATATTTTTTATAATATTCTTTATAGGATTCTAGTATTTCCTCAGGTGTCATGTATGCAACACTACAACATCATGGCTTTGCTCATCTATGTTCTTTATGTCCAGTCAAATTGGTCACCCAGATATTGCTTGAAACGCAGCTGCGGATTCGGTTATTTCCAGAGTCTGTGGCCAATAATTCGGCGTATATCACTATATCATTTTTCTGTGAATCTTCTTTATCATATTTTGGAAAAATTCACTGATAACATTTGCAACTCATTTTCATGATGACATTTGTAATTCCTTTGGAATGTTGAGTTATTGAACATTTATTGATGATTGGAAATATTTATCGTATTGTGAATATTAATCTAATTGAACAGCCATTGATAATTGTGGACGTTATTTGAATATTCTATTTTAAAATTTGAAACTGCAAATAAAAAACTTTGTATATTCATTTAGGCAGTGATACACATTTTTCCCACCCTATTTATGCAATGATAGACATTTTTCCCACCCTATTTATGCAATGATAGACATTTTTCCCACCCTATTTATGCAGTGATAGACATTTGTCCCACCCTATTTATGCAGTGATAGACATTTTTCCCACCCTATTTATGCAGTGATAGACATTTTTCCCACCCTATTTATGCAGTGATAGACATTTTTCCCACCCTATTTATGCAATGATAGACATTTTTCCCACCCTATTTATGCAATGATAGACATTTTTCCCACCCTATTTATGCAGTGATAGACATTTGTCCCACCCTATTTATGCAATGATAGACATTTTTCCCACCCTATTTATGCAATGATAGACATTTTTCCCACCCTATTTATGCAGTGATAGACATTTTTCCCACCCTATTTATGCAGTGGTAGACATTTTTCCCACCCTATTTATGCAGTGATAGACATTTATTCCACCCTATTTATGCAGTGATAGACATATGTCCCACCCTATTTATAAATAGATAGTTTGGCAGTTTACTGTATACAAGAGTTCTCAAGAGGAGAAATAACTCGGACTCATCTCGAAACTTGCGTATTGATGATTAGGTTAATTCTTTGGATAAGTTTTTATATTATTTAATATATTTTTATTTAGCATGCGGTTTTCAGGGTTTAGCATAAAAAAAGCAGCTTCCAGCAAATCAATTTCTCCATTCCTGGTCATTGCCAAATATTTACAGCAAGGTGTGCTTATTTTCAGAGAACATTACAAGAATCTACATTTGTGTGGTGCAGCTAATCTTCCTAAAGTTCCCAGTGATTTGTAAGTCAGTTTATATCATGAATTCTTCAATCTTCTGAATAAGCAAACTTCTGCTGAACCATGTAGCACTGTTCTCAACTGATCCTGAATCAACATACAGTGAAACCTGTCTAATCTGAACATGCACTGAGAGACAAAATTTTGGTCGGAAAACACAATGTGTTGGTATTCAAATTGTAAAAACAATGAAAGTATGAAATTGGGAATGAAAATATGGGTCAGAATGTGGAGTGAAACGGACTGCACAGGTCTCAGATTAGGCAGTTTTCACTGTGTCAACGTGTATGTTTCCCTGTATGGTCCACTGTTTTGACATATGGGTAGAGAGGCAGGAAAATATATATGCTTATTGTAGAAAAAGAATGTGAAATTTGATGACATGCAATGAGCTGGTTACTTACACTGTGTATATACAATGTACACTGTGTATATAGAGTGTACACTGTATATAGATGTATACTCTGTATATAGAGTGTACATTATGTATATAGATTGAACACTGTGTATATAGAGTGTACACTGTGTATATAGAGTGTATATAGAGTGTACACTGTGTATATAGAGTGTATATAGAGTGTACACTGTGTATATAGAGTGTACACTGTGTATATAGAGTGTACACTGTGTATATAGAGTGTACATTACAATTTGAATCAACTTGCATAAGAAAAAAATGTCGGAAAAGGATTTGTTCTTTGGAAAAAAAATACATGTAGCAATGAAGGTAGGTTTTGAATGGGGATATTTTTAAAGGAGAAAACTTGGATTTAGACCCTGTATTTAATATTACTATGTGGTCATGTAAAATACTCAAATTTTATTGGCAAACAAACAATGTTTCCCTGTGAAAGTCAAATCCACACCCTCCAGGGTGATTTAATATCACTTGACAATGGGTGATATATAAATAATTATCATATGCATGGAATTGATGCACATATGGTTTGCTGTGGATTTTAGAATTAGCTGTTTAAAGTATACAGCCTGCAATATGTTACAACAATGCTTTAAATAAAATTGATTGATTAAAAGAAACAAACAGTAAATGGCAGCTTAGTAGGTATATTGGTACCTGCATGTACTGTGCAACTATTGCAGAGAGATCTTAATTTCACCACATTAAAAACTTGCTGAGTTGTTTTACATATACATAGGAAAATTTGATTTTTTTCAAAAAAGATTATTGAAATTTCATGTTTCTTCAAAGAGGGAGAATTCTTTTAACATCATATTGGCAATATATTTTGGAACCTTCAAAACAATTTTATTATTTTCATTGCAGGAAAAATGTGGATAGTTCAGCAATGCTGCTGAAACTGAGGGCTCATGAGGAAGAGGAAGAAAGGGATGAGGATTTGGAAGTTGGTAAGGTTTTAACATTTCCCTGGTAATTAGACTTTACCATTTCACATTTATCAGAACAGTATCGAATTCTCCACATCATGAAATGTTTACAAATATATTTAGAGTTCAGAGAAGGTCATTTTTGTTTGTGTATTTATCAAGAAAAAGTGTGGATTTAAACCCAGAAAATGTTTTAAACGAAATTGAGTTTTTAATTGAATTCAAGAATTGAAATATTCTTATTGGTTTATTTAATTATTATAGTGTTGAAACTTGAAGCATGTAATTAGTTTAATAAAGAATAGAGGAGGATGTTATGTCACTGAATGGAATCAATACTTGTGTGTTTTAGCAGGAGTTTCTGATCCTAGACGTAGAGGTGATTTGTAGAATCTGGAGCATGAATTTTTGCGATAAACTGCATTGAATGTGAAGATTGAATCTAGATATTTGGCATAGACATTATTTTTATAAAACAGAAGTTGAATGTGAAATTATGCTATAATTGTAGACCTCAATCTCTCTTGGATAATTCTTATATTTAATATCTGTAACACATCACTGTATAAAATTAATTCTCTTTCTTTATATATTGCATATATTTTCTTTTTTCTATTTGATATTCGGTGTCCTATTACTTGACAGCATATCTGAGTACTTATGTTAGAATATTGACGTTGTTTTTCATATATCAACTCTATGCAAGTTTATTTCAAGGCAATATGCTTATTTCAAGATGAATGAATTTCAACATATTTGATTATTGATCTTGGTCATAATGAGGTGAAGAATATTAAAAGAGCAATAATGTATATTTTATGGAATATTTGCAATTTCTGTGTTACAGAGCCTAAAGTGGCCACACTACCCCCAAAGAAGGTCTCTATTTCAATAGGAGGAGAAGAACCCACTGCTAAAGACTTCAGGGCCCTATTGAAGGAGAGTCTCAGGTCACCAACTCTGGTGGTAAGGAAATACATTAAAAACAGTAGTCAGAATGGTGTACAATAATCAAATTAGATATGATGCTGATTCTGGCATGAAAATTTGAATGAATGGAATAAATGTGGTTACAACTATAATGTAATTTATGATGGTTCTTCATGGAGACTGGAAACCATATGAATGTACATATTATGATTCATTCATGTTTCAATATTTTAGTCATTATCAAAGTCAGAGTTCTTTTATATGTTATAAACTGAGATGATTTTCTTTAAAAATTTTAATAGATACCACATAGAAGATTTGATCGACAGATAAGCTATGTTCCCAATTTTGATTTTGAAAACTTGAGGCACAGGCGAAAGAATAATGCTAAGTTACAACGAATGAAATCCATCAGAAAAATGCCTGAACGAGCCCTCTCATGGGCTGAAAACGATTCCAACCTGTGTAGAGAAAGGTCTAATAATCACCTGATTGGACGCACACAGAAGGCAATGACAATAGACTGCTCACCGGTAGAAGGAGATAAAGGTTTTAACACCTCATTAGTCAATCAGACAATTACTGAGGATGAAGTGTTTGAAAGAGAACTGGAAGCTGAGAGCAGTCCTTTAATCAAAGATGATTCAGAGCCTGAGCACTCCAAAGACAGTCTGGCAAAGAGAAAGGTGTCCCATGATTGCCTTCTTCATCGCCAGGATGCGGTAGAAAACATTCCTATGGGTAACCTCCAGAAATCCAAATCTTTAGATGCTTAGTTTACACACAGCAGGGTTTTAGGAAACAGTTTTTGTACTCTGAGGTAACAAAGTTTGTAGACTTCTAAGTGTTGCTCACTTTGATAAGTTTTATTGTTTGTATTGTCACTTTTTTTTTCATTTTTATACAATAGAATTTTGATTTACAGCTAGCTTTATCATATAACGTTTTATTCTGATAGGAGAAAACCACTTTAGTGCCCACAATATTAATAATTTCTTTGTTTATGTGAAGGTTGAATTTAAGAATGCTCCTATGAAATACAGTTATAGAAACAGGACAAATTGAGTGGTTATACTCTGCTAGTTTATTCATCAATATTACTGATATGGTGACAAAATTCGGCAGTGATGTATACATGTATATATAACGTTTATATCTATTTTCTTTTATCAATCCCATCAATTTTCTGTACCTTTGCAAGGTCTTTAATTTGAATAATGTTTTTGGAGTTTGTTGTAGCTCCATAGTCATGAATGGAATGTGAAGTGGAATTTGGTTTGTGTTAATGTGTAGTTATTCCCACAGTAAATGACTTCTTTTTTCCTTGGATCTGATTCAAACTATCTTTCTTAAACCGAAGCTTCAACTTTAAACTTTAAATGTGTTGTTTTTAGCTTGTTTTTAATTTTATAGCTACTTGAAATATTTATACATGTGAAACATTTATGTTGAATAATGTTGACGTAGGCTTCAAGGATTCATTGATTTGACCGTTTTCAAATCATCATTTCAAATATGAATTGGATATTTAGTTTCTGAAGTGAAAATAGCACAAAATATAAACCTGAGCATCATTTGAGATTAAACAATACAAAATGCAAAATGTTTTATGCAAATATCTCCAGGGATTACTTGTATTTTTATCATGGTTAATGGTTACCATGGTTACAAATGTAAACCAAAGAGTATCTCCCGGTGTGAATTTCATAAGGTCTAGTATTATGAAATTTCTATCTAAAGTTTTGTGCAGTTCTTCACCTTTATATTAATTCCAAACAAAGGCTAGCATATTAAGCTTTAAAGAGATAAAACATCGCTCCTAGATAAATGTAGTGCAATGTATTAAAGATATTGTATAGGCATTAAATAACATAATATACATTTACATGATATTTTCATTGAAGGTAGAGATTGCAGCAATATGTGCATTTAGTTGATAGGCAAAACAGGCTATAGGGTTCAGTTATCATGCACAACTTCTGTTTACCACTGGAACAAGGTCAACATTTGTTGTATGTGTATGTTTTTTTCATGTTACCTTAGTGTTCATTACACAAAGATTTATTTTTGCAATATAATTTTATGACAATTATAAATATATACACTATAGACATCACTCATTATTCACTACCACTGGTCATTTTGATGCCATATTGTAATGATTGTATTTATTGATAGTAAAGTTTAGTCTATATTATACACTAGTATTTCTCTCTCTCTCTCTCTCTCTCTCTCTCTCTCTCTCTCTCTCTCTCTCTCTCTCTCTTTATATATATATATATATATATATATATATATATATATATATATATATATTTTCAGTGTTCCCTCAATATATTTGCCCCCCCCCCCCTTATAATGCCACCCCCACCTATTGCCTGAAAATCCTAAAGAACAGATTTCTCCCCATGTCAACCCCACATAATGTCATATACCACAGATTTCACAAACAAACAGTCAACTTTTATAGGGTATATCCTCAATAGTAATACCTAACACCCATTGGTAATCACATTTGTACTTGGAGAGCTGTTTGATGAATTTTGACAGACTGGACAAGGCATTCAGGTAGTCAGATTAATTACAAATAATTGCTGGGTAAAACTCTAAATTATCTAAATCTTTATACAGAATGTAGCCCAAATAAATTACATAAATGAATTTCTTTTGACTGCTCAGTGAGTCATCAGTAAAGGTGAATTCAATATATTGCCAGCTCCACTTTATTGCCCAAATTTGTCTTGAACAAAAGTTGGCAATGCATGTATATCGAGGGAGAACTGTATTATATTTATATTTAAACATGATGACAATCATCAACTGTTGTTGCAATTGATTATATTGATGTAATAAATAAATGAATTTAGATATATACCTGTTATGTATATATAGCTGTAGCTGTTTTCTTTCAAGAGTTTATTTCATTCCAAACTTGAGATGATACTGAAAACCAGATAAATTTTAACTCGAACCTAAAACAAGAGGCTCATGGGCTACATTGCTCACATTCACTATGGCTGTGCTGTTGTTCATGTATTGTGATTATGAAAAGATTTTTTTGCAATCTTTATATATTCCCATGAAAAAGTTTGACCCTATATCGTGGCCCCAACCTAGCCCCATATGGTTATAACATAACCATGATACAATGTCACAAGATAAAAAATCATGGTTTGAAATGTAAGGTGCTATAAGAAAACAAAATGTGAAAGGACTACCTTAGACAGTTCAGAGGGTATTGGCTAGGTTATTTTTCTTAAAAGTAGGTCAGAATCCAAGATCAAGGTTACAGGGTCAAAAATTTCACAAGGAATGCATACATGAAATATGAAAGATTTATCACTCAGCATTCAAAAAGTAGCAAGATTAAAATAAAATTTGGGTCAGACTTGAAGGTCAAAGTCACATGGTCAAACACCATGGCATTGAATGAAATTTCTTGACATAAGGAATCGATATGCTTAATATGAAACCCCTACCTTAAATAGCTCAGGAGATATTGCCTAAGTTAAGTTTTCATCAAAGTAGTTGGTCAAGGTCATGAGGTTAAAAAATTGAATAATCTAGTCACAGGGAATACAAATATGAGAGCCCTATCACTGACCATTCAAAAGTTATGAGCAAGTTTCAGACAGAAATGACAAAAACAATACCCCTCTCCCCTACTTTTGTCTTGGGGGCATAATAACTTGGAACATTTGCATTTTGATATGATTTAGTGTGGTTTTGTTAATCTTGCATATTACTAGCCATTCAAAACTTGTGAGCAATGTTCGAGTTTCAGACAGGAAGGATAAAAAGAATATGTTCCTCTCACGGGGGCATGAAATATTTGAATCTGCAAAACTTTGGAACATTTGCATTTTGATATGATTTAGTGGTGTGTGTGTGTATATATATATATATATATATATATATATACACCCATTTCAAACTTTGATCTCCTATTATAGCCCCACCCTCCCACCCTACTTCTGAGGCCACTGAATTTAACGAATTTAAATTTGCACAATCTGAAGATGCTTGCATAACAATATAACTAACCATGATCTTCCTGGTCTTGAGAAGATTTTTAAATATGTCCTGTTCTATATTCCCATGTAAAACTTTGATCCCTAATTGTGGCATCAGTCTACTACAGGGGCTATAATTTGAACAAAGTTAAATTTGCACTACCGGGGAATACTTCCATATTAATATGAGTAATTATGACCCTGTTTTTCTGTGAAGATTTATCCTAGATATTCCCATGTATAACTTCGACCCAACCCTATTGTGGTCCCACCTTATCCCCCGGGGGCCATGATTTGAACAAACGTGAATCTACATTATGTCAGGTAGCTTCATTTCAAGTTTCAACTTTTCTGGCCAAGTAGTTTTTGAGAAGATGAACCCTCCCTATTTTTGCATTTTCTTGATCATCTCACTTTTAAGAGAGCATGCCCTTCTTTTGAACAAACCAGAATCCCCTTTACCCAAGAATGATTTGTGCCAAGTTTGATTGAAATTAGTCTAGTGGATCTTGAGAAGATTTAAATGATGTCATAAAATGTTTACCAATTCTTAATTTTCTCGACTTCGAAAGGGCATTGAACATTTGAACAGACCAGAAACCTCTTTACCCCAAGCATGCTTTGTGGCAAGTTTGGCTGAAATTCTTTCTTGAGAAGTCGAAAATGTTAAAAGTTACGGACAGACTGAGGCCGGACAAGAGGTGATCAGAATAGCTCACGTAAGCTTTCAGCTCATGAATGTGAGCTAAAATATCCTACAGTTCACGATTATGAAAACAAAGCACTTACTTTAATGAAGTATTGTAAGTGTAATGTGTTGTTAATACTGTAGTAGTTATTTTTTCTTGGAGAATAATAGGGCTTATGTTAAATGGATCTCAAAATAGACATTGCATCTATCTGTCTGTGTTATTAGTTTCTAGTTAGTGCTATTTCCTGTTTTATTGAGTAAAAAAAGGATACGTAAATTTAATTTCCTTGTATTTGATATTGGTAAGTGAGCTATACTGATTTGTTTTGATTGAAACAGTATACCGGTATCATGTCTATTGCCAGTATACAGATTAGCATTAAGTTACGCTGACCTTCTGTTAAGTATTACTATATTCATGATCATTTATATGGAAAGCCAAATTAACATAAACTCGAACAATTGGAAATATCTTTAATTATCTGAAGATATCACCATTTCATCTGATGTGCTTAACAATTAAATGTCTCTTCAAATAATTAATTAGATTTCCAATTCTGAATTATTGCGCGCATTAATTGAATTGCTGATAGCATTAAATGTTCTGCTGAATTGAGGCATGCTATGATTCAGTTAAAGAGAGCAATAGCAAGAATTCAAATAATGCGCCCATCAATTCATTTAATGCGCCCATCAATTCATTTAACGCACCCATCAATTCATTTAAAGCGCCCATCAATTCATATAACGCGCCCATCAATTCATTTAATGCACCCATCAATTCATTTAATGCGCCCATCAATTCATAAAACGCGCCCATCAATTCATTTAATGCACCCATCAATTCATTTAATGCGCCCATCAATTCATTTAATGCGCCCATCAATTCATTTAATGCGCCCATCAATTCATTTAATGCACCCATCAATTCATTTAACGCGCCCATCAATTCATTTAACGCGCCCATCAATTCATTTAATGCACCCATCAATTCATTTAATGCGCCCATCAATTCATTTAATGCGCCCATCAATTCATTTAACGCGCCCATCAATTCATTTAATGTACCCATCAATTCATATAACGCGCCCATCAATTCATTTCATGCGTCCATCAATTCATTTAACGCGCCCATCAATTCATTTAATGCGCCCATCAATTCATTTAATGCGCCCATCAATTCATATAACGCGCCCATCAATTCATTTAATGCGCCCATCAATTCATTTAACGCGCCCATCAATTCATTTAATGCGCCCATCAATTCATTTAATGCGCCCATCAATTCATATAACGCGCCCATCAATTCATTTAATGCGCCCATCAATTCATTTAACGCGCCCATCAATTCATTTAACGCGCCCATCAATTCATGTAATGCGCCCATCAATTCATTTAACGCGCCCATCAATTCATTTAACGCGCCCATCAATTCATTTAACGCGCCCATCAATTCATGTAACGCGCCCATCAATTCATTTAACGCGCCCATCAATTCATTTAATGCGCGCAGTAATTTTTTTCTGTCTTCATTGAATTAATCATGTCATTAAAAAAATTGAAGCGCACAATAATTCTTTGAGAGAGAAAGCAACTAATCTAATTAGAGATATCTTCAATTCGACATATCCACAATTGTATTAATTACATGTAACTTGTGGATATGTTAAATTGAAGATATCTCTAATTTTATAGTTGCTCTCTCTAAAAGAATTGTTGATCGCATCAAATTAATTAATGATACCATTAATTCACTTGAAGAGAGCAATAATTCAATTATAGCACGCATAAGTTCAGCAAAATAATTAATGCTATCATCAATTCAATGAATGAGCGCAATATTTCAGAATTGTAGATATCATTAATTATTTGAAGACATCTTTAACTGAATTGTTTCGCGCATCAGATGAAATGATGATATCTTCAAATAATTAAAAATATCTACAATTGTTTGAGTTTATGTTAAATTGGCGCTCCATACATCTTACTAATCGAAGTACAGAGTGTACTCCTGAGCTTAACTTTTTCAAATTCTCACCGGAAAAAATACAGTAATTCCGCTGAGTTTTCTCCTTCTTTTTGTTCTTTGAATTTTATATTTATTTTTACTAATTTGCGTAGATAACATTGCATACAAGTAAATTTATGTACAATATGCAAAGACTCGGGCGTGTTGTGAGGTATGTTTTAACCGCCAACCCCTTTAATCAGCATTGAAATCGTCCAACATAGATGCCAGCGTTAAACTAACAACTCACCTTTATTGCGAACGGGATGACTTCAGTTTCTCAATCGTCAACTTCCCCTATTTATTGTAGAAATATTCCATTATCACCTGTATATGGTATATGGTATTTATGTCTCTCAACTGATTCGATACGCAAGAGCTTGTTCTGCGTATAATCAGTTGTTAAATTAGGGCAGAAAACTGACAAACAAGTTGATGTTACAAGGATTTCAATAGTCTCATTTAAAGTCAGCATTTCGTAAATTCTGTGGTCGTTATAATGATCTAGTTTGCCAATGCAACCTGTCAATGGGTCAAATGCTGTCTGACGTGTTTCATAACAATTATTAGGTCGTTCTTTACACACTGATTTTTACTACGGATTAATCTCTTTACCTGATCGCGATATAGGGCTTACGGCGGTTGTGACTGGTCGACAGGGGATGCTTACTCCTCCTAGGCACCTGACCCTACCTCTGATATATCCAGGGGTCTGCGTTTGCCCAACTCTTTATTTTGTACTTTTCATAGATTCACTGTTTGTTATCTCCACCTTTCGCTTAGTTTGAGATTGTCATGTTGATTCCAAAATAAGGTGTTAAAGTAATAACAAATAGAAGGGGGAGATATCAACCTTTGTTCACACACTGTGAAAAATTCAGTAAGTTACACTAAACAGGAAATCCAAACATATTGAAGAAGATGGTCAATATGAACGGAAAACAGAAATGCCCTCTATAGCATCTTCAGTCATGAAGCATAGATGGACGTACACGCCGACAATATTTAAGCGAAGTGTCTGAACATTTTAGTAGAGTAATTTTGTAACTTCAACTCTTCAGTAATCCTGTAACTTCATTTCTTTTTTTTCTCTTTTTTTTTTCAATTTATGTACCCTTTATCTAAAGTAACCTTGTAACTTCAGCTATTCCTTGATGTATCCTTTATTCAATAAAACGTCACAACAATGGCTGCCCTGATATGAAAAAATGTACAGTGTCCTATCAATATTCTAAAACATAGAAACATCTTCACAATTTATAATTTCTAAATCTTGATCGTTTCGTTGTATCCAATATTTTGTTGACATTTAACGTTCACAATTTGTAAATGTCTACCTTTCTGTATAACTATACATCCGGTATCGGTACTAAAGTATCATATTGCACTAATACCATTGGGTAGTAAATTTTGGCACATGTAGAAATTATCTTTGCTGTATACTATAAATCACTTTGAATAAAATAAAATATGAAACAATAGAATAATGTGAATTACGCTGTACAAATTCATAGTTTTATTCCCCTTATTTCATGTTGCAACAAGTCTTGCTCTGCACACGGTAATTGATAAAGACTTAAGCTTCTGTGTTATTCCAAGAATTGTGGCTATTTAGAAACATGTCAATTTCCATGGAGAATGATAAAGAATGAAACTAACAGTGTAATTAGGATTCTTCATGATGAATTTGCAACATGATATAATATAGTTACTCGAAACTCATGATGTATGTCATATGTAGTGCTGATGTTTGTACAGACTGTTCACAACTTGCAACTGATAAGGGCAGAAAAGAATGGTATGTACCCTATATACATTTCATATTGTTAAGTGGAATTCACACTTCTCTTGAAAGATTACCCCTTTGACGTCTCACTATAATCTTCTTTTGGTAAACCGTAATGAAGGCGACGGTCGTGCAATTACTAGGTGTTGGAAAATCTATAATTACTTTTAAAAACAAACTGTTTCCTATTGCTTATGTATGTCAAATGTTACTATCCTAAGAACGATGTCTTAGAAGTCGTTGCAATATACATTTACTTTTTCCTACTCTCAGGTAGGTTTGTTAATAAACAATGAATGGCTTAAAGTGTTAGACTAAGTAATGAGAGCTGAGGTACACTAATACCATTAATACTATTCTGAAGACAACCAATTAAAGGACACTTTTTTGCTACTACACCACTCGCATGAAATTGTACGATACGATTTTGGCACGGAACACTTGCTGGTTTGCACGGAACGCTGAGCGGTAAAGTAACAATAAAACTAAGTAAAACTATTATAATCAGATATAGTGATTGTTTTCACTTTACCATTCTTCACGCTCATAATCAGACACGCATTTCTCTTCCCATTGACGCTCGTTAAGCCAACGTCGGCATCGTACGCCCTCTGGCCAGAAATCAGGAGTTTCCACCAACTCTGAATGTTGCGCAGAGACATTTAATTTTGCGGAAAGGAAACGATTTTTCCGTTTGAAAAGTACCAAATGTGAGACTTTGGCCCCTTTGCTTTGGATATAGTTTAGGGTTTCAGAGTTTGTTGATTCTTTGTTAATGCTTGATAAATAATACTTTGCAGTTTTCTTTGCATGAAACGCTGAACGGTTTGCGCTGAATGATGATCGGTTTGCACGAAATGCAAATTCAAGCATGAAATGATTTCTATAAGATGATGATAATCTAGAAATTCAAAATTAAAGTGATAAATAAAAACTTTAGCTGTTACTAATTAGTTTAATAAATTATCAAGGCAGGTAACAAAGTACCTCGGAATTAATAAATATTTTTAAGATGTGGAAATAATGATAATAATGCTCCTCTACGAAAGCATTAAACTGATTTTAATATTAACTATTAATTCCATAAAACTTTTAGTAAATCAACACTTTTCATGACCATTCCTCATGATAAATTAAAGATCATAAACAGCTGTTTCTTCAGCAATAATGGAGCACGGAAATACTGAATTTCTTGTATATATATGCAATTGTCTATGATGTAAAAATTTATCTTGAGGAATGGTCGTGTAAAGTGTTAAAAAGTCATACGTTTTGATGTTGACGGTTTGAGAAAAGTTTGTTATTTCATATTCACTGCTAGTTCTTCAGAATGTTTTAGAATCCACATTTGATTTATGCCACTGGTATCTGGCGCATTCTCCTTCACAGCAGTTAATATATTCGTGAGTAGCAAAGATAGAGGCTTAGTACACATATACCGGATCCAGCAATGTATCTTTATTGCCCCATATATTCCCCTGTATACCACGGCAGATATTGGATGATAATCCGTCAACTAACAAAAGAATAGATGACGTCAACATCAACCATCTTCTTCATCATAAAATCGTCTAGTCGTGTATTCGATCGCATTTCAAGATTAAGTGTACTTCTCCTAAACTGCATCCAAACTGTCTGGTTACAGGCTTTACAGAACCTGGATATAGGCCATCTTATACAAATCCGTCCACATGTTCTTCGTCTTCTTTCAACTATAGTCCAACTAGACATGTCATTACTGGTGATGTCAAAATAGTTAAAATGGACGACAAGAAGTCACTTAATTCAAAAGGTCAGAAATTCAGAGCGTACCGATCTTTTAATTAACAATGCAACGTTATCTCTACTTTGAATTCTGTCGAAGATTATGCCAGACAATGGATTAGAACTTGACACTTCGTCAGAATTGGTGAAATGTATAAGACAAATATTGAAATATCGTATAAGACACGATAAAACAAAACTATTTATCATGTATACCTTCTGTATTTAGTAAACCAAAAGTGCTGAAAGAATTAGATAGGTTACATAAGGTATGTGTATTGGGAACAATATTGTTTTTGTTTGTAAGATTCTTTATTACAACTGTATGGTAAATAAACGTGGATTTGTAGCCACATTTGATAATCCAACTAATAAGTTCCCTGCAAAAGTTGAAATTCTTCAAAATCACGTTCCAGCATTAAACACGGACCATTGAATATGAGAAACCGTACTTATACTGGATTTCAAAACTTCACACAATCCATTACAAACAAAGGTGGGTCCAGTAAATGTTCTACAAAGCCTCTGTCGTTACTATAACTGCTGTGAAGAAGAAATTCCAGGCCCACTGTGCTAGTAGTGTAAATCAGATGTGGATTCTCAAATGTACCAAAGAGCTTATCACAAAACTCTCCCAAAATAAACAGCCCCTAAAAACGTACCACATTTCAATATTTTACACCACAATCCCTAACGACAAATTAAAGACTAGACTTTTTTCATAGACATCTGCTTCTTCAATGAAAAGGGGAGTCGTAAATATTCATATCTTGTGATGAATTACCCCCCCCCCCCCCAAAAAAAAACCACTTTTAAAAACACTACTCAGAGTCTACGCACAAGTACTCTGAAGTTGATGCTGAAAAGAATACTGGTTTCTCATTGACATTATCAACGTAATCTTTGGAGATAAGGTTTTCCAACAACCTGTTGTAAATTCCATGGGCACGATTTGTGTTCCTTTATTAGCTGATATGTTTTAGAATCTTTCGAGACAGAATCTATTCAAAAGCTTCTACATGATGAAACAATATCTTGCTGTAGCCTTTAGCACGACAATTAGGCACATCGACGATGTTTTATATATTAACAATACTCGCTTTCATTCGTTGTCGATTCGGTGTATCCCAGTGAACTTGAAATAAAAAGCAACACAGGGTCTTCCATATCTGATTCAAATTTGGATATTTTAATGAAGATAGACGTTGACGGTAAGCTAAAAATTCAACTTTATGTCAAACGGGATGATCAGGTTCTCCATCGTCAACTTCCCATATTTATGCACTAGTAACAATAATCCATTATCACCTGCATATGATGTTTATGTTTCAAATGCCCCGTAGGGATCGGGGTTATAATAGGTCCTCAGTACCCTTTACTTGTCGTAGGAGGCGACTATATGGGGCGGTCCTTCGGATGAGACCGTAAAAGCTGAGACCCCATGTCACAACAGGTGTGGCACGATAAAGATCCCTCCTTGCTCAAAGGCCCTAATCGCTGAGCATAGGCCTAAATTTTGTAGCCCTTCACCGGCAATGGTGACGTCTCCATATGAGTGAAAGGTTCATGGGAGGGACGTTAAACAATATACAATCAATCAACTGATTTGATACTCGAAGCATGTTCTTCGTATGATCAATATCTAAATCGAGACATACAGCTGACAATAACTTAATGTTACAGAGTTTCAGCAGTCTTGTTTAAAGTCAGTATTTCAGAAATTCTTTATAATGATCTAATTTGCAAATACAATCTGTCATTAGGCTGAGTGGCATATTCCATACTAATCGTTAGGTCGTTCTTTACATACTTATTTTGACTACGGGTTATTCCGTTTACCTGATCACGATATAGGTACCACGGCGATTGTAACTGGTCCGCAGGGGATGCTTACTCTTCCTAAGCACTGGATATCACCCTTGCGTTGTCCAGGGGCCCGTATTTGCGCGAAAATGTTTCATCCCCACGATTCAAACTCTATAATATTTCTTTCAATTCCAAATAATTTCACTCCTGATTTTAGCCAATCACGTAATACCTAGACATTTATGCCTCTACTCAATCTTGAGTAAACTCGTCCTCCGGGTTACGCACGGTTTGGTAATCTCATTCCATAAATCAAACATTGCTGTTTAAAAATGCTCATCATTCTTGTCCGAAAATTCGGGTTTGTGCAAGTATAATGCTTGTACATGTAGTTTGATAAATATGTAGAATTACCTCATATGTTTCCGTTCTTCAGTAATCATAGCAATACATTTGAAAGTTAAAGCTACTTATCTAGCTACCTTCATAAACTATATACTGTACCTGATTGGTACCTCTGACTTCTTCAGTTTACTTTACACTTATGAAGATTCAGGTAATTGTTAACAGTGACGGCGCCTTATGTAATTGCTCATTGTTTATGCTAAGAAAAGGAAATTCTCTCTTAGCCTCTTTATCTCGTAAAATATAATGACTATGATAATGATTCGTGATAAATTTGATAAACAAGTGAAAATTACTTCAATGATCACATGTCTATATATTGGGTGACCAGTTTTATGATTTTGACACATTGCACGTTTCTTTTACAGCAGTAAAGCCATGAACGGTATGTTTGCTAAGAGAGACTCTCGGGAATTTATAGAATTCAGGAAAACACAGTGAGGTACATGCATGATTCAGAAGTGGTTGGTTCATCTGTATGATTTTGTGTACACTAGATAATGGTGTCGGATCTACATCAACATTGCTTAGACTACCTCTTCCCTTCATTATTTTACTATACATTATGAAATAATCTTCTGAAGGTCACCGATAAAAGAGGATAGAATCTTTGTTGCAGAATCACTTATCAGTGAGTACTGACCCTCAGCTATTGTCATTTGGTCAATGAAATAAATGTTAGAAACATTTTTCTATGGTGTAGCTTTCCATCAGAGAAACTACAAATTACTTAGCACAAAGGTTACTTACAAGGATACCAGACAGTGTACATCCATCATAAACCAAGAGCATATAGCAAGGATCAGCAAAATACAACAAAACTTGTATAGGCTTTTTCAAAATCACAATACTGCTGGGCAAAGTCTACTATCGCCTGAGACCCCCCAGGCACAATTCAGAGAAAAATTCTGCTTTCAAGCATTTTTCCAGGAATTTTCTATGCGTATCATACAATTTCTTTTTGTACGATTTTCAGCAATTTGCAATTACACATCCAACCCACTATATCCTTGTGTCTATAAACCCACTACATCCTTGTGTCTATAAACCCACTACATCCTTGTGTCTATAAACTATTCGCATTAGCAACTTCTCCATATACATTTTAGCTCGAACAGCACAAAGCGTTTTAGATATTGTAGACATAGAAAGTGATATTTTTACGGAAAAAGTAGAAAAGTATTGCTTTTAATCTTACTATTAAATGCCTTGTGGTACCTTTCTCAGAAAGTGTACCAGTAACGTATATATATATATATATATATATATATATATATATATATATATAATTTCATATAAAAATACAATGTAATTTTTCGTATGTATCCAATTGGAATTTGAATTACAAAGAAGTGTGTGTGTGTGTGTGTGTGTGTGTGTGTGTGTGTGTGTGTGTGTGTGTGTGTGCGTAACATGTGTGTTAGATCATTCACCTTTAAAAATACCAACTCATTGACACAAAGATAAAATATAGAAAACAAGGTAAATGCATATACTCGCAAAGTTCATTTATTGACATGATACTCCAATTTAAATGAATGACCCAAATTTTGAAACTCTAGGTTATTTTGCAGAAACTTCTTTGCATCCAAACAAGCCACAATAGATTTACATAATCAATGTTTAATTTTATTCATGAATTTATATGAAAATACAATATTTGCAAACGAAAGTTTAATTTTTTAATTTTTTTTTTCTGAAAAAGTGGCCTAACATGTAATACAAGTAGCTTCTGCATTCCATCCCAAAATCTAAATTTCAAAATGAGTGATCTTTCTCATAAAAGGAATTATTAATATAATTATCATATTGAGTGCTAGAGTCATCTCTCTTATAAGTTTCTTTTTCGTTTTAACATTTCATGTTAGAAAAAAAAACGTTCTGAAGTTTTAATCTTGATATTTTGATTTAGAATGTTTGAGTAATACATATCTATTGATGAATTTGAAATTTGTAAAGGGAAGTAAATAATTCTACAAATATGCATAAAGGGTAGATAACCCTGCAGTTTTTGTACAGTAAATTACGCAAAGTATTAGATATTTTCTATCAATTATTTATTATGTTATTAAAAAAATGAAAAATATTATAATTAAAAACTCTAAACTTTTTGAGACAAATCATTAACTTTCTGCACTGTATGATTCTTGAAATGCTGTTTTAAAATCAATGCCACGCTGTCATCTATTGCAAGTTAATACAATCTTAAATTCATATTAGTGGCACCAAAGGAACATTAAACAAGCCTTTGATGGAAATACAATAAATATACCCTCCAATACAAACAAAATTTAGGACATAGAGTTTTGTTTCTAATTAGCATTTAACTGTACAAGCATCAAATTTACTATAACGTATTTATTTCTAGAACTAATATAAGCCCTATCAAAAGCTTCAAGGATAATTCCAAATATTGAAAGAGAGGTCTTGCATTCTGTGGTTCAACGAAAAATAGAACCATTGTATACATTGTTCTTTTTCGTAAAATTACATCTTATAGTCCCTTTATGAAATCTCGAACGCAGCCAGAATCACATTTGTCAAGGTAACCGTAGTTGTAGGTATGTTCTGATTTTAAAAACCACAGAAATTTTGCGCTATTTTCAATGCATTTTGTGTCCTCGCCACATGTTTCTATGACGTCACCACGGAACCCTGCGTCACATGTTGTTTGACTGAAAGATAAAGTTCCTCCCTGAAAAGAAAACAAAAATCAAAATCTAATTTAAATCATTGTCTGGAAAGCCAAATTAAAAAAAAATATATTATTTTATTTCATTTTTTTTTTCATTTTATTTTATTTTTATTTACTTATTTATTTATTTTTTCTTTTGTATCACAGGTCACGCTTGTGCACAGATGATGATTATGATGGTGGTGCATATATCATGTAGTATCCTGCACTAATGCATATACTTGTATCTTATATCGAGGTTTACAGAGACGAACGAACGAAAGAACCTTACATTTGCACGATACCAGAACGTAGCAGTGATGGCATTTAAACTTTAAATACAAATAATTAATGGTACCTGAATTATATATATATATATATATATATATATATATATATATATATATATATATATATATATTCAAGATCAACTGCCTGAAGAGCCGTGAGGCGAAAGTACTTCCTGAAACTGACCATTCTTCATAATGTAATTATTTGGGATTTTACTTTCTTTTTTAAATTAAACAACTGCACCGATTTCGTTTTTCATTTTAACACTCTGTGTGTGTGTGTGTGTGTGTGTGTGTGTGTGTGTGGTCAGAGATTATTTGTTTATTGTTTATTCCTTAATTCAGTCTCCTTTTTTTTCGTTGTAGATATTACTATTGTCTTTTTGTTTCGTAGTTTGTGATGTTTGTTTGTTTATGTAATGCATGTCTTTTGATATAGACGCGGTTTGCGTCGATAATTTGAGGTTTAAGATAATTGTATTTGACAGAGTTAATGTAAATCATGTATACATATATATTTCACGATTAATATTCATGTAATAGATTTTAAATTTTTTTCCGACTATTTACTATACGCAACTTTATATACGTTCTCTCACAGTCAGAGTACATTATGTCGGCGCTAGATATACAGACGCTGTTCTAAAACTTAGCAAAGATCTCAGGTCACCATATATATCCTACTATATACACCATGCCACTAAGTAAAATAATCTGTGATCATTGAAATATGGCGCGTGTAACAGACATTGAATGAATCTCGTGGACTTACGCATGAATAGCAAATTTCGTGTCTATTGCAAAGGTTCTTGGCATCTTCGTCTATTTCAAGTCCAGCCATTTTTGCTACAGCACACTGGGAAATCAGGTAATTGACACCTGGGCAGTTGTCTGTAACGAGTCAACATATCAACTGTAGTGAAAGAAAGCAGACGTATTGAAGAAAGTGTAATCGCCGACGTGACCAAGGAGACACTGTAATACACTCATTAGCTACATTATGTCCTTTTATATTTCCATCCAAATACTTTACTGTATGTACTGATTCTTAATGCATGTCCAGATAAAACTGACAAATCCAAGATGAAAAATTCGGACCCACTGTGCATTCTGGAAGTCCTTCAAAACAAATCCTGTATTCTTTTTTATTGAAATATATGATTTTAAATATATTGCAAGTTTTTAAAATCATCTAGAATTTTAATTTTCATAGGACATTTTGTTTTCCTTAGAAGACGAAATCCCCCCATCCCCCATAAGAAAATAAAGTCCTAGAGGAATTGTTGGTGAGAAGTTAATATCTCTTCGCGATTCTTTCATGCATAGAGAGACATTAATTTTATCAGCTTTTTCTGTGATTCAAAATTTTCTTATATGAGATTTTGTTTCCCTTTTAAAATTATTTTCAAAAGTTCTCGAAGAAATTTTGGTCGGTGTGTTTGTTTAGAGCTTGACCTCCCTTTGAGAATCTTTCACTCATATTGAGATACCATAACTGCTGTATGTGAATTGTCGCAATGGTACAAGCTCTGCGTCATTCAACAATGAGAGTCAACTGCCATGCCAACGGGGGCCTAAGTTTTTGCGTCAACTTGATTTCATTGCATATATATATATTTCAACTACAATTTGTCCAATTAATGGTGAAATAAATTAATATAGAATGTATCAATATCTGTAGTCTTTACGTTATTAGAAAATTTGTGGATTATCAACGAAATGGTTTTTAAGCGCATCATTGAGATGGCGTAATGGAACGTTTATAGATCGGACCTAAGCGGACCTTGCACCAGTTCATGAAAAACTTGCAATTGCTAATTATTACGCATAATGAAAGAAATGATATTTAAGAAAAAGTAAAATTTTAACATTTCTTTAAATTATTTAGTAAATATTCCAAAATTGGCAATAATCCAAATTTGTATAAAGGGTGCACTATTACATGTTAGTAGCTTTTGAATAATATCAATTATTGGTTCAGCTTCGATCCAATTAGTTTGACAAAATTTACCTTAAAAACCACATTGGTTATCCTAAATAGCGTGCACTATATCATCATCATCTGAGATTTTACGTCATTGTATGAAATTATTCTTTAAAGTCACGAAATCTTAGAAAATTTTAAATGTCAATACACCTATTGTGAATGCACCAGAAACTACTCGGAAAAGCAGCCATTGTCCAATATAATGCATGTATTCTGAGCCCACATGGCTGTCATTCACCATATCCCAAATCCACACACTTAAAGTACTGTGTAAATATAAATCCCTTAGCCTACCAAAACCTATTATTTTCCCATCTTTATCAGTATAACAGCATGACTTCCCACTTACTTTCGTTAGATGGTTCGTCATAGGGGCCTTGGGCAAGATATCCTTCCGCTAGCTCTCGTCTTTGTGTGGGATTCAGGTTGGATACGAGTTCCTCAATAACTTTCTCATTTTCATCTACCAAAAAATCCACATAGTAGAACAGTATCTAGTGAATCGAGCATTAAAGATTTATTCTTTAAAACAGAATTTTATGGCGGTTAAGGATGGAATACGTTACAACATTTGGTCGGGCAGAATGAATGAATTATGAGTACTTATTTAAATCGTTAAAGGGGCATGGTTACTTATTTGAGCTACAAAAAAATTAAATTTTATATTTCCATTTTTAAGTTTAGAATGCTTAACTAAGATATTTCTTATGGTCAGCAAAAATTTGAATGTCAGACTTTTTTTAGTTGTCGACTTACAAGCCCATGCCAATTCTTTATCATGTAAACAAGGTTTGTGTCATGTCTTTGTTTACATAGATTAAATATGCTAGTAAATGTTTCGTTTAAAGCAGACTTTGTTTTCAATTTACAAGTTAATTTTGAACACAATTAAACAGTTTCTAATGTTTGTCACATCTCATTTTGTTTTAAACATGATAATTTCTGTTAAGCAATCTATATGTAAACAAAAACATGGAACGAGAGCTCTTTGTTTACATAAAGAATTATGAGTGCTGTATCTCACTTGTAACTCAACAATTGACATTAAAATTTGGGTTGACCATTATAAATATCTCATTTAAGCAATGTACATATTAGAAATGAAAAAAATAAAATTAAAAATGTTCAACTCAAACCGTGACCATGCCCTTTTAAAGCTTTGATCACCCCCCCCCCCCCCCCCCCCCTCCCCTCCTCATCACTCCCGTGCACAAAAAGACACCATACAGAATACAAAGACAATAATATTGGACTCAATCACTGTGATACAGGCGATCTATTTTTAAAATAAGGTAAGCATTGTTTTGTGTTTTGGTAATAAAAGTCCCAAAACATAACACAGACTAGGGTTTGAAGTGCTTTCTGTGCAGTCTGTACTTACTGTCTTTGATATGCTGTTTGTAAGCGAGAGCTTTTGCAGCAAACTTTCTTAACGTTTTGTCTGCCTCTGAAATTGGGACGAATTGGACGTAAAACTTACAATAAACAACATTTATGGTTAGTTGTAAAATAAATGAATAAGTGGAGGGAAAAGAAACAAAAAATTTATAAGCAATTTATAACCAATCAACGAAAGGCATCACAGTAACATACAATAAGCAACGAAGAGCAAAACTTCAACTTTACCAAGGATTTCTAGAGCGTACTGTAAGCCTTACCTTCCTCATCCATTGCACTGTTTTCATTCATGGGATTTCTGTACCACTGTCCGATGTTTGCATCCTCGCTTGTTACCAATCCCAAAGGAATATTTTCTCGTTTATCAGCGACTGGAAGATCACCTACCCCTAGCTCTTCATCCTCTTCCTGACTCGGCTCCTCGTCTTGGACATTTTCAGGCGATCTTATGGCCTGTAATTGTTCTTCTACTCTTATTGCATTTTGAATATCCAAGTACTCCTTCTTCAAATTGCCCTCTGTGCCTTGCAACTGGCCTAATGTTGCTTGTTTTAAGGCAGATGCAAGAAGGTCATTCTCCTTATCTTCTAAAGCCTCAGTGATTTTTAAGCGCGACACTTCATCTCGAAGAGCTGCAACAGTTCTCGTCAAATCGAGAACAGACTGCGATAGTTCCATTTCAGAATCATAGTCACGTTTTTCTACTCTCTTCTTTTTCTCCTTTATATTAGCCAGATTTTCGTAGCTTGTGAGTTCTTGAAATCGTTCGCCCTCAGTGGGAGCACTTCGTTCTGTTTTCTTATCTTGAGTTGCACCAGGTACTGGTTGTTCTGTAGGAGCCGCAGGATCAGTTTGACTTTCTTTATTTTCAGCATCATCACCAAACACATCTTTTAATTCATCAGTGCTTACTGGAGTTCGCTGTTTTCCTGTTGTTTTTATGTCTTTGTCGTCTTTTGTCATGTCTTTTGTAGATATTTCTCTCGCTGTCGACGGTGAGTCTTTGTTGCTCTTTAATTTCTGCTGCAAGTCATTTCCGTATGACGTAAAATCCGATTCTGGGTGTTGCATGGAGGTTTGTCGCTTGTGAGTTCTTTCAGGGGCTCTGTTGAAGTCCCCAAATATTTCTGCTAGTTCAGCCTTTGTTGGAACAGTTCGAGATCGCTTGACATTTCGATTTTCTAATTTATAGGGGACATCGGAGTCTTTATAATTTTTATATGCATCTATAAGCATCTGTTCGTCTATTAGGTTCTCTGGAATAGTCTGATGAGGGTAGAATTTTCCTAAATCAAGGTCGTAATTGTCATTCAAAACATTCAGGTAAGGCTCTGGAATTCTGCCTTGATTCTCTAATAAATAGTCCCGTAGGTACTCTACGTCAGAGGTTTGCCTTTTATGGCGTCGCAAGACATTTAAGGCGGCTGTGAGGTCATCGGAACTCCTAGGTGAACGCCGTTTAATGGAGAGAGATTCTGTATGAGGTGTTGCAAGTATAAGAAAGATGGCGGCGAAACAAAATGTTTCCATGACACCCATCTTTTTCTTAGCTGTGATACTTCTGAAAAAAATTGAAACAACAGATAAAATACTTGTTCCTGTAGAATCTTTAGTATTTAACATGTTGTTGCGATATGATTTTTTTCTGACATATTTTTGCACTCAGTAGTTTTTTTTCACAATTAAAGCATTGAAAAACGTGTGCAAAAGTAATCCCACGAATTAGTTGATGCCATAAGAAATGTTAATTAAAGAAACGATTTTAAACATAGCAAAGCGAACAACAATTCTCATAGGAAATTAATAGATCAGCACTCTGCTTCAAGTAGGGTGAATTTACACTGATACTAAATCTAATTATTGCACAAAAATACGAATTTCAAAATAAGAATTCCAATTTAATAATGCCCGCTTGTAGGGCAGTTTTTTTGGTGGTAGAAATTATTTTGGCGTGATTTCGTCATTGACAATTAACTGTCGAAATCAATTCAGTAATATCAAAACATTTTATGACATTTTATTTTATTTTATTTTTATTTATTTATTATTTTTTTTTTTTTTTTTTTTTGAGCCATGTGCTCTTTTCAAAAAAACTTCCATTTTTGTGAAAACATCCACCATTTACTGTTTTGTGTTCGAAGGTCAATAACATGTTTAGTTGTGTAAGTATTATCTCCGCATATTGCTCTAAATCCAATTGAAATCTCCTCACTTTTTAATATCTATGATTAATATAAGGAAAGCTATATCTTAGATCAGTAGATATTGCCTTTTGCGAAATAGGTCGTTTCAAAATTATTATTCTCAGAGTACGTGAATTTCTTTTTAACAATAAAATCATATCTTATATATTTTATATTATATCATGCTTTAGTTCACTTAATGACCTGTCCGTTAAGTCCTAAGTACTGTCAACCCGTTCAGTACAAAGAGAAAAACAAGATCAAACAGTTTCCACTGAATGACAAGGCAGAATGACGTCAAAAAAAATCAAAGCTTTGTATATACAAAGAAACATTAGGAGCTTTTTCTCCCCTGCCCTTCAGAAACTGCTTAATCTTTATTGCTATAATTACAGTTTAAACACTCACATCGCCGTTTGTCATCGATAGTGTAGAAATAACCGGATACATCATTATGTGCCATTGATCCCATAATTGTATGATAATTAAAACAACTGCAAAACACGGGATGAGATAAATCCAAATTAAGCTCCTGATCTTCGTATCATGTATGAATGGGTTGCTGATCTAAATGTCAAATGTTTAAGCCTGCATCGTAGAGGATCGTACTATTTTAAATGACATCTTGTAAAGCTGCACTTTAAAGATCAAAACACGTACATGCACCTGGGGTTTTGTTGTTGTTTTTTTGTTTGTTTGTTTTTTGGGGGTTTTTTTGTTGTTTTTTTTTGTTGTTGTTTTTTTTTTAATTTGCCATCATAGTTTGTATACCTTAAACATACGTGGGTTGTTCGATATGTAATGTGTATTGTACGATATCTGAAAAGCATTCCACTCAAATAGTGAAATGAACATTACATCACTTCAAAGTATTCTTCGCGGTTTGAAATCTCTGAATATATTTCTAAAATGCGTCACGGTACTCTGATTTAGGTAGATCTGTGAGGCACTGACTGATGTCTAAGTCAAGGGCTAATCGAGACTTGTAACGACGACCAGATAAGAACTTTTTAAGTTTTGGAAAAAGGAAAAAGTCGCATGGGGCTAGATCTGGAGAGTATGGTGGATGTGGCAAGACGATAACCTTCTCCGACTTCAAAATTTTATTCACAAGCTGAGATGTATGTGATGGAGCATTATCATGAATTAAAAGAACATGCCTAAATCCTGACATAGGGTGTCGTTTTGATAGTATTTCTTGAGCTTTTTTAGTATAACATCTCGTTAATACCGACCTGTAACATTTTTGCCCTTCGGCACTTGAATTTGTACGGCTATACCATCACATGAGAAGAATATGTATTAAAGAACCTTCTTTGTGCTTATGGTTCTTTTGGCAACTACATGCCGTCTACCGTGTTTAGTTAGCCATATTTTGTTTCCAATTTTTCTTACTGGTTCGAAATAGTGAACCCTTGTTTCGTCACCGTTAACAATGTTTGAAAATTGATAAATTCTAGAATCCAAGGTTCTATGGATTACAGAACATTTTGACTCGCTAACGAAAGTGGAGTATTTCCCTTTTCGACAGTTCCCGTTGGAACGGTTTATTTTCCTAGAAATCTACAGACTTAAGACGTTCAAAATAGATACAAATAACGACAGCATTATTAAATTAGTTGCAGAACACAATACTTCTCTGGAGGGAAAACTGGGATCCATTTTTTTTTTCAACAGAGCTATAATTGTGCCGCGTGTACTTTTGTAAGGAAGACCAATGTCAAAGTGTATGTTTAAGCATTTCTTGACGCAGACAGACCACTCCTTGTTAAATGGTACTAAATGCCATACATATAGTTCATATAATTTTGGTACTTCACGTAAAGCTAGTGACGTATTTAACTGGACTAAGGGGTGAAAGTGTAAAGACAACCATTCTTATTTCGTCAGTGTAGTAAGGGGTGGTAATCTCTTATTTACAGTGACCGAAAATAGATATTTTGCATAAAGCTTGTTTGTTTGGGTGTTTGTTGTGTGGGTGGGTGGGTGCCAAAGTTTGATACCCATGGGTGATCTCGTCTGCTACTTTTGTAATGAGTAGAAGAAGAGAACACCGGTGGTAATTTTTCACTCATATGGAGACATCACCAGCTGTGTTTGAAATTCCGCAACTTTAAACCTATCCCTGGCTCTCAGAGCCATGATGTTCTTTACTGTGCCAACGCGACACATGACCTCGGTTTTTAAGGTCACACCCGAAAGACCCGCAACTCTCACTTTAAAATGTCAAGCGTTTGGTGAAAGAGCAGTCACTACCTATCTTTTTATGTCTGAAGTCGAATGTGACCCTGACACGAACTAGGCTCGAATTCACGACCTCCCGGTCAAGACATCAGAGCCACCTGAAGTGCGAATAGCGTCTGTAGATCATATGATTGATTGATGGTTGTTTTGCGTCACACTCAGCGATTTTTCAGTTATCTGGTGGCGTCCAGTTTTTCTTGGTGGAGGAGAAAACCCTGATACAATGAACCCACGAAGAGACCACCGACCTTCCGAAAGTAAACTCACATAAATCGGCGCGAGCGAGATTTGAACCCGCGCCGACTAGAGGTGAGAGGCCTTATGATTTTGAGCGCGATGCTCTAACCACTCGGCCCCCTAGAGATCAAATGTAAATAACTACTTACCCAATGAAAAATTAAATATTGACCAATAATTTATCAAAATTATCTTATTTCCCCCACTGATCACCTTCATAAGAACCCGTTCTGAATTTCTAAAAGCACTTGTGAGATACTAGTACAGTACAAATATCTCACAAGCGATCAAGCTTACAGAAATATCTCACAAGTGGTCAAGCTTACAGAAATATCTCACAAGTGGTCAAGCTTACAGAAATATCTCGCAAGCGATCAAGCTTACAGAAATATCTCACAAGTGGTCAAGCTTACAGAAATATCTCACAAGTGGTCAAGCTTACAGAAATATCTCACAAGTGGTCAAGCTTACAGAAATATCTCACAAGTGGTCAAGCTTACAGAAATATCTCACAAGTGGTCAAGCTTACAGAAATATCTCGCAAGCGATCAAGCTTACAGAAATATCTCACAAGTGGTCAAGCTTACAGAAATATCTCACAAGTGGTCAAGCTTACAGAAATATCTCACAAGTGGTCAAGCTTACAGAAATATCTCACAAGTGGTCAAGCTTACAGAAATATCCCACAAGTAGTCAAGCTTACAGAAAGTCAAAGTAGCCAGTTCAATAAACTGATAAATAACTATGAAATGGTTTTTATGTAACTGGTGAATAACTATGAAATGGTTATTATATAATTGATAAATAACTATGAAATGGTTATTATATAACTGGTAAATAACTATGAAATTGTTATTATATAACTGATAAATAACTATGAGATGGTTATTATATAACTGATAAATAACTATGAGATGGTTATTATATAACTGGTAAATAACTATGAAATGGTTATTATATAACTGATAAATAACTATGAGATGGTTATTATTTAACTGGTAAATAACTATGAGATGGTTATTATATAACTGATAAATAACTATGAAATGGTTATTATATAACTGATAAATAACTATGAGATGGTTATTATATAACTGGTAAATAACTATGAGATGGTTATTATATAATTGATAAATAACTATGAGATGGTTACTATATAACTGGTAAATAACTATGAGATGGTTATTATATAACTGATAAATAACTATGAGATGGTTATTATATAACTGGTAAATAACTATGAAATGGTTATTATATAACTGATAAATAACTATGAGATGGTTATTATATAACTGATAAATAACTATGAGATGGTTATTATATAACTGGTAAATAACTATGAAATGGTTATTATATAACTGATAAATAACTATGAGATGGTTATTATATAACTGGATCAAATGATGAAGTTTATTACATGCAACCAGAGAAAATCATTCAGATAAATCTGTAATTCCCAGCGAGCAGTCCTCATGTTTTGATCAATATTATCAATCCAGGAAACATGATATTGACTGAGGCGAATAAATCGTGTTTGTTGGAGTGATAATCGTATATCAACCTCAACAAAAGTCAATAATAGTATATCATTACCAGAAATAGAGAAGTTTATGATATCATGTACAATAATTCCAATCTCTGCCAAACACTTGATAGCAGAAATTCGATCGGAGTGTTTAAAGACTGTGTTGATCGTGCACTACGTATAGTTTTACATGCACAATCAAGCTTTATTTTTCACTAATGCGGATATCGACCAAAAGTCCTGGATTTTCTCCAATTTCTTCTTTTACCCACAACCTCTTTGTAACCCCATTTTGCATACTATTAAAACAGATGGACATAACTTTCCTATTCATTGATACCAGAATTGGCATGTATAAATCATCCTTATCTCAACCCAATTAAAGTAATAAACGCAGCGTATTGCATATAATAGTATGTACTTTTACAAATAAAGTATGTCATGTGTTCATGATTTTCCCTTTCATCAAAATCAAATGTAAGGAGATTGCATGTGTTTGATATGAAACCCTATTCCTGTCATTTGCTCCATCGTACCATCGCCGCGATGTTACAATGACAGGATATGACCACTATGGCAATAGTACGATATCACGATGGCAATAGTACGATATCACGATGGCAATAGTACGATATCACGATGGCAATAGTACGATATCACGATGGCAATAGTACGATATCACGATGGCAATAGTACGATATCGCGATAGCAATAGTACGATATCACGATGGCAATAATACGATATCATGATGGCAATAGTACGATATCACGATGGCAATAGCACGATATCGCGATGGCGATAGAACGATGCTACAATTGTACGTGTACCATCCCCATTGTACCATCACGATATCGTACAATCGCCCTCTTTATTATGTACATTTACTAGGTATTTACGCATACAATGAACAAGCAGAAGTTTGACAGGGGCTTGATTAACATACAAGATAGTCGGAAAGTTTTGTTATATTCCCTTCTAAAAAATGAGTAAAATGTAATGATAATTATAAAAGGGGACAATATGAATGGGTGCCGGTTCTGTTTGTTTGTTGTTTCGTCGAGAATTTTGCACTCATAATGAGACATCACCAGCTGTAGATGAAGAACCTACAAAAATAGATCTATGCTCAGCGCTCAGGGACGTGAGGGTTCTTTAAAGTGTCAACGCCTACCGTGACACGGGGCCTCCGTTTTTAAGGTCATATCCGAAAGACCCGTGATTCTAACTTCTAAATACCGAGCGTTTGGCGAAGAAGCAACCACTGCCTATTTTTACGTCTTCGGTTTGGAGCGGTCATGGCATGAGCTGGGCTCGAACTCATGACCTCCCGATTACGAAGCGACTATCTAACTACTGAGCTACTGCGACCGGTCCTGTTCTGATATGAATAGAAAAAATGCATACAATTCTTTGGATTCAGAAACATTTAATGATACATGTATATATACAATTAAGTACACGTACTGAACAGGTAGATATGTACATATATCTTGTACTAAAAAAAAAAAACCCTTTGTATTCGGTAATAATTTGGATTGGCCATGTTCTGTAACGAGACAACAACAATTACAACAGAATAGCCTGAATATAGATTCCGGAGGGAATGAAGAAGAGGGGAAGGCCGAACGAAACGTACAGAAGAATTGTTGAAATACAGAGCACAACTAAGATTCATTAATTTGGAAAGAAACCGCAGGAGCAGACCAAGACAGGAGCTGTTGGAGAATGTATGTTCGAGGCCCTGTTCTTCAGGACAAGGAAAGGAATCAAGTCATTCGGTAACAATTGTAGATACAACTTTCTTAGTGCTTTTAGGCAACGTATTTGATTATTTATATGTATATATATATATATATATATATATATATATATATATATATATATATATATATATATATATATTGTGTAAGATTTTAAGAAATATCTTTTGAATACACTACAAAAAATATATTACGATGTAATTAAGAAAAGTAAGCCATAGGTTTTTCAAACTTCCGCCTTTTCACGCATGCGTAAATACACAGTAATTACACAAACTGTACGATGGTACATGTGTAGTATCGTGCCATTTCCATCGTACCATCGCTACAGTATCAACGCATCATCGCCATAGCATCATCGTAACATCGCTACAGTATCATCGCATTATCACCATAGCATCCTCGTAACATCGCTGTGATGGTACGATGGAACACATGGCAGCAATAGGATTCCATAGTTTGAACCCTCTAAATCATCAGCTATTGTCAATTCGGGGGAAAATTCAGATGATTAATCATAAAGTGAAATATTATAAAAATCAAGCTTATATTCAGTCAGTCATTATTTGATTAAAAGATAAAAACAAGAGTACTGTATAATGTTTTTGCTGAAATGTTTCAAAGTTCAAATATTCCAAACTTGTATCAAGAAATATATTATATTTTGTTCCTTCTATATGCTGTAGAACGTAACCACTGTGTCATTTATGTTCAGTTGAAATGTATATATAAATTCAAATATATAATGTCAGTTGATTCACTGATTTTCATGTTTAAAATCTTCAGTGTGTGTACACATGTTTATCAGTAAACTTAGGGAATACACTGTTTTAAATCAAACTTTGTCATAATTATTTTTTAAAACTTTTTTTTCTATGTTTTCAAAAGAATAAAAGATTTTTCATGATGTAAAAATGTTATACAGTGCAACATACTTACATTTACCTGTCTCGGGTAGGTCTACTTTATCGCAGAAAAACCACGTGTTAGCACCTTATAAATGTACCTTACTAACGCAACTAGTTAGCGTTACCATGGATATCTGTGTATGATTTCGTGCGAGCGTGTACGTATATCTTGGCATGTACAATGAATTAACTTTATGAGATAAATGAAAATATCGATTTCATGTAAAACTGGACATTAACATGTTGAGGAGGCTATCGTTAAGACGACTACGGCTATACATATACACATGCATACGCGGATCCAGATTTTTTTCCCAGGGGAGTGAGTTTCACTTTTGCAATCTTTCCAGGGAACCCAAACTATGTTAAGGGTTTAGAACTATCACTTTGTGTTTTACAAAGAGAAGTACAGAAAAAAAGAGGCAAATATATTTATTTTTACCGACCTCAAAAGGGCAGGGGTGTCCTTCAACGGAATTTTAAAAAAAAAAAAAAAAAAAAAAGGACCTCTGTTATGTGATGAAGATCGCACAAAAATAAAAAATCATCAACAATTTAAAAGCAGGTCTAGGGTATTGATATCCTAAAATGTCATGTTACATGTAACTAATAAGCTTCAAGTAATTGTTAAAGAGCAAATTAGATCAATATCTTATGGCGCAGAATCAGTAAAACAAGAATTGAATATGTCAACAATATAAGTACACACAGAGAGAGAGAGAGAGAGAGAGAGAGAGAGAGAGAGAGAGAGAGAGTTTTAGTGAAATTATTCGAGAAATAGCTGTTTCAATTTTACATTTGACCAAGTATTACATATCAGCAAAAACACTTGAAAAATGTACAAATTCTGTTACTATAAAAAGACATCTTGAAAAGCATACCGGTATCATAGAAGCAATTGTTAATGGGTACGTCATGTCGTCACATTAACTTGATTACCTTAAAAACAAAATTTCAACAGCAGCTCTGATACCGGTAACTCAGTATCTAGGTTTATTTGCGGTCGGCCACAAAACGAGTAAACTGCGAGCGACACCATTTTCCTTATCATGTAACCCAAAGTAGATAAACAAAGCTTGCCGTCATCGGAACAATCTTATACAATAAACTGATATAAATGTATCATATTCTTTAAGCATTTTTTTTTTCAAATGACTTCATTTAAAAGCTTTTCTGAAATGATAAATCTCATATAAAGTTAAACAAACAAACAAACAAACAAACAATAAACCCCAAAAAACAACAACAAAAGAATAAATAAATAAAATAAAAAATAAAATCAAAACCAAAAACAAAAAAAAAACAAAAAACAAAAAAAAAAAAAAAAAAAAAACAAACAAAAAACACCCCCTTCTATTTGCTAGAAACTATAGAAACTACTGTAAAATACCTTTTTTTCTAGTATGACCTTGAAGTAAACATGGTATTTGTACTAAAGGTAGAAAGCATTGTTTCTCCTCAGCCTCGAGAAAACTGGAAAACAGATGTTCAGTGTGTTTAATAAAATATTTATTTTCCATGTAGCAAGAAACAAATGATACTAGCCCAGTTTGCGTGGAAAAAAGACTATGAATTATAGAAACGTTTTGGACAGCGGCTATGACGAAAATTAAAGTGTCAATTTCATTACATTGCGATTTTCTTATCTTCGTTTTATCTCTTTTTTTAAGATTGAAGATCACCAGCAAATTATCTCCCCTGCATTGTACCGAATTTCAGCCAATGAAATGAATTAAAATTTTCACATCATGCATTTCCTACCAATCACAAAGGAGAGTAATGTATTGCTTTTTTGGAAGACGATAACAGTGTGATGACGCATACAAGTTGTTTTTTTCTTTCTCGAATTGGCAGAAAAGGTCGAGCGATGTTCCGATGGATGTAACTTTTTGTTATATAGCTTACATTAGGTTTTTTAATCAGTTTGATGCACTGGATTGTACAGGGGATCATAAAGCTAAGATGAAATTGAGATAATTTGCGTAAGTTCATATAAAATCACGGGTCAACGAGATTTGACTTCAAAGATCAAGGCATTGGTGCACCTCGACTTTTTGACATTCTTTGTCATAAGATGATGTGCTTTCACTCACGAGTATAACTTATTCACTAAACAGAGAGGTCAGATCCACAATGTGAAACCAAGATGAATTCCCTAACCGGATTCTATAACGTATTACCATTATACGGTGCTATGTCTGATAAACCTTTCAAGACACGGAAAAGGCTGTAGAATTCGTGTATTGCTCTCAGAAATTCCAAGTCGATGTATTGACCATTTAAAAATTGCATCATATTGATCCATAAAAAAAAATAAACTTTGGGATCACCATGCGATTTGCATTTATATTGGTGGAATTAGTCATATGTGATCATTTATCTCGTAACAGTAACAACATCACGGGGCATGCACCACACTTTCACCGGGAAAAATATCTCCATGTTTAGACAATATATTCGTTATTGGAAATCAAATTCCAGTGGGATTCTTGTTTCAATATATTTATTCTCAGTTTTGAGAACGAAGCACAGATCATGTCTCTATTCCGAACATTTCATGATCAGTCAAACACAATTCTGGATTGTGTGACTTATAAATTACTACTTTGAGTTAGGTGTCATTTTGACAAATGATAAAAGACTGGTCTTGTTTAAAAATATGAAGTGCTCACATTTACTGAAATATCCCCAGCTTGGCATATAAACCCTAACTATTTTGTCCACAGAGTGAGTACATTTGATTCAGAACACATCTTTCAGCATCCCAGAGCTGTGAATTATTGATCGATACAGAAAAATGCTCACTGTTGATATTTTCAGTAAGGACTCTTACAAAGTTATACAGTTCCGGAAACAATGATTGCCATGTGTAAGTAAGTTTATGATTATATGAAGTATCTTGGGTCCTTTCTAATTAAAATTCTCACTTCAAATCTCAACTTATAATTTCTAAATTAAGGCGTCAAAGCAAAACAAGGACTTTGTACTATATATAAAGGCATGCAGATTTATAATTACGATAAGAAATGTGCCTATATAACCAGGGTGTTGTAGAATCACGTGTATTATTTTCCCCTAGGGCTTGATTAGTAGAAAGCTTAGAAAACATTCCATATGTCAAAGATAATCACTATCTCCCATTTGCTGACGCATCAGATAATTTGCATGGTACTTTTTATATTTTATCATCAATTACTTATTTCAAAGGAACTCTCATTTTAGTGTACTCAACCACTGCATATTTTCTTCGAAACATTATGCCCCGTGAGTATTGTTAGAATAGATCCTCAGCACCCCTTGCTTGTCGTAAGAAGGACCTTCGGTTGAGACCGCAAAAGCCGAGGCCCCACGTCACAGCAGGTGTGGCACGATACAAATCCCTCCCTGTTCAAAGGCCATAAGCGCCGAGCATAGGCCAAAATTTTGCAGCCCTTCACCGGCAATGGTGACGTCTCCATATGAGTGGAAAATTCTCGAGCGGGACGTTAAGCAATATACAATCAATCAATCAGTAGAAATATTACAGCTCAGCTTTTGAAATCTGTTTTGTTTTGTTGGTTTTTTTAACTAGAAATACAACATAAGGTCTGACACTCTTCTGATATCGAAGCGTGCTTTGAAATACCATACAAGAGTTGATTTCCACAGAATATAGATGAAGGATTTTCACAATGAATCGCATCCATGTGTACGGTGATATGAAGATGTTTCCGTGTAGATACTGAATATTTGAAATTTTAGATCACATACTATATAATTTGATACGTTTGACTTTAGTGAAATCCATCAAAGTAATTACCAGGTACACATGCTGTGAATAAACCCCACAGGTCCTTTATCTGTGTCCACCGAAGAACGCATCATTTATTTAATGAGTTTACTTTCCTGAGTGTAGCTGATGCATTGAAACTTTTTAAAAAATCAATTTCATGACTCAAAGCTCGTCATTTTGAAGGTGTATTGAGAGGCATTTTAATTTCATTATTATTATTATACTGTACCTAGTATGAAAATTAAAACCCCTTATAAGCTGCATTATTTCAGTGCTGGTACATGACTTGTTAAAAAGAGGCCCCAGTAGCCGGTGTCTCCAGGGCGTTTGGGCTATTTATGTTACTTTTATGAGTTATTCTAGCTAGACTTTATACACAATAAAATCAATAATAAATAACAAATAATTGATTTGTTTATCTTTATACTATTGTTTGTACGTATAATGTACAATCTCTGTTGTTCTACTATTTTTGTTCAATTTTGGTCACAAAGGGGTGGGGACTACCCCCTTCCCCCTTAAATATGCCACTGCATTCCTACAAATATTGTCCACGGTGCGACTTATCCGGAATATTTTCAAAGGTTGGAACTCAAGATTGTAGGGATGTTGAAGACATACCTTTTTTTTGTTTAAAATGTTCAACCAAACGTGGATTGCATTCCTATACCCCCCTTACCCCTTTCTAGATCTGCCTCTGCTCACACTACATGTAATGGCGTAATCATTAGACTCTGCCTTGCATCAGTGAGCTTGTCCGTTTCCTGTCCCTGTAGTTGAATTTTCACATAATTTTCTTCTCTTCCAAAACCATTCGCCCTATTTCCATTATTAACTTATCACAATGTAGTCTTGGGTGAAGGGTGGACAAGAAAAAAACATAACTTTCATGAAAGTTTACAATTATACGTGTATAGTGTAGGCCAAGTTTGTCCAAACCATGACTCACGGCGCAAGCGCAGGGCCACAATAAGAAGAAAGGAGAGAAATGTTCTCTTTCGAATCACCAGGATAAAGTTAGTCTTATATGCATGTGGCGAGTAAAACGTTGCAGTATTATACAAATCTTGAGTCAAATGGAAAAATCTGGATTTATATTTGATAATCTTGATATTTATATGCGATTGAAATGAGTTAAATCTTGATTTATAATTTATAATCTTGTTATTTTTATTCGATAATCTTTTTATCTATAATTGATAAATTTTTATTTAGAATTGATGATACTGTAAATATATTCCATCAATCGTTATTCATATACGATAAGCCTTGATTTTTATTCAATCAATCTTTATTTATATCGATTATGACGTGTTAAACGCTGCAATATTAAACGAATTTTGATTCATATGTAAAAAATTTAATTTATATTCGATATTATTATTAAGGAGAAGGCTTATATACAAGTAGGTGTTCATGTTGACTAATCCTTATTATGTTATACATAATAAAACACTGTTTAAATTGTAACTTGTTATTCATATGCGAAAATCTTGATTTATACTCGATAATCTTGATATTATTGTGCTAAAATGATATTTTATATTCGATAATCCTGAGATTTATATGCGAAATTTTGATTTATATGCAACAAAAATCTTGATATGCAATATTTTTTTTTTTATTCGATAATATGTTATTTATATATTTTTAAAATTTATATTCGCTAATTTTATTTATTCATATTCAATAACATTGTTATTTACATTCTATAAATCTTGATTTATATTGGATATTGTTTTGATTTGATTATCTTGCTATTTATATTCGATAATCTTGTTATTTATATTCATTTATTTTCGCTAATCTTCTTATTTATATTCGATAAAAATTGTTATTCATATTCGATAATTTGATTTGCGCATGCTAGATGTAATAAAAGGATTTCTTTATAAAGGTAATTTTCATTGGTGTAAAAAATAAAAGTAGGATAAGGCATCATTTTACTTGGCAAACGTGGGGGGCGCGTTAGAGGAGTAAAGTTTTTCACCCGCATCCCAAATGTCCGTATGAGCTATAGGCTGCCTGTATTGATTGAATATAATGATGTTTACCTTAAACTGAACAATATTGATCTCACGTTTTATTTTAAAATGAATAAGAACATGGTTCTCATTCGTAATCTCATTGGAAGGCTATAAAAATGGTATAAAGATAAGGTCTAACATCACATCTCCTTAAATAATCGGAATGTTTATTATCATTTTTTTATAATTAAGAAGGGGGGGGGGATAAATTTTTTTTGACCTGTGATACACACAAATAGCGTTAATATTTCTGTATTCCATGCTGTTACTATAAAAGGCTTTTAGTGCAATTTCACCAGGAAAAAAACCATGGAAAATTTATTGATCCACTCACTGAGCATATCCGTCGTGTATGGTCAATAAGCTGATCACGGGATATAATTTTGATTAGATTGGGGGTGGATAGGTTTCAGTACATGTAAAATATTAAACTGAATATCATCAGAGATGAGGATTACAGACCGATTGGGAAAAGGGGGGGGGGGGGTAATTGCGTTACCTTTATTTCAAATTATATATATTTAGTTTTCAGTGATCTACTTAGCGAGATTTTTTTCCTGCATATTTTATATGCCCTAGTCATCTTTATACTGCCTGCAAATGAATTGTGTTAAATGGATAACTGGAGGATAAAAAGTATGTGCTTTATATCAAGGTATATAAATGCAATTTAATTCAGTCAGATTAAAAAGGTAATCAAACTAATTTCCTGTTGAAGTAGTAAAACAAATTTCTTATTTTCAGGTCTGAAGGACATTTTAGATATATCGCATTCATATCAATATTCTTTTAAAAAGAATTTAAAGAATTTTCCTAATGTTATCTATAATTATGATATCTTTTCTTTTTTTTTTTTTTCTTCTTTTTTTTTTTTTTTTTTTTTTTTGTAAGATAATTAACTATCTTATAATAACAAGAAATTTAATTCTTAATTACAAGATCTCTTTTCGTAATTACGAGGATGAAAGTGTACTCCTTGATACTAATCGGCCTTCGTTGGTAATTGGCTCAAAAGAAAATCATACACAGAATTCGGTCAACTGTAAATTGAAACATTCTTTGTACATTCCACGCATCTACAGGAACACAGAAAGTTTAATGTAGATGATATAAGAATTAATGCGATTTCTTTTGATGATTATAATCGATTTTTTTTTCTGTTAGGGTTAGGAAGGACATATAAGCTTCAATATTACAGTTTCTTTCCTGATTGAAATGTCTGGTTTTGCCCATTTACCGGGATATAACATTGCGGGGTGGAAAAGTTAGTTCGATGTCTGAATCATGGAGACAGAGGTGAAGGTCATCTCACTAGTCTCTGTTCATTACAAGAATGTTTTAGAACTAACCTGATATGATGAATTGTTGTCAAAAAAAAAAATCAAACGCGATGAACAAATTAACTAAAGCATCGCGACAACAGTGTATCGATTATTTGCCCTGACAAAACGATAATAGTCTTGAACCAGTCGTTCCCCAATTACGAACAATGCCATCGATAAATGACGTGAATATCTTACAAAAGCCATAAATGACCAATTTTCTAGGATGACGGAGCATTTGCTTGAACGATAACATGACAAGAACTATTTGCAGTACAACTTACAACTCGTATTTTTCGCAAAGAATGTTTGTACAGAAGTGGAAGACGGAAGGAGAGACAGACGCTTTAAATGTTCTAGTGAGTGATGACGTAGACGTATCGTATGGTTCTGTGTCAGTCGGAATTTTCCGTCGAGTCGAGACCCCCCCCCCCCCCCCCCCCAACACACAAAGAATGAATACAACGATTTTTATTTTCCTCCTGCTGATTAACGAGTATACGCGAGACAAACACGACAGAGACAAAACTCTATTTGCTGTCTGTTCGTCTTTTTTAATAACAAATTTCTTAATATGGTCTGATTTATATAAGTACATGCAGTTTTAGAGGAATTTAACACTCTTCATTCGAGAAATATATAACATGGTATCATATGTAAATAAAAGATGGCGACTTTGGGAAACTCTTTAAATTTCACTACTAGAAAGAGACAAGGAACGTATATCTTAGAAACGACTAATAAATTAATATGAAGAAATAAAGTGTCCAACAACATTTTCTTTAAATAGTTTTTTTTTTTCAACGGTAACTCGGTATCTAGGTTTATTTGCGGTCGGTCACAAACCGCGTAAACTGTGTGCGACGCCATTTTCTTCTCATGTGATTCAGAGTAGGTACCTAATCAAGACAATGTTCCGATTGGTGAGGGGGTGGGGTGCTTGCATGCGTAAGTGTGTGCGTCATTTTGACAATTTTTTATTTTGCAAAGGCTACTGATTTGTTGGTCATAGCGGTCAGATTTAATGTGGGAAGGGAACCAGAGATACAAGATTTACCCTTATTTAACACATAATCTCTTTAACAGTGATATAACCCCGTGGGGATCCGGGTTGTTAGAATATATCCTCAGTACCCCTTGCTTGTCGTAAGAGGCGACTAAATGGGGCGGTCCTTCGGATGAGACCGCAAAAACCGAGGTCCCGTGTCACAGCAGGTGTGGCACGTAAAAGATCCCTCCCTGCTCAAAGGCCGTAAGTGCCGAGCATAGGCCTAAATTTTGTAGCCCTTCACCGGCAATGGTGACGTCTCCATATGAGTGAAAGATTCTCGAGCGGGACGTTAAACAATATTTAATCACAATCATAACAGTGATATTCGGACGGAAAAGTAGGATGGAAATAAGATACCTGCATGATATACATTATGAAACAAGTACGGTGTCATAAATCAAATGTTCCTGCCAAAATGGCATTCTTTGATGTGATTGAATATCTGAGGGTGTCGGTTTATACACGTGTATAATGGGATTATTGCTGAAAACGAATGTCAGAAATGGGTTGAATGTAATGTAAAATTAGGATCCTAAATACCTTGCACCCTTAGATCCACACCACTCCAATATCCTATGTATATTGCAAGTGTATTAACCTACAAGTATGGCTGACAGCTCTAACAATATACAAAAAAAAAAAGAAAGAAAGAAAGAAAAAGAAAATGCCCAGGGAATACATGTCAGCGCCCATTTTAAGGAAAATCACAATGAGTTCGCTGGATTGAATTCTGTCTCGCGCTAATGAAACTAATCAATTTTTTTTATATTCATCTTTATTAATCAAAGATACTGCGGACATGCAATTTAGGAATTCTACAAGAACTGGAAATGAAATCAACATTATACAGTTATTGACATTTTCTTGGTCAATACCATACTTTAGCTACCCTCAAAGTACAATATTCACGAAGTACAATATTCCCCTACAGGGCTGGGTGAATATTGTATATTGAGGGTAGTGAAAGCATCGTATTCACCGTGAAACTGTCAATAATTGTTGCATTATATGATTGAATAATTTTAAACACTGAAACCTGGCCACTAGAGTCTACAAAACTATACACGGTTGGCATTATTTGTATACAACTAATATGTGTGAAATGTTTGATGTGAAACAACTGCTTTCTGGGCTATTAATTGTGTTATCCAAACAAAGTTTGGGAACATAGTTTTTTCTCTGTTTCTTCTTCTTATTTTTTTCTCAGGTATTTTTCTGCCCGAATATGTTCTCGAAAACTATAAAGGGTATCGACACGAGACCCTTTTTTTAAGGTGATAGTATATCATTTGTAGATGCGCATGTCCGTGCATTGCATTTTTGGTCATTAACTTCGTAATCAATCTAACTTTTTTTATTGTTCATTGAAATTGCTTGATATCCATATCGTAGGTAGATATTGAGACCCTCAACTGATCTGCATGGTCAAAATTATCAATCTGCACGCGAGTGCTTCACTTTGATTGGATAACACTAAATCGTTTATAACTATTTAATGACAAATATCAATGAGTTGATATTCAGAGAATAGGTAGATAATATGATTATCTATATATTGGTGTCTTTAGAAAATTTAATTTTTGAATGACTATAATGTTTTTATATTGTCAAATTCTTCTGAAATTGAAGTTTTTGGGTATTTCTTGGTACTCTTTACGAATTGTTATGGTCAAAATTACTTGTCAGCACGTGCATACACACTGATTGGACAATTTCAAAATTGTCATAACTTACTTAAATATAATGCAAACATTATAAAATTTATGCTAAAGGTATATGATGCAAATGTCTATGGAATGACATTTAAAATAAGTGCAGTCATAATAATGTACACGTGCATGCACGTGCATTGCATTCGTTCACTTGTTTTAGTACTGAAATGACCATGACGTCCTAATTAAAGGCTAAAATAAAATGATTTTTATGCTACAGGTTTACAATATGAATACCTAATGAATGGTGTAAACCATACATACTAAATAAAATTTTGCGTGCGCGAGAATGCACGTGCATTGTAATTTTTAACCTCTTTCATTGGGCATTGATTTATAAAAATTTTAAATTTTTGTGGCAGATATATTTTTGGACTCTCTTCTTAGTAGCATCATCAAAATCACATCCTCCTGCAGAAGCACAGTGTCATTACTTCTTAAATGGGGGAGGTTTGGGGAACATTCGTAATGGTCTCCGTTACAATTAGAACTAGCTGAATTGCCTCTATTAACAATGCAAGTCTCAAGAAAAATATGTACACGAAATGTCACGAAAAATCGTATATCAAATGCCGACTGGATCGGGTTTACCAGAGAAGAAATTCTGTTGCACGTTATAAAATTGAGTAAGCTTAACTAATCTGGACTTGCACAAGGTAAGATACCGAGAACTAGTAAGTCACCAAATTCCACAGCACTTGAGAAGTCAATTTTACCAGAACTTAATGAATCTAGATAGGATATTATTCGTATTAAAAACAAACAGAATGATGAAAAATGACAATTTAGAAAAGTGCAAACTGGGAAAATATTGCAGCAAAATTAAATTCAAATCACGAGGTCCATTGATGAATCGGAAATCTACTGAAATGGTATCCACCTAAAGCAATCTTGCACGAGATACTTTTTTAAAACAATTCTTCAAAGTTAACATTACATTTGTTATCCTAAACAAACCACCGTTTACAGTCCACAAAATTCAGATATAGCTTAGTAACTCAGTCGTATTAAAAGTTTATTCAAAGGAGACAACGTAGAGGTCTGTGAATATCATCACCAATCTCACAATTAATCTATAGAAAACCAATTAAAGCAAGGGTAAGCCAAAATATGTCATTAAAAATTTGTATTATCATGATTAATAGGAAAGTCATTGACTTTAATCAGTCTTTCATTATTATTTTTTTTTCATTTCTTATTAGTCTATCTACATCAAATGTGGATATTTGCATGAAATCAAACATTCTTAGATCCGTGCATCAAATTGATGAATTTATGTCCACGATCTTGCCCTGTTGAATTTTTCATACAGATGTAATTTTCGGGTTTGTTCAGTTTTGTTCTTCACTTCGTATTTATGCAAAGTTAATCTCAAAAATAAAGTGAAACTTGCGTGAAAATATTTTTTTCAAAATAATTGTAGTAGTATTGCATCACTGTACTAATAGTTCGAGTTGGTATGTTGTTAAAGAAAGACATTGGCGGGTTTAAGGGGGGGGGGGCGCCCCCCCCCCCCTAAACTCAAATCCTGTATCCGCCCCTGAAAGATACTTATTTTCCTATTCATATTGCAAAATGTAGTATCTGATCTCGGCCATCAGGAAAATTTGAAGCTTTGTGTCTCCCGGGACGTGTGACGTTGTGTCATATACATGTGAAATGACAAGTTTAATAAATGAAAGTATAGCGAAAACAATTTGCTATTCGTTTAATTACATCATTAATATCATTAATCAATTATACCATTAATATAATTAATATCATTTTAAAAAACACAATATCAACAACGGTTACACACAATCCATTCAAATACAAGTTTAAAATGAAAACAAGATTAGGCTGCAAGTAGAAAGGGTAATATCACTGAAATGCTGATGCATGAAGTCAGCGTTATTTTTGTAGAGGATGTCTAAATTTCGTCTGTGGAACAACTCCAACAGGGAATATTGGGGATTATATAAAGTGGATATAAATTTTCTACAAATAAAGGATGACAGGCGCTCGGTTGATGAGACAGCAGATAAGCTATGTTGCCTTGAGAACATTGATCATATAAATTTTTTTAAATTTATTTTTGTATCTCTGTTCCCATTTCTACGGTATGCCAACAAGGACAAGGTTGAACGCTAGCTTTCTTCTTCTTCTTCATGTTGTTTTTTTTTTTTCACACTCTGCAATAAAACTACTCAAAGGCATTCTGCATTCTTTAGAATGCTATCTTAATGTTTTATTTATTTATTTTTTGTTTTGTTTTCATTTTATCATAAATTCCTTTTGATCTTTGAATATAAAAACAAAATGCTCAGAAAATGGGATTAAGTGTGGATGAAATTGTGTTGGAGATGTTGGGGAATATTTGGATATTTTAATCATGCTGATAGGCAAATGAAGAGGTTTTTCTATTTACATGACTGAATTTTTAAAATCTTTTATATTTCTACATCAGTATCATTTGAAAAGTTCAGCAAAGAAACATTTTTGCAAACACAGGTACATTGCTAGGATTAAATAGACCTCGTGGATTTTGCAGAATGGGTGATACAAACGTATAAAATCACAAACATGAACTTCAGACTAAAACCTTAAAAGGAAAGAGAAAAACACTTATATTTCAGCGAAATGACAGCTATTGTTTTTGATCAACATACCGAACTTAAAAGTCCAAAAAATTTAAAGGAAACGAAAGTACACAAAGTATCTTGCAGAGAAAACAGTATGATGACTGATAACGAGTCAAATCAAATAAAACTTTAATTAAAAAGATCTTTCTCCTTTCTGACGAAATCAATAAAATAAGGTAAAACCATTTTGTTATAAATTTCCCGTACATGTGAATCTTGTCATAGCCGTTCATTTTTTCTCTTCTTTTTCAATGGATTTGTAATAAAATTATCCTGTTTTTCTCCCACTAAAGATCCATGGAGGAAAACCGGTAGTATCAACCTCATTCATTAATATTTACAATCCGCTAGCTCCCAGAGAGATAATAATTACAAAACATCAAGCTGCCATAATGAAGATTTATGATCACGTGGAAATCCTCCTTTGGTTGTTAATTCGTAATTTTGTAGAATAATACGTTTATTATATAATTTTGTTATATGGATGATATATTTCTGTATGTATAAGACATTAAACTTCGCTGACAGTATAACACTACTTCAAATTTAAGCTATTTTTTACACAGAAAATAAATGAGATTTTTGGAGAACACTTGATTGCAATATATATGTAAAAATTGTTGGGGAATGTGTCGCTTTGATTTCGTTTTTCCAGAAATTGATTCCCATTTTTGGAATCTCTACGTTTACAGTACTTAGTATATCCCAATCAATGCGGAACATTGATATTATGTCTCTTGGTTGGAAATGCCGATGGTAAACACACCCAAGCTGATTCCAGAGAAACGGCCGTCAGTCACATATACATCTAGATCATAAAACTTATCTTTGTTATCAATTTGGCAAACATGAGAACAATACACTGTTGGTATACATCGGTGGAATTTTAGACTTCATAACCATTGGATGATAAACATGTATTTTGAAGTGTTCAAATTTTAATCAATATAAAAACCGATTACAAATATACTTCACTAAACTTTTCCATGTTTAATTCTTTAAGGATGTATTTTCTTGATTCGTTGTTTGTTTTACGCCCCGTCGAGATTTTTTTTTCACTCCTATGAAGATGTCACCTATTGTAGAAGACGTATCACAAATTAGACCTATGCTTAGAGCTTACGGTCGTAGCAGTAAAGGTTCTTTAACGTGCCAGCGCCTGATGCTGCCGCGACAATGTCAAGGTCATATTCGAAAGACCCGTCATTCCTATTTCCATATAACGAGCGTTTGACGAAGGAGCAGTAACTACCTATGTTTACGTCTTAGGTTTTACGTGGCAATGGCACGAGCAGGGCTCGAACTCATGACCTTCCTGTTACGAATCGAACGTTCTACCACTGAGCCACCGCGACCGGTTATTTTCTTGATAGCAGAGATCTTGATTGCATACATGAAAGCTGTCAGTAACTAAACAAAATTTACAGTCATTTTCGTTGGTGTTATCGATTATCAGAATAGAGTAATTTTTTTCCTATTACGTTTCTGTAAAACTATAGGATCTAGAATTAATGGTTTGTTGTCGTGTGGCTAAATTGCGTAATATCTTAATTTCGTGAGCACACACATATATTTTGCATGCATCAAAGAGTTGCTCCATCCAATGTCTTGTATACTTGTCAATAGTCTTGTGATAATAGTGAGACGCTCCTGCAGGTGCCAAGTACGTGAGAATTCACACGTCAATGACGATCATTGACACGCAAGACTGTCGCGGATGTGAAAACATGTTTTGTCGGAAATCACCAAGTCTTGGTGATTGAGCAAGGGTTATCTATTCATGTAGAAATCATAGTCCGCATCAACGTGCAGATGAAGAATTTATTTTTGTTTTTTGCTCATTCATCTGCGAATTTATTACCAAGTATTGAAAGAGCAACGATAATTGGCTCTCACGAATACCGACGATTTCAAAGCATCATAAATGACTTTAAACAAATAAATCTACAGTTTGAAAATTTTTGATTTAAGTATTGATATATAACGCAAAAGCAACTTTTTAAGCATAGTAAAGCGATAACGAACCACCTTTCAAATAGAGCCCTTGTTTACAATGAATTCCATGAATGCGTTCAAGTTATAGACAAATACAATCATATATCGATATTACAGCTTCGTCAATATACATTTGAAAATCAACAAATTCTGCATGATCAAATTTTCATGATTTGAGATAAAAATACATGTACTGATTAGTATGTGTTTAATTTTGTTTATGACAGAAATTCGCCTTCATCTTTTATAAAGATTTAACCAAGAAATATACTGTAAATTCCTCCATTTTCGTACGTTATATATTGATATTTAAGTTATTGACATGTTCATGGATATAACCAAGAAATATACTGTAAATTCCTCCATCTCCGTACGTTAGAGATTAGTATTTAAGGTATTTACATGCTCATGGATTTAAATCCTATTCGAACAACAATTACTTAGTTAACTAAAATAAAGAATATCAATTCCACGACCACGAAACTGATTCCCTTCAAATTTAACTATCCCCCCGCCAAAAAAACCATGAAAAATTGACGTCTCTAAAATATATGGTTCTACGGCAGATCCCACGAAAAATAGCGGTTTGCTGTGCGAGAATGATTATTTTATCACATGATTTTTAGGCCTGTAATGTAAAAACATAGCCTGTATGAATATTTGCATGCATATATATATATATATATATATATATATATATATATATATATATATATATCCTTCAGCTGGTTCCGTATGACAAAAAGTCCTATAATAAAAACCAATAATTTCATTTGATCAAAAATGTCCCCATTCAAGTGTATGATTTGTAAAAATGTATGTACGAATTTTCTATATTTTCTTTATACAGCATTTCAAAAAATGCAGAATTTATTGTAAGAGGTGTCTGTATTCTCAATTTGTAAGATCTCATTTGAAGTTCATTTCTGTAAAGATCAGGGTAATATTGTGTTTGGTTTTGTCTCTCTGCAACTTTTTCCTTTAGTAGATGTAAGAACCTCTGGCGTGTACACGACAGATATTTTATATGGTGCGAACTGATAATATATACCATGGTCCTTTATCAAGGTCAAGTTAAACACCCCCCCCCCCCAATGTTTTACGTCCCTTCAAGACTTTTTCAATCATACTGGGACGCGTAATAAATTTAGACCTGTCGCGTATTGCTCAGAGCGATAGCAGTGAAAATTGAATGTCTGTCACGACAACTGCGTTGACCAGGTTTGGGGCGTAGACCTTTAGAAACACACCTCACTTTATGGATATGCTGATAAATAAGAAATAAATGGTTTGTAATTTTAGATATGTTCGATGATATTCTAAAATGTTAAATAACCAATATTCCTCTATGGTAATAGTGAGAAATAAACGACTGAAACAACCACAAATTGTACTGCTGTCTGCTAATCATATACATTAACATATGATATCATTCAGATAATCTAAAAATCGAGATTCCTTGTTGCATGCGCAGTGAAACAAGTCATATATACACGTGACCTGTTGACCTTTGGACTGTGAACTGTTGATCTTACGTCAGAATGTCTTCTATTGGTCATCAAAGCATATATATAAAACTTGTAAAACCAAAACAAACCATTAATTGTACATCTTTTTGAACTGGTATCGACCTCTAAAGGTAGCTTGGAAAGGTCATGCAATATGCAACGTTTTTATCTTTCTGGTGACCTTAAGTCTCTCTCTCTCTTTCTCTCTCTCTCTCTCTCTCTCTCTCTCTCTCTCTCTTCCCTACACAATGTCTGTTTCTTCTGGTGATGAACTTCTGCTTTATTACATCTCTGCAAATTCTTCAATTTAAATCGAGCTGTAAATGTATTTGAGTAGGGAGTAAATACTAAATACTAATGAACTGAGAAATGTTAAAAAAAACAACCGTCTAATGTCTCTCTCCAATTGCAGAATATAACCCTTACTACGATCAAGTTAGCAAAACCCTATTGGCTTAGTATGCATAAAAACGCAGCTGGTGTTATTTAATGAATCGAGGTGACGCCATTTTTATCCTGGAATTGCTTGACAATGTGTAGTGAGAGGTATTAAGAAATTATCGGCCCTAGGGAGCACGCCAATCAGCCAAACAATGCGGAATGCAAAACCAAACTAGACTCCTTCTCTCCAGCTTCAGAAGTCTGCTTACTAGTGCTGGTGATCAATACGAGAAAGGCCCGTTTTGCTGTGACTGTATGTATAGGGTGATTGATTTTACGCAAACAATCTGCAAAAATATCAAAGCCTTTCTGTTAAGGAAGTTAAACAGTTAACAGATATTATGCTTCTCGTGTTTGCATAAATAATTGATTTAAAATCGTATGCAATCTCATCTCTAAGTGTCAAGTTCCTCATTTAATTTTCTGCATAAACTACTTTGATACATATCTTTAATTTTATAAGTTTCTTTTTCTCCGTTCGCATAAGTTTCTCAGTCAATGATATTAAGTTCTTGCATCGGTTGAAATAAAACCTTTTTAACCTGTGTAAATAAAGGTTACTTCATGACTTTAGTGTATCACCATTTCCGGTTTTGTCCAAGTTGAGCGAATCCATGACATGTTTTATTATTTGAGAGGGGATAGGGTAGATGTCCATGAATTTAAGTACTGATGAAACTTTATTTTCCTTTTATTTATATTTCTTATCATTCCTAAATATTATTTCGTTGGGGTTGTGGCGTCGAGAGCTAACTTATCCCAAAGCCTCGAAAATTGTACTACCCTCAATGATTTAAAATGTCATTCCACAGTAGTCAAGATCTCAAAATCCGTTTCAATTTCACGCTTTGCTTTATTTAATATAAATAATGTTACAGTATAGTATGCAATGCGTTCAAAATAAAGTTTGCATTACAAAAAAAATTCATTAACTTACAAGAAAAAAATTTCAATTTGAAAATTTAATGCTCGAGGGTATGAATTGCGATTAGTCTGACAACTATGTAGACTAGTTTAAACAATATCTCTTTATTTCATGGTGATCAACATTTTACAATATACATTGTATGTAATGGAGAGTGTGAATCATACTAAAAGGCTTATATGAATCCCGCTCTTAAGCTCTTTTACAAACGAGATTCTGTGGTACTCTAAATACTTGTATTACAGTCACTGATCAATAAAATAAGACCGCAGTGGGGTAATATCTGGACTATATACACTTGGGAAATATCTCGTATATGTTTATTACAATTTAACTTGTGTTATACGCCATATCAATCTTTACAATTTATACAAATCATTCATATAAAAGTTATTCCTGTTTAGAAAGTAATGAAGAAATTAATTTTTTTTTACCTTGTAATAATAAGTTTCTTCTTGTATGCTGTGGTATCAGTATATCTGATTAAGATACTTATTAGTCCGCTACCGAATTGTAAAACCGAAGGGGACTACAGCTTTCTTCTCTGTCTGTCCGGACGTCCGTCCCTCTGCCTGTCATTCTGTCCTATTGGTTTTCCAATATTTTTTCCCGTCTCGCTTGCGAGGATTCGTTTGAAACTTGCAGTGTAGTTCAGAGTGACAAACTACAGATCAAGTTTGAATTTCGTAACATTTGGTGGAGAAGTTTTAAAGAAATCATTGTTTTATTTTACTTTTTTTTTTAATTCATCGAGATCGGATTGTGTTCCGATGAGAAGAGGGACGTACAAATAGAGGCAGTCGACGAAACACTCTCGCTGACTTTGTACAAAAATAGCTTCAATTATTTAAAATTTTAAGCTCATTAATCGCAAAAAGGAATATATCAATGAACATATATGCCAAATTCGTTGATCACACGGATATTTTTCTCTAGTAGGTGAGCAAAGTCTGATCCTTCGGCAGTTTTCAATTTACCACATTCCTGCAATCCGACTGAAATCGCGGTGTTCGAAAGCGACCTTCAAACAGTTGATAGCTATAGTAAATAGTATTACAACAGGGTTTATAACTTACTGTGACGTTTAGGATATATGCTATATGTTTATAGGATGTAGAGTTCTAACTAAGACTATTTCATCCCTGATAAAAACAACACGCGTCAACTGTATTAGGAACAACGAATCATTAAACTACTGGTAACTTGGTGACGTGGTACCAATGTTTCAGGTCACATTTCAAAATCAAACAACATTGAATGTACATTCTCTCGAATATTACATGGTGGCGCCGGTAGGGGGCATGTATTGTCCATGCAATACTCTCAAAATTCTTGTTACTGTATACACATTACGACACGTCTGGTGCCTTGTGTTCTGTGGTTTCTTCTAAGTATTCCATGGTGTAATGTAGAATACACAGTTCCCATTGTGAAGCTCCTAGCGTTTTGATAACAATTTTCTGTGGTATATAGAACTAAGACGTATCCAATTTTCACACTTTCTTTTGCCATAATATTAGGACAGTATGTGTGAAATACGATAATCCGTATAACTTTTTTTTTTTTAAAAGAAAATAAGATCTTTCATATTCAAAGAGAGAAATCCATGTTAAAGAGATATTTCTCCAAGTTGAAAAAAAGATATAAATCTCTTCGTAATAAATTTTTTTTTTCAAAAAGACTTACCACAGTGAAAGTTGGTTTAATATGGTTATGGTTCTTCCTTTAATCACGGGTTTTGACTCACGTGACTGCACGTGCGATCGGTTAAAGGAGTCATATGACAGTTGTATATGTTCCAAGTTTTATACTTCCCGTGAACGAAAATGATAATTGCATCAGAGATGCCGCCTCAGTAGCATAAACTAAATAAATAAATAAATGAGTTGTTGGCAATTGTTGGCGTTTGAAAACACGGAAATCGTTGTATAAATCACGCTCTTTTGGTATCAGTCTTTCTCTTTCCCGATGGAAGACACAAAATCCATAAAATATGTTCGTGAACATTTCATATTTCTAAAGTTACTTAAAGGGTAGTGTATGCCGGAACCAAATTATGACCGGAACCAAACTTGGTTTGCAAATTATAACCTGAAACATAAATTATTAATAGGTATACAGCGTTGAGATCGACTCTGTAAATTACCCGGGCGACATTAGTATACTTCATGATGCGCGTTAGTGCTTCATGGAAAGTATGCCGATGTAAAGCGTTGCAGTTCATACCCTCATGTATTTTTGAAACTGAAATTTATTTCTCATATTTTCATTTTTGTCTGAATACCCAGCAGTTGAATTAGACATACAATAATTCTCGAGTAGTTCTGTATTCATACGCGCATTCTTTACAACACGAGTCAATACCTATTATAAGATATCATTTGAAGACAAAAACAGTGAAAATGTAAATATTGTTTTATATGCAGTGTCTTATCATTACAGTGAATGCAGTGGTAAATGATAAATTAAAACACATATTTCTATAGCGAATGATTGCTTTGTTCATTTAATCTTGTTTGAATTCATATGTTTGGTCCTACATTTTTCTATAAAAAAGAAAAGGAAAAAAAAGAGGAAGATATTGATTTTTTTGTCATTCGCTGCAGTGTTTATCATGCTTTTTGATAAATGTGTGAGATTCACGTATTAGCAACAAGTTTTCCGTAAAACTTTCCATGACAACTGTGGTAAACCCACCTCTTGATTTATATGTTCAAATATCTCGCATGATATGGGGAAACAATTAAACTAAATATGCTTCTTCTTTTCTTTTCTTAACAGATTGCGCTTTTTCTTTTCTTTTTTTTTTTTCTTTTTCTTTCTTTCTTTTTTTTTTTTTTGATATTGCAGGCATTGTATTCGCTAGACTAGGCTAGGATAATCTGGTACAGACAGAAACAGTCTCTCATCTCCCTGTATCAGACCGGTCACGGTAGCTCAGTGGTGAGAGCGTTCGCTTCGTAACCGGACCGCGTCAAGCCCAAGACGTAAAATAGGTAGTGATTGCTCCTTCGCCAAACGGTCGTCATTTAGAAGTGAGAATCACGGGTCTTTTGGATATGACTTTAAAAACGAAGGTCCCGTGTCACGGTAAGCGTTGGCACGTTAAAGAACCTTCACTGCTACGGCCCTGAGCGCTAAGCATAGGTCTAAATTTATGGTACTTCACCTACAGTTGGTGACGTCTCAATATGAGTGAAAATTCTCGACGGGACGTAAAACAAAACAATCCCCAAACAAACAAACAAACCCTGTATTATATTATCCTGTAAAGTCAGCTTTATTTAACAAAAACTATGCTTGCATATAAATATATTTGCTAACATTACGATTCAATGCAATCATTCGTTCACTGAAATGCTTTCATGTCATGGCATCGTGTAACAAGGCAAGAGTTCACAGAATAATTTGGGAATGATGACGTATTGAGCACCGTGAAACAAGAGTTCACTGCATAATCTGGGAATTATGACGTACTCCGCATCGTGTAACAAGGAAAGAGCAATCAGAACGCCTCGCCCTTTACTTCGTAAAAAGACTCGGGCGTTGCACGGTAGACATCATTCGGAACACCTTGCCCTTTACTTCGTACATTTTACGGAGTCTTTTTACGAAGTAAAGGGCGCGGGGTTCCGATTGAAGGAAAGAGTTCACTGAACAGTCTTGGAATGATGACGTATTCCACATCCTGTCAGGATAATCTGGGAATGATGACGTACTCCGGAAAGAGTTCACTGAACTGTCTGGAAATGATGACGCAAATTGACTACGTAAATCATTGATTCGTTTAAATTTCTGGTAAAGCACGACGTAAAAGGGAAATAATCATTAGTTACATACAATTTCTTTAAATTGATTGTTTATTGTTTTCAATTTTCAACAATTTTTCAATTATCTGGTGGTGTCCAGTTTTTAATTGGTGGAGGAGAGAACCCAGATACTTTGTACCCAGAAAGAGATCACAATTTCTTTAGAAATCAAAGGATTGTTGACCCTAGAGCTTATGCAGACTGATTGTTTATATATCTTGTTAGCCTTGTTTACGTTGACGAAATTATTATTTTATACTATCATAAAATGGAAATATTTGAAATTAGTCATTAATATTCGTATGTTTTTTTCGTAATAAGGACAGATTCATGAAGCCCCCTACCCCTCGAATGTTTTGTATGGTTTAATAGTAAAATCATTGCAACGAGTTGCAAGATTGTTTCTCGATACAGTCTCGAGACAGTTTCAGAAATACCAAAACAAACATTGAAAAAGTGGAAATTCACTTGAACTGAAAAGAGCTGATAATCACCAAATCAAGAAATATTAAAATATTTAATAGTACATGTTAATGAAAAGAAATTGTCTTCAAATTCCGATGATCGATGGCATCAAATGAACCGGACTCCAGGCCTGGTGAACTGTAACACATATAGGAAAAATTGTTCTATAAAGTATAACACCCTCCTTAATTTTATTCCAAGTGCAAGAAGTTCGCATTGTCAAAAGATTTCATATGGACAATGCATTTTGTTAAATAATATTTAATATATATATATATATATATATATATGTGTGTGTGTGTGTGTGTGTGTGTGTGTGTGTGTGTGTGGTACTAAATCGGATATTGTAACTTTGAATTGAACTTCACGGATAAATAATAAGTCTGGAATCAACCTTTACGTATACTGACCCCATTTTCTTGATTTCACAACATGCGATATCAAATGAAAATTGTTATAACCACATCGAGGAGTAAAACACTAGTGCCTTGAAATGGTTGCTCAATGTGATTTTTTTTCCATTAAGATTTTTTTTCTTCCTCGTGTTAAATTCAAATATAGTGCATGCTCTGTGTGCTTTGCGAGCAAATTACAATGCTAAGTTAAAACATCTTTAACCCGACATTATATTTGTTACAAATATATCTTTATTATTCATTATTCTGAAATTCTCGACATATTGTGTAGGGAATCATCATCGGTGTAATTCTGAAATTCTCGACATATTGTGTAGGGAATCATCATCGGTGCAATTCTGAAATTCTCGACATATTGTGTAGGGAATCATCATCGGTGTATTTCTGAAATTCTCGACATATTGTGTAGGGAATCATCATCGGTGCAATAATTGGAAGACAGTACAACACATCCAAGGGATTATAAATATTTAAAAGAAAAACAAATGAAATCAGCGAAGGATGGGCCAATAAAGATCTTCTTTACTTATTGTCCATGATGCTTACTAGTGATCCAAGCGGCGCATCGATTACATTTAGGCTGTTAAATATTAATACCACGCTTTTGACGAGTAGGACTTAACACCCTTCATCATTTCTAACTCGTCAAATTACATTGATCATGGAGAGTCCATCAGCAGGTAAATAACGAGAGGATCGGTTTTATTGTCCAAAACAATTGATATCTGCTAATTTGTATGAGATTTTTCTCCAAGCAAATTTCCCATTTACAGCACGTGACCTCCCCAGGCTTCATCTTTTATTCGTCTTGCAAGAGATATTTCAAAATCCATTACTTCCTTGTTACTTCAAATATTGTTTTATACTAATATTTTATATGGGGTTGTAATTGTCCGTACACGGTTTTACAATTTCGCAAAAAAGAAAACATTATATAAAGATATCGAATAATCTACTCTTCGAACATAAAAACGGTTTGCTTTCTCAAATAATTGCAACACTCGCCTGCAAATTACAGCGGGCATATAAGATCGTTTTTCCGACGCCTGTCTGTCGTGCTGTCTGTCCGTCCGTCTGTCTCGGTGGATCGCACTTGCAGTCGACGAAAGTGTACATTGAAACATTTTATTAAATAATTCGACATTTTTGCCTTTGTTAACAAGAAAATTTAATCCATTTAAGCAAAATATGTTGTCTGCAATCCATGTATACAATCGAGCCCAACTGCTATCTAACGTTCTTGCTACTACTAATGTAGGAATTCAACGCACAGGTAACAATATTTTTCCACTGACTAAATAATAATAATAATAATAATGAAATAACAGTACACATATGTAAGAATGACTTACATAACCCTGAGTCAGATCTAATCATTTTTATTCCAATCCAGTTTGATAATTTCCATGACGTCACCTGGATGCACCTCTCACTTTTATGTTACATTTTGAAGAATTTTTAAAAATTATTTTTATTTTATTTATTCTCTTTTTTAACACAAAAGAAAGGATCAGTTCAGTCTGTACGAAACAAGATATGGCTTAAGAGGATGCAAACCGGCATGGTGGCTTAGATTGAAAGGCAAAATCGTGACAACGAATTGGAGATGCAGCTTTGATGGTAAGAGGACGTGGGAAATGAATTCTTTCATTGTCAACTGCTAAATGATTAGTAATAAACAATAAAATCAATTCCCTGTAACAGTTAAACATAAGACAAAGACAAATGTTAAATAAGAACAAGGAAAAGGTCTGTAAGACTAATACGAAATGAAAAGAAACAGGTGCAGGACAACAAAGAATTTAGGTCAAATAAAAAAAGGTGAAGGACAACACACACACACACACACACACACACACACATACACATACATACATGCATACACACATACACACACACACATACATACATACATACATACATACATACACACACATACATATATACACACACAAACACACATACACACACAAACACACACATACATACATGCACACACACATACATACACACACATACATACATACACACACATACATACATACATGCATACATACACACACACACACATACATACAGACATACATACACACACACACACATAAACACACACACACGGGGTTAAGGTCAAAATAGAAACAGGTGAAGGACAACACACACAGGGTTAAAGTAAAAAGAAACCAGTGAAGATACATACACGGTATTAAGGCAAACGGAAGAGAAACAATGGAAAGAGAGCACACACAGAAAGCTAAAGCAAATGGAAGAGAAACAATTAAGGAGAACTTACACAGGACTTAGACAAATGGAAAGAACATTGGTGAAGGACATTAATGCTCAGGGCTAAGGCAAAAGAAATAAATGAAAGATAACACACACGAGGCTAAGACAAATAAAATGACACGCAGCAATAAAGGACTTTACACATGTACAGGGCTAATGCAAAAGGAAAAATGTAAAATGTTGGACCAAGAGGAAAAGGTCTAAAGAAAGTGCCAAGGATAGATGGCTAAAGCAAAAATAAATAGATTGTGGTAAAATGTCAAGGACCTTGGAGAAAAGGGCCAGTAATATAGAGATACAGCGAAAAGGAGAAGATTAGGATAAAAGGTTAGGTATATATAGGGTTGGCAAAAATAAAACGATAAGAGTAAAAGGTCAGGCATGTAAAGCGAAAATGAACAAGTTAGGGTAAAAACATAAAGGCAAAAGGCCAACATTAAAGGGTTAATGCGGATAGGACATATCCGAGAAGAAACAAGGATATACAAGGATGAGCAAAATACAAAGTTAATCAATTTTACATGAATGTGATTTATATGTCAAATTTAATCGGTATCATTTTCAATATCATTTGCTGTATTTAGATGTTATACACTCTCTCTCTCTCTCTCTCTCTCTCTCTCTCTCTCTCTCTCTCTCTCTCTCATAGCATTTAGTATAACCAACGTCGAGTTAAGAAACAGACTTAATGAGTTGCTAGATTTTTTCTTGATAAAATGTGGATATCCTAGTAGTGATGAGGTTTACTTTGGTTCAGGATAGATATATATATATATGTGTGTGTGTGTGTGTGTGTGTGTGTGTGTGTGTGTGTGTGTGTGTGTGTGTAAAATTGATTTATAATCATTGATAGTTTAGATATATCGCTCATTTTTCAGGTGACAATTCTGACCTGGTTCTTGGTCATAGAGAGTATTGATGTGAAATATTGTTTCTGTAAGATTACGAAAGTATGTCAGATATCATTCAGAAACTTTCTCTTGCCAAATGTAACAAAGTGACCTTGACCTTTGACTTTCTTCAATTACGGTCATTCCTATGTCTCTGGGGTTTTCATTGGAAGTTTCTATGCTAAATCTCGAACCATACTTCAGGCTATATGGGAAACAACCAATTCTTAGCATATGTGACCAGTGACTTAGATTCAATATTAAGTCCAGGACATTGCTCATGTCAAGTATCAATACCAAAGTTGACACAGTATTTCAGATTACCAAGGTATCCCAGATAAAAAGATGGACAAACAGACGGACAGACCCAAATTAATGGCCACTGCATTTGCTGAATCAAAGCAGAAAAATTGGCAAGATGTTTGTTACATCAACCTCTTACTGAAACTGCCTTAGTTAAACATTGTAGAATTTCCATAATGACCGCTCCTTCTTTAAACATACATGCATTACAACTGAATATATTTGTTCTAATTGATTGGTTCTGCTATAGCAAAGTTTAGCCTAAAGATAAACCCTATTCTTCACGATGTTTGACAATAGAATTCGCTATTCCTCTATCATTCAAAAATAATCAGTTATTCATTATTATATAATCCTCCTTTTAAATTTTGACTTTATTTGTAGTAAATCAATCTCGGTATGAATGGATTTAATTCTACACCACTGTGCCTATTTGCCTATTTACATTCCTAAATTAATGATTCATATATATCCAATTGTTTTCATTGCTGCATTCCCTACCAACTAAAAGCAAATTGATTTTCATATACGAGAATTCAATAAAAGACACCGAATGGGTTCAATTATTCTTAATCCTGCAAATCTGTTTATTGTATTTCTACTGGATCAGATCAGCACTGAGGTTTAGCGACCAAGTGAAAAGTGATCAAGTTCACAATCATCATTATAAAGAGAGACCCTTCTGTTAACAGTCGCACGATACAGGATATCTGTGAATGATATCTGAAATTGTTTTTCTGTACAATATAAATACATGTGCATTGTCCCCATGAACTCCCCTTGCCCATCAAAAGAATGAAATCAAAAACTGCCATTTTTAAGGAACATTCTTCCTCTGATAACTCTTGATTCCATCCAAATTGTGGTTAAAATTTGTGTCCTTTTATTGTAATATGAATAGAGTATGCGGGACCCCCAGCCCATATTGCCTTCACCTTGAATAGATGAATTCAAAACCATGTGAAATTAAAATTTACCCAATACTCTCAAGCGTTTGGACGAATTATAAATTTGATATTGTAGTACTTCAACAAAAATATCATTGTATCACTGTTCGGACTTTATTGTACCACAAATGAATATTATTCACCAAGGAAATTTTTACTCTTAGTCCACACAGTTGGGATATAGTATCTTAAGCTTATAATGATTGTATTTTGTCGAGAAGATTGAACAAAGTAAAAGTTTATAAAGGACTGCAAAAAAATTACTTTGTCTCTGAAAGTACCAAAAGAATTCCACACCACATAAAAAAAAATCACACTTTTTAAAACAGTTAAATAATGTTTTTGAAGTAAAAAGTTTGTTAATCTGATTTAAGTCTGTTCAAGAATTTCTTCGCTCCTATTGAGTCCTCACCAGTTGTAGATGAAGTGTCACAAATTTAGACCTGTGTACGACACTCATGGCCGTTGAGGTTTCTTTTTCGTGCCATAACTTGTTGTGACACGGACCTTTTTTTAAGGAACCGCGACTCTCATTTGGCCTAGGAACAATTGCAGTTTTACGTCTTAGGTTCAACACGCTCTAGTTCAAACTAGTGTCAATTCTCCGGGACTACTTTCCCCTCCGAATAATTCTCCGGAAAGTAGACCCGGAGAATTGACACTACGGAGTTGTAGCGTAACGGAAATACTGAGATGATCGGAGCTTGGGTCTAGGTATAGGTATGGACAGGGCTCCATCACGCGATCCTGGTCACGAAGCGAATGAAAAAAAATTAGTGGTTGCTTTTTAAAAATGGTGATGCGGGTTAATTCAATACGTTTTAATTTTTGGCGTAATTGAAAACCCTTTGATTAAAGGACTAGTACATTTAATTTAATTAATTGATAAGACACTTTCCCTATTTTTTGATTTATTACGTACACAGCTTGGAATACCATATAATGCACTACAGAACCTTCGTCAATATAGTGGTAAAGGTTAATTCGATTTCCCTCTCCTTTTTCTATTTTCAAACTCTCTCCGTTTCAGATCTCAGAGGATATTGGGTTACAAACTAGCTGCCTATTTCTCGTGATAAGTATGTGCTTCCTGTAAATGGCACTAGTTAATAATACCTTGTTGATTTCAGCACGAAATTTCAGCGCTAAGCCAGTTACGTCACATCATATTGAAATAATGATGACGTGTAATAAGGAACTAGTTCATATTTCACAAAACTACACGTATTTTGGAATAATATCTATTTCTATCAGAAATAACTTCACAAACTACGTAATTATTTGACTATTGACCACAACAGAGAACTATTACATTAACATTGCATGAAGGTGACATTCCTTTTATAGTAGATCCGGGCTGCGGCGTTATGTGCGAGGTGGTGATATACTTGCCTGTCGATGAACATTGAATTTAAAGCGAGTTTTCCATATGGAAACAGTGTTGAAAATCAACCCGAAGACCATTTTTCCACGTTGCTGATGCAACATAACTTTGTGTAATGTTGGATTTTTGAAATGTTGCTACAATATTTACGATATCATTTTCAAGGGATCATCGATTGGAAATTATCAGACCTAACAAGTTTTGGAAAATCAAAAGGATTTTCTCTGGAACGAGAGCCTTCCACTGCCAACAACAAAATTATCTTCACTGAAGGCTCGTTATGACAAATATCAATTTTATAACCCTCAAAGTCACCCCAACATTTAAACAACATGACAACTGTCAAACAACAACGGTGGAATTATTGCAAAATCCACCGTTCCATCTCCATGAGACAATATGATATCTCACTCTTTGTTTAAAGCTTTTATTACAATTAATATTGCAGTCTTACTTGGGTCAAAATGTTTGAGTGCAAGAAATGCAAAAAAGTGAAAAAGTCAAAAGTGAAAAAAGAAGTGCAAAAAAAAAACATGCCAGATACATCTCTGTCTCTTTCTATGCCCGCCTTGAAAATTCATAAAATCTTTCGTATTATGTCTTATATATATCTCAAGGATTTGACAAAGAATAAGGAGAGGAGAAAACCAAAATCTGTCAAAACTATAAAATAATCAATATGCCTACGAAGTTTGATAAGTCTCTATTAAAATGTTCCCGAGTTATCCGTCGGACAATTGCTTGGTTCTATTGACTTTTGACCCCAAATAAGTAGGAATTATTTCCTAGCCATGACCAAGTTCGATGACTTAAGAAAAGGGATCTGTTGCTATCAATCTGGCACTTGCAATATGCATGTCACAATGTCCCTGATCTTTGACCCCACAATGTAAAAAAAAATCATAAGGGTCATCTGCTAATCAGAAAGTTGATTTCTATAAGAATAAAAGTTCTTTTACTATTAGTCAGATCACAACTACTTTGTACATTCTAGATAGCCCTGAACTCTGTAATGTTAACCTACAACTATACAGGGCTTTCTAATAACCAACCCGTCAATGAAATTTGATCACGATCAGGAAAATAAACGTTTTGGACTGTCAGTCGGAGAACAGTGCTTTAGAACTTCTATCTATTAGTCATGACTAAATTAAACTGCGTGTCAACTTTGATAATTAAAGAGTTCTAAAGACCTTGATAAAACGGCCTACACTTGTTCTACCGACAGCAGAAATCATTATACCCCATCGTCTTCGAAGGAACATGATAACTGTAGAGATGGTATTGATCATTATTAATCATTATCATTATGAATCAAATTGTATGAATCAAATTTTATGAAAGAAAAATCAAAGCAAATAAATACTGCTTGTTTAAAAAGTAGGGGGGGGGGGGGGGAATCAAGCACAGTTAGTATCATTTTAGCTATCCACCAATTTTGTCAGACGTTAAGTTTTATTATAATGCTGACTAACCTTATCTATACATCAAACGAACAAAATATCACCGTATTCGATGCTTCTGGATTGAAACAATATTGCGAATTCCAATTCAGAGCAGAATGAATTCTTATTCTGAATTCTCAAAACATTGTTGAAACTACATTAAATATTTGTAACAAACACAAAAATATTCAACTGAGTGAAGCTGACTATTTTCAGAATGGTTTTCCCCATGATCATGATTTCTAATACATATGTGATATCGATGTTGTGCAATTAATTTGTAATTAGTAAATGAATAAAACCAGCCCCTACCGTTTGGAATCTCTTGAAAACCATTAACTTCAATCAGATGCTCCTGGTTTCCGGTTATCCGTCTATCCGCCAGAAGACGACGGAAAATACAGACTCCTAGCTCTAATGTCGCTTGTTGCCGGATCCTGCCACAAGCTCTTAGAACTACGTTCGACAATTAAGTGTGCTCAGGAGAGATGCTGTAGAAAACAATCGACCGTACAGCAATGCATTTCGCAAGTCAATCAACCAATCGTATAACAGGAGACATCGAATTTCTAAAGAGCCAATAAATAAGTTGGTCTCAATAGATAATCAATGGCACTAAGTCATCGTCTGTAACCATTGTTTCCCGCCAAAAAAAAAAGGATGGAATTGTTTTTCCTTTATTTGCATATCAATTTATCATATGGATACAGATTCATTAGCATTTTTATTTCAAAACTCCAGTAATGTCGCATTAGGTCAAAACTGCCACTCCACGTTGTGGTCGACAGCTAAATCTGATGTGTGCGCTGAAAAATAGATCGATATATCGGGATCAGCTTAACTTAGTGCTGGGAAACCACCGTGTTAAGATTATTCCCAAAGCTCTCGTAGTGCAGTATCACTGTGTCAAGGTTTATAAAACGACAATTACATTAATTTACAATTTACCAATTTGATTCCTTGTATGGAATGGTGTACACGAACAAAATCATGTTACTTATGAGAAGTATTCTCCATTTGTAGATGCTGTGACGTATTAACTCACAATAATGGCTTCCACTTTTTAGCTTATTTCATTTCTCTAAATTTGACATTTATTCTTACATTGGTCTATATAACGTGATTATATGAACACTTTATATTCCTTCTCTATCTCAGAATACATACATCTACAAAATACGATATATCACGCCAAAATAACATCACGACAAATAGGTAACTATATCTACAAAACACGGTATATCACGACAGGTAAGTACATATACAATATATATATATATATATATATATATATATATATATATATATATATATATATATATCACGACAGGTAGGTACATCTACAATACCTATATCTATATATACATAGTACCTTAAGAAAAATGTAAAGTATAAAGCAATAAATGCATTTGAACAATAAAACGATTTTGATTAAATTTTATTTTAATATTCAAGTAAAAACACAATAAAGTATTTTTTGTTACGTAAAATAAAGGTGCTCGTATTTATCGCGGATGAATATTACGACAGTTCCGGTTGTTATATACACAGTGAAAATAACAACTGCGAATATATCAATTCTATTGAAAGGATAAATGTCATTATCTCACTGTTGAAAATGCAATATATATATATATATATATATATATATATATATATATATATATCACGACGACACACACACACACATATATATATATATATATATATATATATATATATATATATATATCACGACGACAGATAAGTACATCTACAAAACTTATATATATATATATATATATATATATATATATATATATATATATAATTTATTTATTTATTTATATATCACGACAAGTACCTATATCTGTAATACCTATATATATAGCGCCAGGTAATTACATCTACAATATCTATATATATCACGACAGGTAACTACATCTGTAATACCTATATATATCACGCCAGGTAATTACATCTACAATACCTATATATATCACGCCATGTGACCACATCTACAATACCTGAATATATCACGATAGGTAACTACATCTACCATACTTATATATATCACGACAGGTAACCACATCTTAAATACCTGTATATATCACGACAGGTAACCACATCTACAATATTTGTATATATCACGATAGGTAACCACATCTACAATACCTATATATATCACGACAGGTAACTACATCTGCAATACCTATATATATCACGCCAGGTAATTACATCTACAATACCTATATCTATCACGCCATGTGACCGCATCTACAATACCTGTATATATCACGATAGGTAACCACATCTACAATACTTGTATCTATCACGACAGGTAACCACATCTATAATACCTGTATATATCACGATAGGTAACCACATATACAATACTTGTATATATCACGATAGGTAACCACATATACAATACGTGTATATATCACAACAGGTAATCACATCTACAATACGTGTATATATCACGCCATGTGACCACATCTACAATACCTGTATATATCACGACAGGTAACCACATCTACAATACTTGTATCTATCACGACAGGTAACCACATCTACAATACCTGTATATATCACGACAGGTAACCACATCTACAGTACTTGTATATATCACGATAGGTAACCACATCTACAATGCTTGTATATATCACGATAGGTAACCGCATCTACAATATTTGTATATATCACGATAGGTAACCACATCTACAATACATATATATATATATATATATATATCACCACAGGTAACTACATCTGCAATACCTATATATATCACGCCAGGTAATTACATCTACAATACCTATATATATCACGCCATGTGACCACATCTACAATACCTGTATGTATCACGATAGGTAACCACATCTACAATACTTGTATCTATCACGACAGATAACCACATCTACAATACCTGTATATATCACGGCAGATAACCACATCTACAGTACTTGTATATATCACGATAGGTAACCACATCTACAATACCTATATATATCACGCCATGTGACCACATCTACAATACCTGAATATATCACGATAGGTAACCACATCTACCATACTTATATATATCACGACAGGTAACCACATCTTAAATACCTGTATATATCACGACAGGTAACCACATCTACCATACTTATATATATCACGATAGGTAACCACATCTACAATATTTGTATATATCACGATAGGTAACCACATCTACAATACCTATATATATCACGACAGGTAACTACATCTGCAATACCTATATATATCACGCCAGGTAATTACATCTACAATACCTATATCTATCACGCCATGTGACCGCATCTACAATACCTGTATATATCACGATAGGTAACCACATCTACAATACTTGTATCTATCACGACAGGTAACCACATCTATAATACCTGTATATATCACGATAGGTAACCACATATACAATACTTGTATATATCACGATAGGTAACCACATATACAATACGTGTATATATCACAACAGGTAATCACATCTACAATACGTGTATATATCACGCCATGTGACCACATCTACAATACCTGTATATATCACGACAGGTAACCACATCTACAATACTTGTATCTATCACGACAGGTAACCACATCTACAATACCTGTATATATCACGACAGGTAACCACATCTACAGTACTTGTATATATCACGATAGGTAACCACATCTACAATGCTTGTATATATCACGACAGGTAACCACATCTACAATACTTGTATATATCACGATAGGTAACCACATCTACAATACTTGTATATATCACGATAGGTAACCACATATACAATACGTGTATATATCACAACAGGTAACCACATCTACAATACCTGTATATATCACGATAGGTAACCACATCTACAAAACTTGTATATATCACAACAGGTAACCACATCTACAATACTTGTATATATCACAACAGGTAACCACATCTACAATACCTGTATATATCACGACAGGTAACCACATCTACAATACTTGTATATATCACGATAGGTAACCACATCTACAATACTTGTATATATCACAACAGGTAACCACATCTACAATACTTGTATATATCACGATAGGTAACCACATCTACAATACTTGTATATATCACGACAGGTAACCACATCTACAATACTTGTATATATCACAACAGGTAACCACATCTACAATACCTGTATAGATCACAACAGGTACCAATCGCATACAATTCACCTGTTTTTAAATGTCAACGTTTGAAGCTGTAGCCCACTATCAAGGTAGTGTATCAGCCAAGCACTCTTGTGAATAATCAATATTAGATATCAAACAAGCAAAATGCACATGGACTCTTGGGAAGGTTAGTATGCCTGATAAAATGTACATACAGCACACAACAGTACAGAGTTGTCTCATATTTCCGCAAAAGAAATTCCACTGTCAATTTTAATAAATTAAGGGCACCTAATCAATGAGGTTGAAAATCAGAATTAGCACCCAAATATGCAAAGGGTTTTATCATAAAATTGTAATTAGAATAGGTTAATGTAGCTGAATTTGGTCAAGTTGGCTATACCTTTAGCTTATAAAGTGATTGCTCCTTTGTCGCTCGGCATTTAGAAGTGAGAATCACGATCTTTCGGATTTTAACTTAAAAACGGTCACAATATACATGTAAATGGAAAATTCACGACGGGACGTTAAACACTATATATATATATATATATATATATATATATATATATATATATATATACGCACGCACACATACACACACAAACACACACAGTGTACTGTCAATATCATTATAGGGGAACTGGGTGTGTGCTGGCGGCACCGACGATGTAACGGAATCCTGGTGTATTGGGACTAAAATTAGTCCAACGTCTTCTAGAGATCTATTTTCCTTCTTAAAAGAACTCACTATCAATAGTACTTATTTGAAATTGTATAATTACATATACGGTTTGAGTATTTGACAACAAATAATAAGTTTTCCAGTGAAATTGAAAGAATATACTCCAAAGAGAAATGTAAAATTTACCCAAAATAAGTGAACGGTAAATACGAAAGATATGTACCGAAATAAAAAAAAAATTAATCTAAAGCTATGACACTAACGAGTTCCCTTACAGAGTTAAAACTATCGTGTAATTAGCAAGATTCCAAGCACCTCAAATTAATACAGATCAAGGTCCAATAAAAACCGCAGAGATAGCCTCAATATAAAAAAAATTTCTGACTCTAAATAAATACTAAGGTAAGGGATATTTAATTCTATCCTGAACCAAAGTAAACCTCATCACTACTAGGATATCCACATTTTATCAAGAAAAAATCTAGCAACTCATTAAGTCTGTTTCTTAACTCGACGTTGGTTATACTAAATGCTATGAGAGAGAGAGAGAGAGAGAGAGAGAGAGAGAGAGAGAGAGAGAGAGAGAGAGAGAGAGAGAGAGAGAGTGTGTGTGTGTGTGTGTGTGTGTGTGTGTGTGTGTGTGTGTGTGTGTGTGTGTCGGGCAACGTTTCATACTAAAAGTAAACGCTCAATCATCTGATAAGCCAGGATTACGCTTCTTAGCCAACAAATTTGCAGAATACAAATACCGTTCGAGAAGACTAGGAAAATGACAGTCATAATGAATAACATAGAACAGCAAAAATAAACTTGTGAAACATCGAGATATTGACTTCATGAGATCTTAAATGTCTTCCGTAATGAATAGAAATCATTTTGGACAATACAGACATACTATATATGCAATATCTTTAATAACTACATAATTCAAGGCTAATCAACATCAAATTGTCAGATAAGATATGCCAACTTTCGTTCTCTTTGCAATCTATATCCCTTTTGGGGGAATCTGGGATCTGGGATGGAACAGATCCTCAGTACCCCATGCTTGTTGTAAGAGGCGACCGCCCCGATCCTTCGGATGAGACCGTAAAAACCGAGGCCCCGTGTCACAGCAGGCGTGGCACCATAAGATCCCCTCCCTGTTCAAAGGCCCTAAGCGCCGAGAATAGGCCTGAATTTTACATACCTTCACTGACGATGATGACATTTCCATATAAGTGAAAGATTCTCGGGAAGTTAAACAATATATAATCAATCAATCATATATATCTTTTGTTTATACATGAATGTTTTGATCTGAAACCACATGGGACTATATGAAAAAGGTGGAAATAACAAACAATGATAAATCTCATAAATCCTACAAAAATATCAAATGGCGAGTAGGATAAAAACGGACCTGGAAACACCAGAGGCGGGATGAAGTGACTAGTGACTGGTCACATCCCCCAGTAGACGAAATAATCCGTAGTCAAAATAAGAAAACGGTGGGCTAACAAGTGATAAGAAACATGGCAGATTGCATTCGACCTTGTATTTACGAATTCGATAATTATAACGACTATAGAACTTGCCCAATGATGAACTTAAAATGAGATTGTTGAAAACATTGTAAAATTGTCAGTAAACTGTCTCGATTTAGAAATTAATCATAGGCAGAACATGCTCTCCCGTATCAAATAAATGAAATGTATAACACAACAGATCCTAACGCGTACGCGTAACCACCCACCCAAGACAGTGCATTTAAATTAAAGACAAAACTCACTTTAAATGAAATAAACTCAACACAGTGTCAATTCTGCGAGGGAGAACAGTGTCCATTCTTTGTGGAAAAGACAATGTTTATTCTGTGAAAGAATGAAAGAAAACGTCGATCGGTTATTTCTCTCACAAAATGGACATTGTGAGGACTTTATACTTTACTTATACACCGGCTATCATCAGTTTGATAAACCATGAACCATTTGTACTTTATCCAGGGGCCGTTGAGTATGGTTACTTCCGGTCGGAGATGCACTTGACACCGTCCTCATTTCGATTGATTGATTGATTATATATTGTTTAACGTCCCACTCGAGAATTTTCACTCATATGAAGACGTCCCTCACTTCGATAATCGTTTGATTAATCCAATTAAGTAATTACTCACAGGTCGTCATGCTGTCGTGGCTCTCTCTCTCTCTCTCTCTCTCTCTCTCTCTCTCTCTCTCTCTCTCTCTCTCTCTCTCTCTCTCTCATTACACATGGGTCGGTTTCGAATCACAACGCGATGACACGGGATACTGTTGATTTCTAGTTCTAAATTAAAGTCGGTTACATTTTGATTTTCAACCATAAAAGTGTTTTTTAACTCCATACTTGCATTACTATCTGATAAAAATAAAGGAAGTGTATTTTCCATTTAATAGAGTTGAAACATAAAAATAATCATATATATATATATATATATATATATATATATATATATATATATATATAATCGCACTTTTTACGATGCGAGATCTATATACATGTAACAGTATCACATATCAACGATAGAAAACCCTAAACTTAAACAGCATTTCAAAATTTCACAAAGACTGGTTATAACGATATAATAGTATTCATAACAATTTCATAATTTGATGAATCTTTTTCTTTAGAAAAGCTATAAAATGTCTGTGAAAAATAAAGAAAATCTATCACATAATGGACTTGATAAAGAAACCAATGAAAACAGAGTTATTGCTTTTGGATTCAATATTTTGAAACAAATCATTGATTCAATTATTCATGTAAGTTAGACGTTTGAAATATTTCGTTTTGTTCAGTAATATTGTTACAGTAACTATCAAAAAAGACTCCAAGAAAATATATGTGTTTAACGTGCATAAATCTAAATAAATCATTGATTTGATCAAATATTATGACGTCACTATCGTCACCGGTGGATGGAATTACTTCAATAACATTTCCTCATCCTCTCCTTAACATGTAAATCAAATCAAGAGTTACCGATTGTATTGAAAAATGCTTACTGACCAAAACTTAGCTTAAAATAGATACAAATATACAAGACTATCTTTATATAAATAGTCACACGCAATCATCATAAAACAGAAGGCATACAATATATGTACATATAAGAAAGTTTCAACGTGGTTTTTATACACATTGATTGACTGATCAAATTTTTTGTTGTTGTTTTCCTCCACATTCAACAATTTTTCAATTATCTGGTGGCGTCCAGTTATTTTATTGGTGGAATACCCGGGAAGAGATCACCGCCCTTCCGAAAGTAAGCTGTCAAACTTTCTCACATATATTGGCACAAGCAAGATTCGAACCCACGCCGAATAGAGGCGAGAGGCTTTGTGATTTTGAGCGCAATGCTCTAACACTCACAGAGAGAGAGAGAGAGAGAGAGAGAGAGAGAGAGAGAGAGAGAGAGAGAGAGAGAGAGAGAGAGAGAGGTGGGGGGTGGGGGAAGTGAATGTGTTAGGTATATACACACTACACAGAATCATGTATATTGCATATAGAATACACATCACATCTGTAGGTGGCTGAAACGTGGGGGTAATTTCTATACCTTGAGCCAGTTGATTATCTAACATGTGAAAAGGGGAGAAGGGGGGGGGGGGGGGGGGGGGTAAATAAATATACAATAAACAAGAAGCCCATATATAAACCCGCCAGGGAGTCTCTCATATTTGCATTTTTAGCTGTTTAAAAGTACACTGTATATTCTGAAAAGGGCGTGAACAAAATACCAAATAATCTAATAAAAATCAATTGTGTGTGTGAGAAAGAGAGAAAGACAAAGAGGGGAGAAAGATTCAACAAGACTTCCAGTTTGAAAAAATGTATATACCTTCAGTGTTTCACTTATAATTAATAGACACAACCTGCTTACTGTTTATTGTAACAAACTTACATCGCAGAGTCAATCAAAGTAGATTTTTTAAAATAGAGCACATATTTACTATAATATGATCAAGCCCCCCCCCCCCCCCCCCCTCCTCCAAGTGTCAACTGACCTGACCATTAAGGCCATAGAATTTGTCATAATAATTATGCACAAAAATAGTTGTCACCATTCATAAGACTAAAGGAGATTTCTGCTACAGAAGTAGAAAAAAAATGATTTTCTAAGATTTACATTTTCACTATATACATGTACATGTAGCCATACTGAACCCTGACCCGGCCAGGAGCAATGCATTTTATAATTAAAGGTTAAGATTAGGGTTTCATGGACATCATAACCATGTATTCAGTTTATCTTCCACTTTCTAATACATATGTGACACTATCTACCCTCCAATCAAAACACGCTAACAAGATCAAATGAATGGGGCTCCAGAAAATCGAAGCTTTTAAATACAGATTTTTGAAACATACAGAAAATACGGCCAGTGGTTTTGTCGACAAATTTCAAATAACATAACGCTCACGCTGCCAAATACGACCGTCCAATATAGTCAAGAAAATTGTCTTTTTAGGGGAAAAAATGATGTAACATTATTCTAGAAACTTTTTTTTTTCTAATATTAGAGAGTATCAATAAGTGTTAGTTCTAAGATGGCTTAGTCTGTTGATTTGATTTGAACATATTTTATTGCATAATACATACAAATGGATTGGATACAAGTTCTAACAACTTATTAATCGGCTCCAATTAGTCTGTTGAATATCAATTCACTCGAATAACATATACAACTGAAGATGCAAAATCATTACTTTTCAAAAATATCCTTACCACCATGGGGAACTTGAACACCAAGATTGATGATCCTTTTCTTATCAAAGTTTTTCTTTCTTGATTTCCATTGAAATATTATCTTGACCGTTGACCTTGAGAAATAACAGGTATATATATGTTGTCGCTGACGACAATATGTGCAGTGGCGACATATGCAACTTGACTGCACATATTGTCGCCGGCGACAATATGTACCTGCACAATATGCGACAGTATGTGCAGTAACACACGGAACAATTTATCAGTTATCTGGTGGCGTCCAGTTTTTTATTGGTGGAAGAGAGAACCCAGATACAATATACCCGGGAATAGACCGACGACCTTCCGAAAGTAAACTGGCAAACTTTTTCAAATATATCAGCGCGAGCGATAATCGAACCCGCGTCAAGTACAGGTGAGAGGCCTTGTGATTTTGAGCCCAGTGGTTCTAGAGAAGATTTTTAAATGAACCCATCCTATTTTTCTGATCATCTCCCATTTGAAAGGGACATGGCCTCTCATTTGAACAAATTTGAATTCCCTTCACCCAAGGATGATATCCTCGTACTAAGTTTGATTGAAATTGGCTTGCTGATTCTGGAGATGAGTTTTAAATTTATTTTATTTCTTTTTTTTTTGGCCAAGTTTGGCTGAAATTACCCAGTGGTTCTGCTGGAGAATATGTTTAAATTTTGTCGTTGCCCTTCGTTTAAACAAATTTAATCTTCTTCATCCAAGGGTGCTTTTTGCCAAGTTTGGTTGAAATTGGCCTGGTGGTTCTGGAGAAGAAGATGAAATGTGAAAGTTGAGACAGCGACGAATAACGGAAAATTTTTATCAGAAAAGCTCACTTGAACCTTCGGCTCACGTGAGCTGAAAACTACATGTGAATTGCTATAATGCAATCGATAAATCACATCGGTAGCAAACAGAATCCAAACGTTTTCTAATTAGACCAAATACCCCATGTGGATAACTGGTTGAAATAGAATTCTCTAATTGGATTCACATACTCCACTTGATTAACAGATAGAATTACGAGGGTTGTTCCATATGTAATGTGTATTGTACGATATCTCAAAAGCATTCGACTCAAATAATGAAATGATCATTACATCCGTTCAAAGTATTCTCCGCGGTTTGAAATACATAATTTCAATCTCTGAATCTATTTTTGAAATGCGTTACGGTACGCTGATTTACGCAGACCTCTGAGGCACTGATTGATGGCTGAGCCAAGGGCTTGCCGGGACTTGTAACGATGACCAGAAACGAACTTTTTAAGTTTTGGAAAAATGCAAAAGTCGCACGGGGATAGATCTGGAGTGTATGGCGGACGTGGCCAGACGATAACCTTCTCCGACTTCAAAAATTGCTTCACAAGCTCAGATGGAGCATTATCATTAATTAGACGAACATGCCTAAATCGTGACACAGGGCGTCGTTTATGATAGTATTTCTTGAGGTGTTTTAGTATAACATCTCAATAATACTGACCTGTAACACTTTTGCCCTTCGGCAACGGAATTGTATGGCTATACCATCATATGAGAATATGCAATAAAGAACCTTCTGTGTTCTTATGGTTCTTTTGGCAATTACTGGCCTTCTATCGTGTTTAGTTAGCTATATTTTGTTTCCAATTTTTCTTACTGGTTCGAAATAGTGAATCCATGTTTCGTTACCAGTAATAATGTTTGAAAATTCTATTTGATTGAATTTGGGAAACATTTTGAGCAATTGCTTAGCGGTTTGTACTCATACCAGTTTTTGGTCATCTGTCAACATTGTAAGCAGATAGCGATATACAGGGATTTTTTTGATTTTTTTTTTTGATTTTTCTATTATTATTTTTTTTTTTTTTTTTTACAATTATCGGTTATATTACTGTGCATTGATTAGTTTTCTGTTATTTTGATAATTCTATCTATATGTGAAGAGATGCTGAAAGTTGAAACTCTTACTTCGTAATTTTCAATTCTTACATTGGTATATCTAATTATCTGTTATGTTATTGTACAATTGCTTGTTTTGCTATTGTTTGATAATTCTATCGATATGTGAAGAGATGCGGAAAGTTGAAACTCTTACTTTGTAATTGAGCCGTAAGTAACGGTCATACTTATAACTTCATGTGAGGTGATGCAGTAGATGAAAACTATGCCTTCGTTAACAGATTGTCAGCAACAGTCCTATTTTACAGTCTCTGCACCTGCATCTCCAGCACCAGGATGGACAGTTCTATTGCTCTGATCCTGTATTGTATGCTTATGCTTTTAAATCAACATATTTGACACATTATAAACCCAACTAGGAAACTTTGTACTTTTACAACCTCAGTAACCTTGACTATCTATTTTTTTTTGATTTTTTTTTTTTTGTGATATCTGCCAGCGTAGTTTGTTGTTGTTATTTTTAGTGATAATGTACATGTGTAAATATTTTATGTATAAATGTCTTATGATTTTCTATCCTCTCATTTAATCTGTGTGTAAATATGTTTTTATACAGGACCACAATGTGAACTAGTATGTAATACTAATTGTGCTATCCTGTCTAAATAAAGAATTTATTATTATTAATTTTTTATTATACGAGAATATCGGAAGTCAAACATAATTTGTTCACTTATGTTTGTCAAAGATAAACAGAGTTAATCATGATTGTTTGTCCTTGGAAAATAATATATAAACTCATGTATTTTGTGTTTTAGGGAGAGAGATTAGATAATTGTTGAGTAAGAGAGTTGGAGAGCCGTTGGTAAGCTCCTATAGAAAAAAAACTCTGTACTTGTATTCTCTTGAATAAAAGTTGTAAAATTAAATTGGACTTGTTTCCCAAAGATCTAAATAAAGCCTGAAAGAGGGTTACGTCGATCGTTTTGGTGCCGCAGTGACCAGGATTGACAACGTACTCTTAAGAAGACAAGGAAGATTTTTGTTTTGGTGGAAAAGAAGACACGAGGACGGTAGGAACTCTTTTCATGACTTTAGTAATTATCCTGAAATTGACAACTTGAACTAGAATGGACCAGGGTCTTGATAAAGAACAATTTAAAAAAGAAATTGAAGAATTACAACAAAAATTTGGGTTGATGGGTAAAACTAATCAAGAAAATCAGAAACCCCTAGAACAAGAAAGTAATAAAGAAATTCCCCACTTTACTTTAGGTTCTCCACATTTAAAATAGATTCTGAAACATATCACGAAGTGCGAACATTTCTTAATCACCAAAAACCTGTGCACCGAATCCCTAATAAGAATGATGAAAAAGATTTTTTCTTTAATCAGGTTAAAACTATGACCGCCGTATTATCAGTGCCCCTATCATCCGTAATCACTCCTTTTGAAAGATATCCAAAGAAATTTAAACAATGGATGAAAGAAATAGAAAAATACGGCATTATGTCTGGGGAAACAAAACCACGAGATCCCCATGTTCGCGTATATCACTAGCAAAGGTTCGGTTGGCGATTATATTAAGAGATATCTGAATGAAACAGAAGCCGCTGAAGAAGTCCTGTCATGGAACGATTTAATAGAAATGCTAAGAAATAGATTTGCAGAAATTACTGACCCCCAACACGCTTTAGCTGTAATGCGTCGTGCACGACAGAATTCAAATGAAAGTGTTCAGTTATTTGAGAAAGGGCCGTTACCGATCGCGGAAGACGCGTATAATACAGAAAAAACTTCAAGAATAAGTTAATTCAACAACAGTTAGTAGATATCTTTTGTGACGGACTAATATATGATTATTTAAGAATGAAGATTCTTTGTAAAAACCCCTGTCAGCAATTCAAGGAGCTATGAGGGAACAAAATTTGAGACAGAGGTTGGCAATACGCGGATCGAACGCGGTCGATAATACAATTTATGACAACAGACACACTTTCCCCAGTTTTGACACAACGTCACCTTTCTTAAAAGATCGGATAGATAATTATATTACAATAGGCACTAGGCCTGAGGAACCTATGGAAGCGGACCACGCTCTTAATAACAGGTGTTATAAAAGTAAGCAAGGGGGCCATAGAGCAAGATTTTGCACCCAAAACAAACCTCAAAATATCAAACAACCAAATCAAAGACAAAATAAACCAATTCATGCTGTAGAAAAAACATCTCAAAAGCGCACAGAATGTTGGAACCGTCATAAGTTTGGACATATTCGAGCAGATTGTCGGAGTTCACGAAAGTTTGAAAAAACGTGGTAAACTCGTGATAGACCGTTTACTCGTAGAGACCGATCTCATGAATTTGAAAATAAAATTGCTCGTAGATCAACCGTAGACTGGACCCTTCGCCCTCATTTTGAAGAAAATAAGAAGCAGGAAAATTAAGATATTCTTCCTTTACGGAAGCCGAAAGGAAGAAAAATAGACCTACGTTTGAAATAAATCTTATGAATAACCCATGTAGTTGTCTGTTAAAAATGAATATACATAAACTTAGTGAATACTGGAGCAGCGGCATCTTTAGTTATTGTTTTTTTTTTTTTGTTTGTTTGTTTGTTTATAACCGCCTGAGCAATTTTTCAGCTATCCGGCGGCTGTCACCATTACCGGTGACAGGGCTGCAAATTTAGGCCTATGCTCGGCACTCAGGGCCTTTGAGCAGGGAGGGATCTTTATCGTGCCACACCTACTGCGACACGGGACCTCGGTTTATACGGTCTCATCCGAAAGACCGGCACCCACGTCCCACAGTGGGATTCGAACCCCCGACTCAAGTCTTTAGTTATTGAAAAAATGTATAAAAATTTGCCCTTTCAATATAAACTTTGCGAAAAAGATATACCTGTTCTTCGGGCAGCTAATGGAAATTCCCTTAGAGCAATAGGTTGGGTGGACATTTCATTTAAGATAGCTGGACTCATTTTGAACCAAAAATTTTATGTGACTCGAGGACTGAACAGGAACATGATTCTTGGTCGAGACTGGCTCACTAACAACCATGTTTGCTTATATTTCGATCTTGGTTTAATGCGAATTAATGGAAAATTTTATGCCGAATTGAAAGAAGATATTCATATTTCGTCCTTTTTGCGTGTTGCTAAGAAACTTGTTAGTAAATTAAACACAGTACTCTCTTCCGAGGGAGTGTGAGTGGTAATTTTCCTTTGGAAGACTGTGATGTAGTAGAAATAAATAATATAGACAACAATTAGAAGATTCTGGATTTAACTTTAACGAATCGGTTTGTTCAGTGGGAAAAGACAAGAAGGTCCCGTTGATCTTGGTGAACCAAACAAATAAAAGTTAGAAAAATACCAAGAGGATGTATTGTAGGTTGGGTGAAAGTGCTGAAACCTCACGAATTATCTAACATCCATATTGAACAAGACTCAAGGGAGAAAACAGACCTACCTACCCAAAAGCTTTGAAAATGATATCCAAAGCCTGGTAAAGGAAAATAATGATCTGTTCGCAAGAAAGTGACTTAGGAGCAACTGATACTGTGAACATGCGAATAGAAACCGGAGATCACCCTCCAATTAAGAATAGACCATACCGGGTACCCCTAAACAAAAGAAAAATAATAGATGCCGCCGTGAAAGGCATGATGGATGCAAAAATGATTGAGCGATCACAATCACCATGGTCGTTCCCTTTGGTCGTGGTTAAGAAGAAAGACGGTTCTGATCGGATGTGCGTAGATTTTCGCAGTCTAAACAAAATAGTAAAACCAATATCATTTCCGTTACCAATAATTGATGACATACACTTTGTCTATTAGGAAACGCTAAGTACTTTACAGCATTAGATCTTGAAAGTGGGTATTGGCAAGTAAAATGAGTAAAGAGAAGACAGATTTCGCTTGTCACAAAGGATTGTTCCAATTTAATCGAATGTCATTCGGGTTGAGTAACGCGCCGGCCGTTTTCCAAGAACTCGTGAACATTGTTCTTCAAGGACAGGAGGAGTTTGCCATCGCCTACCTGGACGACATCTTGATCTTTTCAGACACGCCGGAAGACCATCTACGACATATTCAATGTGTGTTCAATCGATTGAGACAAAACGGGCTTAAATTAAAATTGAAAAAGTGTAGTTTCTTTCAATATCAAACGTATTATCTTGGATTTGTAATAAATGAACAGGGAGTGAAACCGGACCCCAAGAAAATAGAAGCCATCAAATGTTATTGTACAGTTGCTTGTTTTGCAATTCTTTTGTTTTTCATAATTCTATCGATATGTGAGGAGATGCGGAAAGTTGAAACTCTTACTTTGTATTGAGCCGTAAGCTACGGTCATATTTATAACTTCATGTGTGGTGATGCAGTAGATGAAAACTATGCCTTCGTTAACAAATTGTCAGCAACAGTCATATTTTACAGTCTCTGCACCTGCATTTCCAGCACCAGGATGGACAGTTCTATTGTTCTGACCCTGTATTGTCTGCTTATACGAGAATATCGGAAGTCAAACATAATTAGTGTACTTATGTTTGTTTCAAATAAAAAGAGTAAATCAGAATTGTTTGTCCTTGGAAAATAATATATAAACTCATAAATTAAATTTCTTCCAAAGATCTAAATAAAGCCTGAAAGAGGGTTACAACATATGCGGTATCCATCTGGCAGGAATCTTCCGTACTTTCAAAACACGCTTCAAAATGAAATTCACCCGCGATAGCGATATGCCAACAGCTTTGGCAATAACACGTAACGTGTACCTGCTATCACTTACAATTATTTCCCCGAGTTTTGAGACATTTGCCTTGCGTGTTACAGTCACAAGTCGGCCAGATTTTGCTGCGTCTTTGACGGACTCTGTGCCAGTCAGAAATGTCTTTCTCCACCTACTAACTGTCTCATAAGATACTTTATCAGACCCATAAACTTCCCCATTCAGTAAAAATCTGTATTACCGAATGACCGAGATTTCTGTGAACTTTTATATAAGCTCTATTTTCTTCAATATTCTCAACCAGTTTTCCAACCATTTTTACAACAGTGGTCAACGATTGGCTCTATTGAAATGACTATAAGTTTATAACTATGTGGAGCTGAAGGCTCGTGTTTATACCGCTGGAAAGGTATTGAATAAATCTATTCAAGATTATCGTCATCCACTAAATCGTGTAAAGCGTTATCACGTTCTGGTACAATACATATTGAACAGCCCTTAAAGCTCACTGATGGATAACAGAGCGACCAAAAACTATCCAAATGGGGCTGACATACTTAACATGTGAATTGAAATATCTTAATGGTATCGATCTGCAAGTTATCATATCATAAACGTACACACTAAAAATCATTATCAACATCTTAAAGGACACCAGGAAAAAACAGAAATAAAGTTTTTAAAAAGCTCAATGAACTATAGTGAAAATGAAACCCGAATTTGATCTGAAAATAATGAATATAAAAAGACATATCAAAATTATGTTCATTGTCTATCAACACTGCAAAAAATTCCAGAAAACAATTAATCATTACCAATTTTCTCATTCTGAGAACAATACCTTAATGAAAATTGGTCAGTCGATATTAGCCCCGAACAAACAATAAAGACAATGCAAGTTTATAAAACAATTGTATAATGGAAGACATTAAGAATAGGACTCGGCAAACTCAGTCATACAAGTGCTATTTCGAAACAGTACATAATCAGGTATAGTCTATAAACCGTGTACATGTACCAGTACTAAAAACAATGAAGAAGTCTATCATGACCGAATCGAGAGCGACTTCTAAAAAGATTGTAATGGTTGTCGCTGTAACTTCCGTCTTGCGCTGCGTTATAGACATGCTGCAGTTTCAGCGTATGTAAAGCATTCTTGCGTTTTCTACATTTACCCGGTTCTTCAAAAGTAATGAAACCGTCTAGAAGATAAAAAAAAATAATAATGATGGCTATGCAGCAATTGGTTTGAGCAAGACAGTGAAAAATATGTGGACTAGAATGGCATCCCCAAACGTTAGTATTTCATCTTTTTAAAAATACAAGAAATTCATGCGCCACTGAGACTTAGGTCACATTCTGAAATGTCGATTTTACACAGTTTCTACAATTCCCAATTTTTATACGATATGAGTAGCGTCATCTACTTTCTGAAAACATGATCTGAATGCGAAACAGAGGTCGACGATCAGTCTTGGGGTTTGTTCAGCAATTGATCACTTGGCTAGTGAAGATGGCAATGGTAATTTTTAAGTTCAAATTCCAAACGCTCTTTATTCACAAGACTTGATGATTTTTTTTTTTTTTTTGCTATTTATTTTTGTACAGTGCTTTTGTTACCGTTCATGTTCGTAAAACATTTAATTCAAACAATATTTTATTCAAAACTGAATAGGATTGAACAGCGGGATACCTAATTAGTTCTCTCCCTCTTTCTGTAAAAATATTCTAGTCATTATGATGAGTTCTTCGCCAAGTCGTCCGAGGATTCCTCACATTGGATCCAAATCGTCCGAGGATTCCTCACATTGGATCCAAGTCGTCCGAGGATTCCTCACATTGGATCCATGTTCAACTTCAGGTGCCTCGCACTTGGTGCAAACACGCAAGCAGAAACATTTTTATTTTTCGTGTACAACTTCAGGGTATTGTTCTTATCCATGAAGTTGGCACAGATAAACTCATTCCATAATTTTACTAAAGTTAAATTTTGCGGGTATGATGGAAAATAACTGTATACGATGGAATGACGACGGAAAGGCATCACCCTATGCCTGAACCATTTCACGGCGGGGGCATAAAAAGTCATGAATACAGTGAATTATTAGAAATTTTGAAAGTCTAAGGGCAATAACTCTGGTTAAGCTATGTCAATTGACATGAAACACATAAACCTTGAACTTGACCTGCAAGTCATCAATGTAAGGAACACGAGTACCGAAAACGGTACATAATACACCAGTCACAAGTTTGTATAGAACGTTTTCTTAAGCCATGAGTTGTAAAGCTTTACTCAAGGTAGTATCAGCCATCATTTTTTTTTACAGTGTATGAATAACAAATTTGATGGTCCTAGCCTCAACAGTTTGGTCTACGATGGCAAGTCATTATGTAACCAGCCTAACTTATTTCCGGTTGAGATCCACCTCTTCTTTTTCGATGTAATTGCCGTTTAGTGTGATGCACTTAGACCAACGGTATTCAAACTCCATCAGCCCAGAACTGAAAAAGTTAGGGTCCTTTCCATTGACCCACTCCTCAACTGCCGTCATGACTTCTTCGTCAGACCAAAAATGACATCCACGGATACCCTTTTTCAAGTTTGGGAATAGGAAGAAGTCGATAGCAGCTAGGTCAGGCAAATAGGCAGGATGTGGCATTAATTCATATCTGTTTCTCTCTACAGCGTCTATTGCAACTTTGCAAGTGTGGACTTGCAGCAAAACACCTTTAAGGAGTTTACCTCAGCGTTTTTCACAGTTCTCAGCTGGTCTAGCAAGTTTGCATATTTGCACTCCAGTTATTGTATGTCTCTTGGGTAAAATATCCAACATAATAACGCCTTTTCCGTACCAAAATACTGTGGCCATCACCTTTGCAGCAGATGGTTGCAATTTGAACTTCTTTGGCTTCGTCGACCCCAGTCCTACCCAATGACGACTCTAAGCTTTATTCTCTGGCCCATGGTAATGAACCCAAGTCTCATCTACAGTCAACAGACGCAAAAGAAAATCAGCTTTTGACCTAATATGATTCAACAAGGTGCTGCATACTGATGCTCTGGTTGCCATTTGCTCGTCGTTAAGGGATTTGGGGACCCAATGGGCTGTTAGCTTCCGCATACCTAAACAATCATAAAAGATTGTTGAAACGCTACCATGTGAAATGCCTAATGCCTGCGCTATTTCTTCCACCTGAATTCGCCTATCAGAGTATACCAGATTCCTAAATTTGTTACACATTTCTTTGTCGGTGGCATCCAGTGGGCATTCAGACCTGGCTTCATCTTCTAAAGACGTTCTACCCAGAAATTAACCTGAGCATACGATGGTGCAGAAGATCCATAAACGTCGGATAACTCACCGTGTATTTCCTTGCCTGTTTTACCTTTTAAATACAAGTATCGAATTACAGCATGGTTCTCAATTTAGATGAAAAGCATGCCTTTGCATCACTATCCATGTTTGACATTCAATATCTTAGTAAAAAAATGACTCGATACGCGTTCAATTTTGTACCCAGGTATAAAACATGTACTGAAACAAGGCATGAATTCGTGACCGTCTCGGTCAATCGGAAATATGATAGGCTGGTTACTTATTGACTCGCCCTCGTATACCCTACGTACAAAGTTTTCCTACTAAGTGATATGTCGACCTTGACCTTTGATAATAAAGAACAAAAGGCGTCCACCACTTGGCACGAGGAATTGTAGCAAATTTGACGGTCCAAGCCCAAATAGTTCAGTCTGTACAAGGTACCCCGTGGGGATCCGGGTTGTTAGAATAGATCCTCAGCACCCCTAGCTTGTCCTAAGTGGCGACTAAATGGGGCGGTCCTTCGGATGAGACCGTAAAAACCGAGGTCCCGTGTCACAGCAGGTGGGCACGATAAAGGTCCCTCCCTGCTCAAAGGCCATAAGCGTCGAGCATAGGCCTAAATTTTGCCGCACTTCACCGGTAATTGTGACGTCTCCATATGAGTGGAAAAGTCTCGAGCGGGACGTTAAATATAAATCAATCAATCTGTACAAGGTTTTCTTATTAACTAATACTACGACCTTGACCTCTGATCTTGAAAAACAATAAGCATACTCTCACCATGGTGATGAAATGCACTAAGTTTGACAGTGCTAGCCCCAAATGTTTGGTGTGTATTGAAGGGTAGTTATTAAGAGGTAAATTAAAAGGCCTGAAGGGCCACAAAGGCATCGAGTGCAATATCATTTACATTAAGGTCCTCAGTAAATTTAGAGGGCATGTATGTTACAGAAAGTAAGAGAAGAAATAATTGAGTGCAACAGGAAACATTTCCTCATGTTTAAGTACATAAATAAAGCATTACAATCATTTTTAAACTGTCAGCAAACTGTGTTTATTTACATAAAAAGAAATAAAGAAGAGAGCTCGAATTTATCCTAACAAGTTCATACATGTTTGTTGTTTTCCGCCACACTCAACAATTTTTCAGTTATCTGGTGGCGTCCAGCTTTTATTGGTGGAGGAGAAAACCCAGATACAATGTACCCAGGAAGAGACTACCGACCTTCTGAAAGTAAACTGGAAAAGCTTCTCACATATATCGGCGCGAGCGAGATTCGAACCCGCGCCACTAGAGGTGAGAGACCTTGTAATTTTGAGCGCGATGCTCTAACAACTCGGCCACGGAGGCCCCTAGTTCATACACGTATATTCTTACTTGATAATATCCCCTCTTGACTAGTTACTTTACAAAGGCTATAATAAATAACTTGAAATGGCAGACGAAAAATGCTGAAAAGAATATAACTGCTTCAGAGTGAGACTATTTGCTTATTGAAGTTATATCTTCTATTCATGTATGATGTAACAATTATATGGTATTAACTCTGTTTTCAACCATGTCTAACAATTCAAATGTTCAACGTAATATCTAGTAAGGTTATTGGAATTCATAACAAGATTCATTTCCCAGTGAATGCTACCTAGCCTGGGCTTCTTCGCAAAATAACCTGTTAGTTTTCTCGCGATGTGCACGCTACTTTCGTTTTGCTTAATTAAAAATCGGGATCGGGATTACCGAAAACAAACCCGAAAATACTTTTTGGAATAGCAACCTAACCGTGACCACTTTAGTTTTTCTGTTTCAACTGATCTGAAATAAGGATTCTTGGTGCAACTACGAGACTATAGATATAAATGAAAACCAAATTTGAGCAAGTTATTTTGTAACATTTAATGATATCGTACGACACGAATTTCGCGGGAAAATCTGTTTCGTTGTAACTCCATCCGCGAATAATGAACTTCTCTTACCAAACAACCCTTATTTTACTATTGGACAAAGATATAATAATCAACAACGACATCAACAACGAAAATGGTATTTTGTGTTTGAAATATCAATTATATTCAATGTTTCAAAGTCTTGAATCGTAAGAATCATTCAAAACCAATAGGCACTATTTGATTTCGCCCATCGAGATGAAAGGCGGTGTAGAGGCAAAATTTTGCACGATCACTAGAAGGCTCTCGAGCAAGCTCGACGCCTTAAAAATTTTTGTTTTTATTTCTAATGCACAACGATGGACAAGACATATACCATTAGTCACCTGAGCGACTCAATGAGCTAAACCCACAGGCCTTATTTGTCACCCGAGTATTAGCTAATAGTATCACTAGTAACAAGGGCTAACAAATGTAGAACAAAAATCCTATTCTGAATATCTAAACTACATTCTAATATTCAGCCAACAGTACAAAAAACGAGATGTGTTTTAAAACTTAAAAGCCTCGAAAATGCCGATACAGATAGAGGCTTTACATAATGTAATACAGTATATATACATTGAACATTAAATTGATATGACTATTTTGGACCCAGCCAAGAGTCAAACTTCCTTTTCTTCTTTTCCTAAATATGCATTTAGTTTTTATAGTGTATCAGAAAACTTAAAGATATTGATAATAATCACTATAATGATTTTGGCTCCACCCTGGTACCAAAGCTTTACTCCCTAGGATTATAAAATTTTAGTTTGGTAGAGATTACCTACTTCTTTTAAATATTTATTTAGTTTCAATTTAGTATCAATATCATCAAAGAAGATATTATTTAAATGTTTTATACATATACACTATATATACCAAGTTTGGCTTCGCCCTAGAGATCATGAAAGACGTAGGTCCACGAAGGGTCAAATTGGCCCCGTCACAGAAATTAATGGAATTGGTGGAATATAATGTTAAAGTATTAAAATTTTAATTCCACAAAGAATTATTCAAAATTTTTTTTGTAAACATGGGATGACAGTGGGTCAAATATCAGAATGCAATTTTGTCAAAAAAAATAATAAAGAGAACACCTTCATGTTTTCTGTTTTTCAGGTAGATCAAAATATTGCTTTCATAAGATGTATTTGCTTCTTGTTAAATAAATTACAAATAATAATTATCTACATAAACAATATAGTTTGAACATGTTACTTGTCAAATATCATACAGGTAAAATATTGCTGTTAATCGAAAAACAATATAATGCAAAAATAAACAATACGTATCCATGAATACAGACTTTTTAGTTTTCAATTTTCAATCAGAGTGTTCTTAAAATAAACATTATGCAACTTAATGCCTTTTATTAATATATCATAGTAATTTAAAAGTTTTGGGGTCATCTGTTTGGCAAAAGTATCTAGTATATTAACAATTTCATACAAGAATACAGCATTTAAATTAACTAGAAAAATAAAACTGGCAGCACAATACATGTTTCAGATATATACACTGAATGTTGTGTTCACAGCAGTAAAACTATGCAATGCAAGTGTAACAGGAAGGGAGAATCAGACCGGGCTCGAATCCCTGTCCGGCGTTGCATTTTCTTCCCTCCTGTTACACTACATTTGGACTGAATGTAGAGCTATAATCATGGCAGTTCTTTTTTTTTTAATTATTATTTTAGGTTACGTTTTGTTTTTAGATATAATTGCTGTCTAATAAAACATGTGAATTACACATGAATGACCTGACGTGTTTTGCTGTACCCAGGGAAATGATTTCCCAATGATGTAACATTTGTATCACTTAGTATCACCTTCTGTTTACAGTCAGGCAGACATATCTTATTCGTTTGTACCGGTGCATGAATATTTCATAAATATATTATCAAACCTTTTAGGTATTCCTTAGTGTACAATTTGATATTTGATTGTAATTATATGCATGACTTAAAAGAATATTTAAAAATCATTTCGACATCAAATAGCGCCGCCGAAAATATGATGGTGTTCTACTTAACAGTATGGCGAATACGAGGGACACTTTTTAAGTTCGTAGAGTTAGCCTATAACTTTTTAATGCGATTATGAAGTTGCACGATTTTTTTACACAGAACTTGCGTAATCATTCCTCTCTCGAACGGTATCGCGGTATGCGGCGCACGAGATCCACGTGCGCGCTGCGCTGGGTATTTTCAACACGTGGTTTTATACACTATAGTAAAATACAGCGTTCAATGTGGATGGAAAAATCTCTGAACAGAGGGTATATTGTAAGATTCGAGCACACCTCGGGTTTCCGTCAACGGAAATGCATGCTGATTTGCAAAAGGTTTATGGGAATGGTGCTTTAAAATATGCTACAGTTTGTAAATGGGTACGTCGTTTTAATATAATGGTCGGGAGTCAATTGAAAATGACCCTCGAGTGGGTAGGCCGGTTTCCTTTTTGACGGAGAACGTTGCTACTGTGAAAACGTTAATTGAGGAAGACGCAGTTAATTGAGGAAGACGCATGTTATACCGTGCAAGACATAGAAGAATTAAGTGGCATTCATTCGTCAATTGTTTTGAAGATCTTACGTGAACGACTTTGGCTACGCAAGATTTGCACGCGCTGGGTGCCCCATTTGCTCACTGACGAGCAGAAACGAAGTCGGGTTAGACTTGCATCGCAAGTTATAAAAAAAAATATGATGTGACCCACGTCGTTTGGAAGAGATAGTTACAGGTGATGAAATCTGGATCTATCATTTTCAACCCGATTCTAAGGCTAAAAATAAGGTTTGGGTTTTATCTGAGGGCGACAGACCTGTCATTGCGCACCGTTACAAAACATCAAATCGCATGTTGTATGCGATATTCTTTGATTCGAAAGGTCCAGTCCTTCAAATTCAAGTCCCGAAAGGTAGTTCTGTCACTGGAAAGTTTTACAGAGAAAGTGTTCTTACTCAACTTGTTGATTTCTATCAGAAACGCAGACCGCGCACCGTTGTCCGCGGCATTATATTACTCTATGATAACGCACCGGCCCATAAATCCGCTACGGTACAGGAATATCTGAAAGAATCTGGGCTCGATGTCTTATATCATCCCCCATACAACCCTGACCTGTCCACCTGCGAATTTTTGTTGTTCCCAAGGCTAACGGAAATGCTGGCAGGGCACCGTTTTGAATCCCGTTGTCGTATAGGCAGTGCGGTCTACCAGTGTCTGCAACATATACCTAAAGAGGAGTACCGTGCGGCGTTCCGGAAATGGGTAAATCGGTGCAAAATGTGTGATGAGGCAGACGGGAGCATATTTCGAAGGTCTTAGATAAATAAAATTTTTAATTTCAAGCTGTTTTAAAAAGACCGCCCTACTCTACGAACTTAAAAAAGTGTCCCTCGTACATGCATTATTTTCCTCTCTCTCACGAGACTATTCAGCTAAGTGTTGATGAACACGATAAAGTTAATGTATTTTAACGTGCCTGTTTTTAATCATCTATGAATAAAATATAATTTCTGAAAAATCTACAGGTTTTACGCATGTTCCATTGACTTAAGGATCCATAGCCAGATACTACACCGATCTTTCCCTGGGTTTCCCAAATCCTGTGACAAAACCTTTTTGACTTCCTCCTTCAATGAGTATTTTTCATATAAAGAGTTAATTGCAACTTTTAGAAAAACATACATATATTTGTATCTCACGAGAGCTTACAGAAGGTAAAAATTTACTATTCAGAACGACTTGTGAGGGTGATTGGTAGTTGAATAATATATATTGTATAAATTATTGGTTCTGCAAATTATTGTTTCTGTATTTTTTATTTGGTCTAGAAATTGGGAGGGGAGATGTATGTACATAAGATCTATACATGCTTGAGGTGCTTGTGTTAGAATAGATCCTCTGTACCCCTTGCTTGTCATAAGAGGCGACTAAATGGGGCAGTCCTTCGGATGAGACCGTAAAAACCGAGGCCCCGTGTCACAGCAGGTGTGGCACGATAAAGATCCCTGCTTGCTCAAAAGCCATAAGCGCCGAGCATAGGCCTAAATTTTGCAACCCTTCACCGACAATGGTGACGTCTCCATAAGAGTGAAAAATTCTCGAGCGGGCGTTAAACAATAATCAATCAATCACAACAGATGACGACAGACTGATAGACTACATGTATTTGGGGGAACAGACTGAATTAGAGCTGTTCGCAATTGTGTAAAATGTGAATTTTACACAAATGATGGAAAAATTCATATCAAAATAACTCCATTGAACTTTCCTCTCAGGTGAGCTAGTAAAGAGTCAAAATCCTTAGAAATATCCTATCTTTTAATGGATCCCAAGTCACACATTTCTCTACTAATATAACATCCTGCTATATCATAAATATGCACTGTCCGAGATATAAATAACGACTCAGAATGGGTTTTTTATTTATTTATTTTTTTTTTTAGTAGACAGACTAGTGATTAAGAACCAATATTCAGTCATACTCATGATAAAAATTATTACACATAGTACCACCTCATGATTCATTTTAAAATCTCATACTCATGCAAAACATGTATCAAAAATCTGGTACCGAACTCCCTCTTCCGTATCATATGATTTAACACAGCACTCAAACCAAGGATAGTCACTCGTTTCAGAATTGGAGATTGTGTTCAGACAGGTTTCTATAACCTTGCGCAAGGCAGACTCTGTTATCATTTCAGCAGGTGTGATATCTTGGAAAAACGTCACCTGAAATAAATAAGCGACATTATTACCTGGGTAACACAATAGCTAATGCACTCTCCAAAGCTTTTGTAAAGACTGACATGGGAACTCTGTGCGTGCATTTCTCTTGTTAGGATCAAGTTTAGTTCATTTTAATGCCCCCACAAATTTGAGGGAGAGGGCTGTCTCTCCACCTCACATAGGGATGCACATGGTTTTTCTCCAATTCACTCCTCCTAAAGTTTTCAACCTAGAGATTGATTTTATGCTAGGTATTAGTACATGATAAGGCTGTGCATACTGTCAGGAATTTCATTTTCTTCACATTTTTCACAAATGTAGGCTTTGTCATATTTTGAGAAATAATGCAGGGTAGGTATGTCCAACTATATCCCATATTTGTCAAGCTAGAATTCTTATATCATTCAATGTCTTAGTGCACATACTAATTAAGTGAGGATTTTGATTTACTAGAAAATCTTGTTTAGTGACAGGATGTTGAACTTTGTCATTTTAGTTAACACAATGCATGCAGTGTACATGGTTTGTCCAATTGTATCTCCTCACAGTTTTCAAGCTAGAAATTTTAAATCATTCTGAATACCATAGTAAGGATTTCCATTTTCCACATGTGACAGGATGTTGAATTGAAACACTTCCTGTGAAACTAAACACAGATGTGATACAGTTGTAATCCTACAAAAGTACTATTTCTATTTTACAAAAAGAACTTTAGTTTCTCTAACATAATGGAGAAGACACTTAAAAATGTACATTTCATCAAAATTTAAGGGGGGGGGGGATTTACAGCCAGACTTGCATGCATTATTCTATGATTTAGAAATACACAAATTGTAAAGAATGGAATCTGTTACCGATTCCATCAACATGCAATATATTAAATGTCTCTCTGTGGAAATATTGAAAAGTATCATTTTTTATTTATTTTTTTGTCTGTAATGATCATGAAAAATATGGGTTATCATCTAGTCAGAGGTAGCCACAATTCATGTACTAAATTTGATCTGTTAAGATACTTGGGGTGGGACGATACACAAACCTTACAGTACGATTCTTGTCTCAATATATCAGTATGATACATGTATCTCAGTATTACTATAATCATTATACTGGAACAAAGTGAATAATTATATGACTGTTTGGTCAACAAAATGTAATAAAGTCAAATTTGCTTGGAAATTGACAATGTTCCAAAATTCATTATTTATATATGCACAATGCATTCTTAATCTCCATATCAGGCATGTGTTGATCATTTTCTGCAGTTTGACATAATCCAGGTCATCAGTGTATGGACAGAGCAAAAGTAATTGCATTTAAAAAAAATTTGATTAGAATAAATAAACATCAACTGAGGACTATTGGACAAACCCCCTTCTCCTTTCTTTTGAATCCATATTCTGCATTAATATGATTTTCAAACATTATTTTTCCCATCTTTTTATTATATATACATTTTTTTAATTTATCTATTTATTTATTTTTACGAAATTACTTACTGCATCCTTCCTCCAAATATTGGCCACTATTTCTCCAGTTCTGTCCCTCAAAAGAAACCGCATCATAAAGATATACTCCAGCTCACACTGTGAATCTGAAATATACATGTACTTATCTGTCATCAATACTGAGAATCTCTGTAGTGGCCCTATCAAGACCCCGGGGGTCATGAAGTGAACAAACCTGAAGATACATGTACATGACAGTGTTTACATATTGTGCTGCCTTTGTGGTTTTCGCAAAGATGACCAAATTTCCCTGCATATTCCAAAGCAAAATTTTAGAAATCCATTGTGGTTCCAACCCAGCTAAAGAGATATGAATTTGAAGTTGAGTCTTGATTACATATGGAAGCTCCTATGCCATTTATGATTTCCTGGCTGCAGATCTGTAGCTCTCTGGGAAAATATTGGGACAGCCTATTTTTCCAGAGAGCTGCAGATCCTACTGACCAATGATCTTGTCAATGAAAACCAATCCAGGTTTTCCTTAATTTATAAAGCACCAGGTAAATTTCATAGAAGTAGCAGGCAACTACTGCGAGCACCAAAGGTCTGTGTATCATCAGAAAAATGAAGTAACATGTCCATAGGAAGAAATAGTTTTGCATCCTATACCTTCTCATATAATGGAGGATGAGTGATATGGAGTTAATCTCATTGATTTTAATTTTTGTGTATCTAATCTGTCCATATTGATTTCAGGTCTTTTTGGGCATGTCACAATTGTGCTACATTAAGTGCTGAAAATCACACGAAAAACAATAATCAATTAATCAAAATAATCAAAGTCTTCCGATGTGATTATCGATTATAATATTTGTTTATTTACATATTGATGAAAAGCAGATGAATTACCTTCCGAGTTTTAATCTATATACATGTTACCAGTAAATGAGAAACATGAACTTGATGTCTTTAGTTTACCACTTTATCTAAATGCGACACATCACTTACACATCATAACAACAATACATGGAACAAAGTGTAATACAATAAGATTAAAGAAGTTTTTGTTTTATCTGTATCACAGTATCATTGACAGTATAAATAAAATTAGAACAGCAAAAAATGAACATCCAACATTGGAACAAAAAATGAACATCCAAAATTGGGAAAAAAAATGAACATCCAACATTGGAACAATTCTTGGATATTGTGACCTGCATGATATTAATAGAAATTGAGACTTTTAACAAAATAATGACTTAGAAAAAATATGAATTCAATGCTTTATCTTAAATTCCTTTTCATTACTATTGGGCTTCATTCCTTCTACACACATTTAATAATTTTTGCGAGAACCCTGAGGTCCACACAGAAAATATATAAGCAATGTTAAACTTGATGCTATGGGCAAAAGTCAGCTTGCACAGCACAAGTGTAATTTTTCGTGATTACATGATAGTACATACCGGTAGTACATGACAGTACACATGGGTAGTACGTGACAGTACATATGCGTAGTACGTGATAGTACATATGGGTAGTATATGACAGTACATATGGGTAGTATATGACAGTACATATGGGTAGTACGTGACAGTATATATGGGTAGTACATGACAGTATATATGGGTAGTACATGATAGTACATATGGGTAGTATATGACATGACATATGCGTAGTACGTGATAGTACATATGGGTAGTACGTGATAGTACATATGGGTAGTACATGATAGTACATATGGGTAGTACGTGATAGTACATATGGGTAGTATATGACATGACATATGCGTAGTACGTGATAGTACATATGCGTAGTACGTGATAGTACATATGGGTAGTACGTGATAGTACATATGGGTAGTACGTGATAGTACACATGGGTAGTACGTGATAGCACACATGGGTAGTACGTGATAGTACATATGGGTAGTACGTGATAGTACATATGGGTAGTATGTGACAGTACATATGGGTAGTACGTGACAGTACATATGGGTAGTACGTGATAGTACATATGGGTAGTACGTGATAGTACATATGGGTAGTACGTGATAGTACATATGGGTAGTATATGACAGTACATATGGGTAGTACGTGACAGTACATATGGGTAGTACGTGATAGTACATATGGGGAGAAAAGTCAGCTTGCACAATCATATATTTACTAGAATCAGCAACGTTTCATAAACAAGAGAATTAAAAAATGTTGTGCAAGGTTTCTAAAAGCCAAGTTTTTAGTGTTTTTAAAAACGATTAATATCAGGAATCTAATTTACTCATTTGTACATAGTTACATGACAACATACTGAATTTTACATCAGCAACACTAAACATATTGCTGCTTATATCTTAAGATGGACATAGTTGCACAGAACTTTCAAGCTTATGAGCATCAATATTTTGTTGCCAGATTTACCAGTATATCATTGGATTAAGGTATTTTATTGCCAGATTTACATCACTGCATTAAGGTATTTTGTTGCCAGATTTACATAACTGCATTAAGGTATTTTGTTGCCAGATTTACATCACTGCATTAAGGTATTTTGTTGCCAGATTTGCATCACTGCATTAAGGTATTTTGTTGCCAGATTTATATCAATACATTACGATGAACAGGCCAAGATAACTAACAGTATTCAATCTTGTAATTCCTATAGAAAATACAAATCAGAGAGATGAGCAAACTCGGACCCCTGGTCATACCAGAGGTGGTATCAGGTGCCTAGGAGGAAGAAGCATCTGCTGTCGAGCGATCACACTCGCCATGAACCCTACATTCCGATCAGGTAAACAGAGCAATCCGTAGTCAGAATCAGTGTGTCACGAACAGCCTAACAATTGGTATGAAACACATCAGACAGCATTTGACTTAATGGTAAATTATACTGGCAAACTAGATCGTTATAACGACCATAAAATTTGCAAAATACTGACTTTAGACGAGACTGTACAAACCCCTGTAACATCAACTTCTTTGTCAGCACCCTGCCTCAATTTAAAACTAATCATATGCAGAACAAGATTTTGCATATCGAATCAGTTGGGAGATATAAACACCATTGCCACATAAATAAGGGAAGTTGACGATGGAGAAATTGAAATCATCCCATTTGTCATAAAGCCGATTTGTTAGTTTGCCGATGCAATCTATTTTCAGTCAAATATCCAAGCTCAAAGCAGAAGTGGAAGACTCTGTGTTGTCTTATATTTCAAGTTCACTGGGATATATCAAATCAACATATGAATGAAAATTATCATTGTTAATAGACAAAATGTCGTTGATATATCTAAATGTCAAATTAAAGGCCACACCAAGAGATTTTTTTCTTCTCATATAGAAGCTTTTGAATGAATTCTTCTTCATAAGAATATAAAAACAGGTCAGCTAACAAAGGAGCACAATTCGTGCCTATGAAGTTCAAAACATAACTTGCTATATAAACCAGATTGCGTCCTCTGTTGAATTTGAATTTTAAGGAGGAATGTTACACCAGAAAATTGATATGGATGAATAGTGGAGGGTATGTACAAAATTATTTGGAAAACAAAAATTTTCAAATTTACTTTATTTAGTCAACAAAATGCAGTTTTAGTAGAAAGTAATTTGAAAAAAAAAAAATTTAAAACCCACAATCTACAGATCAGCAGTCGAAATGTTAACTGACAGAGCTTCTAGCAATTAGATCTAACTGGAACAGGCAAATATTGCTGATATTTGTATTTCCATTCATGTTTTAAAAAGAAGTCAGCCATTATGACAATGTAGTATACCTCCTAAAGGTCCCCAAGGTCCAAATCAAATACAGGGATGACTTTTATTCCAAGGTTAAAGGTCAAAGCTACAAATTTCATATCCATTAGATCTATATCATTACAGCTCTAGCAATAAGATTTATAACGGGATATTTACATGTCTCAAGATTTAAAAAAGTTTTATTTTAAAATACAATTTTATTTAAACCCTAAAATATTAGATATTAAGTTTCTTTTAGAAACACATCCCTATGGTCTTTTTTTAAAGGACAGCAAATTATTCATTAGCAAATATATCATGGATTTCATTAAATCATGTTTTTGTTTTTTAAAATTCTATTTAGTTTTCAATATATTATTTGGCCTTGCTTTGTTCAGGTATTGTGATTTTTTTTAAAAAAATTTGCAATCTTTATTCCCATGAATTTTTTTTTTACCCCACTACAATATCACTTGATATGAAATTTTCAAAGATGCTTCCATATATATTCCCATATAAAATTTTTATCTCCTATTGCGGTCTCCCCTCCCCCTCCCATGTTTTTGACTTGAACAAACTTAAATCTGCACTACCTGGGGATGCTTGCATATTAATATGAGAATTCATGGCCTTGTTGTTATTGAGAATGCCTTTAAAAGATGCCACAAAATTGTTGCTAATTCTTGATTATCTCAACTTCAAAATGGGTGTGGCACTTCATTTGAACAAAATTCAATCCTCGTTACCCAAGCATGCTTTGTGGCAAGTTTGGCTGAAATTAGTCCTGTGGGTTTGGAGAAGGAGTTAAAAAAGTTAAAAATTTATGAACAGACAGATGAATGGATAGAATGACACCTGACAAAAGAAGATCAGAATAGCTCACTTGAATTTTCAGCTCAACTTTGGCATTCCTAATCTTGGCTATTCGGTAATATACCCTGTTACTTTATTCTGATTTCTTGCTTTACATATTATTTGGGATTTCCCCAATTTTTTCATCCTGAATTTGTTTTGACACCAAAAGGAAATCAGGATTGATATGCTAAAATAAGGTAACACATGTGAAACAGCTATCAAATAATTGTCAAAAACAATCTTGATGCTTAAATATGACTGTGATTCCATTTTTAAAAAAATTATAATCCAAGGTCTTTTAAATCTTTTAAATCTTTTTAAATGATTTATCATTGAGTGCAGGAGGAGAATATGCTACAAAAAAGGAGCAAGAAGTCACTGGTTGTTGGCTCTTAAGGAGAATTTTGCCACTCATTTTCTCCCATTATTGAATTCCTTCATTTTAACAAACTTTCATGATTTGAGTCTATTTTCGTTGAAATTTGCACTTAAGAAGAAATCAATATTTTGAAATGTTCACAGGCAGATGACAGCCGCCAGACAACAATCAAATGAATTAACATCCCATTTGTAAATTTTGAAGATTGGTGATGAAAACAAGGAAATGAGTGTGCATCATTCACTGATGATGAGGATGTTACACAATGATAACTAGAACCTTGAAGAGTTGCACACGTAAAATGCAGCAGAATATAAGGACAAATTTGAAGGAATTGTTAATACATACACGTGTTTACTTTTGACATGAGAAATCTGACATGCAGTTTACCTTTGTTACCTTGGTTACAGACAGGACACAGGTAATGTTTATTTACCTTGGTTACAGACAGGACAAGGGTAATGTTCATTTACCTTGGTTACAGACAGGACACAGGTAATGTTTATTTACCTTGGTTACAGACAGGACAAGGGTAATGTTCATTTACCTTGGTTACAGACAGGACACAGGTAATGTTTATTTACCTTGGTTACAGACAGGACACAGGTAATGTTTATTTACCTTGGTTACAGACAGGACGCAGGTAATGTTTATTTATCTTGGTTACAGACAGAACACAGGTAATGTTTATTTACCTTGGTTACAGACAGGACAAGGGTAATGTTCATTTACCTTGGTTACAGACAGGACACAGGTAATGTTTATTTACCTTGGTTACAGACAGGACACAGGTAATGTTTATTTACCTTAGTTACAGACAGGACGCAGGTAATGTTTATTTATCTTGGTTACAGACAGAACACAGGTAATGTTTATTTACCTTGGTTACAGACAGGACACAGGTAATGTTTATTTACCTTGGTTACAGACAGAACACAGGTAATGTTTATTTACCTTGGTTACAGACAGGACACAGGTAATGTTTTAAGTGTCTGTTGCTTCTGCTGACCTTCAAGATTTGGGTCCTAAAAATCCAGAAAAATGAAAATAAAATCCATGTCTTCTTCTAGACATCTTGTATTATACAGAAAAGATTCAAAAGCAGAAATGTTTTGACAATCTGTTGTTGTTTGTGAAACATACCCATCTCCGTTATCAGGAACATCACATCTGTAAGTACAAATATTAATTCAAATATTATTTCAAAGCTATATCAATATGATGGAATTTTTTCAGCGAAAGTTCATAGTTCAAGGTAAAAACAAGCACTGTTTTGCAAGTCATGTTCTAATTGGTGACAAGCTAAAGCAATGTGTTTCCATATCATTGATTACATATACCATTCTTTGAGCTGAATTTCCTACATTTATAGTCGAGTAGAATTAAGCCAATGTAAAACATGAATTGGGTTATTATATTTTTTACTGCGTCTTTTGACAATCTTGTTGATAGAAGGATTTTTTTCAGTATATATTGATGTACATATTGGTCTAAGTTGTAATGTATTAGACTGAATCGTAGAAATTTTATAAAGTTTAATTCCTGTGTGATTCCTCCATTTGCATCTATTTTCAAAATTTGGCATATTGTAAAATGTATATTGGTGTAATGGGTTGAATTTGACTTTCGCTGCTTAGTGTCATATTGTGAGTATTTCATTTTGACTCTCTTCTTATGTTGTTTTATCATTGTTTTTCAGTATTTCACTCTTTCAGGAGGCAGCAATAAAGTTTGGAAAGATTTATCAAGTCTTGTAATTGTAATGTAACACAATCAAATAAATTGTGGAATTTTGACATGCATCTCAAAATATGCAAGTAATAGCTTGCTCACATGAAAGAATCTTTATCTGCCATGAGACATTTTATTATGACTGCAGCAAGTATGCAAAAAGAACATGTCAAACCATCACTTTTGATTATGAGCAAGGTTCTAGAAATCAGGAGATTCTTCAAGTGATCTGTCATAATCTATACTATTAAAAAAATGTAGGGGATACTGTATTTTGTGATCAAAATGTTCACACATACAAAAGGATACGAAACCATGTTGTATAGTTCCTTAAAGAGGAAGAATTTCCAAAAAAATTCATCACCCAAACACATCAATCACACTCTCACGATCTGCCCGGGATGCTACTAATGATCATGGGTGTTGTGCCACAAATTTGCCTGCCTCTGAATTGGAAGGTTAGAACCACTCTAAAGGAAGATTTTGAAGAGAAAGCATCAGATTATCAGTTCTTGAAGTCATTAATTAAACAGAGGCCATGTGCCGTATAACACAAGATGAGAGGTTATGTGCCCTTGGCATGCTACAGGTTGGCACAAGACAGGTCGCTGTGGCAAGGGCAATGAATGTTCCCAGTCTGTTATCAGCAAATTATAGTCCAAACATCATGCTACAGGGTCTGTTTAGGATAGACCACGATCCGGTCGACCAAGGGCAACAACTCAGGCTCAGGACAGATTCATCTACACTAGTGCCTTGAGAAATCGTCTGGTAACAGCAAATCAGATAAAGTCTCAACTTCAAAGGGATACTGGCTTGGTAGTGAGTGGCCAGACCATCAGGAATCAAATCCACAGATTTCACTTACACGCTCGATGTCCTCGTGTCATTCCGTATTTGAGGGATCACCACATTAGGGCCCGACTCCAATGGTGTCGTCACCATCAATGCTGGGATAATCGCCGATGGAACCACATAATGTTCTCAGATGAGTCAAGGTTCACTGTGGACTTCCTGGACAGATGCAGGAGGGTTTTGCGCCGATGTAACAAACATTTCCATAACGTTAACATCATTAGACATGATCGGTATGGGGGTGGATCTGTAATGGTGTGGGAAGACATCACTGTTGCCAGCAGAACAGATTTCCA